>VXAD01010500.1:916514-945391 GCA_013399195.1 Dicrurus megarhynchus
ACATCAGACGTGAGGCTGACAAGAGATATATCGATTTAGACAATTCTATCATTATTATTCCAGCCTGAGTCCTTCAGAAAAGCTGTTCTTTTTGCCCCTGTTTTTATTGCTGTAACTACCAACCTTTCCTCTTCTACCTTCCTCTCTTTGAACTTGTATTCATTATGGCTTTATTCTCAGTCTAGCTATAAAACAGTAAATAAAAATCCTGGTCTCATCTATTTGAAATCTAAGTTCACTTAAAGAGACAATTGTGGAAAATATTTGCTTTATATAAATGCAACTTCAATGCTTCCTTAAAATAGGTCAAGCGCTTCTTGAAGTTTCTAATTATAAGAACAGGCCTTCAACTTCAGGATTACATACATACAAGATGACAGCACTGTTTATCTCCAATTTAACTTTGCTAAATCCAGACCTTTACCAAACTTACCAGCAACTGCCCCTAAGTTTACTTTATATGTGGAGTATATATACTTTATATATACTACTTTTTTTACCCAAACTGATGTTTTAGTTTGTTTTATCTGCCTAAACAGGACTACAGAACTGGAGTTGTTCTCAAAAAAACCCAAACGACCAAAACTCAACCCAAAATCCTTGTAGGTCAATGCAAATCAGTAAAACGAAGCTGTATAATTACTGGAAGAAAGCATTCCTCCATTAGGCATCTGCAAGCAGAACTATTTCCTCACTGTTCGATGTGTTAATTACAGCTAGATAGGATATGCCACAGAAAATTAACAGTCTTGCAAAGACATCAGAGGTAAACACACAAAACAGGAGCTGCTTAAGGGTCAGAAGAGCAAGTCAATTTTGAAGAAAGATAAAAGAACTGTCATGTATATGATTGCTTATGAAAGAGAAGAGGGCAATCCTGCCTTGTTATCATCAGTTAATTAGGCACTACAGTCAGGCGTGCATACACTGCAACATTTGCCATGGTAATCAAATGTATTATTCAAATGTGAAACAAAACAAAAGCAACTGCAACTCTGACAGGGGAGAATGCAATCTGCCCACACAAAGGTGCTGAATTAACTTTATCTGTTAAAAGGAGGCTCAGGAAGATGTCATATGAACTTTCTCAAACCGCACTGCCTTGAAATTCAGACTACAATTCTGCTTCTAAAGAAAACACTCTTTTCCAAATTTGATTCACATGTGAGGTGATGACCTTTGCAAGCAAAGACAAGGGTAATGAAAAGCAATTGATAGTGCAGTAGGATTCTGTTATGTCTTTAATATAAATATGACACGGAGACTAACAAATGCACTCTTGACAAAGCATGCAATCTCCTCAGCAAAAAAAAGAAAAAGAGAAAGCAATATACCACATTTTCCCTGTCCTGAGCCATAACTGCAAGCAAAAATAAAACTAATAACTGCTCTGCAATGATGTGATGACACCATGTGATAACTACCCAGTCTCACTAAGGCTTCTACCACATTACTGTACAACCAGTCTTTTTTCAGTTTACACAAAATGGATGCTTTTGGTGCTATTTTTATTTGACTGGACAGAAGACATCCAATACTAAGTTTGGTACCAAAATTAGGACCATTGCCAGGGAATGACAGCAAGCTAATGGCTTCTCATGTCTTAATATTAAACTTTTAGACAACATTATTTTCAGATCATGTGTTTCCTTTACACAGGATTGGCAAGCAAAAGCCCACTGGACATTTTTTCAAGCGAGCTGCGTGTCGCTAGAGGGGTGCCTCTATATAATTGTTAAGCCCCCTCCTAGGACTATGGAAAGGGAGAGCAGGGCACACCTCCTCAGGAAAACCTGGGAGGATTGGGAGAGAGGGATTCCAATGAGCTGATGAGCTCCTTGTCTCCAGGAGGATGGTGAAGGACCCAGAGAAGAGCAGATCAGTGAGACAGAAGCACCCTGCCACCCCTTCTCCCTGTGCAGGAGCCTCTGAGCTACCAGCCCCTGCTGCTTTCTCGAGGCTCCCAATTTTTGCACAACAAATGCGACAAGGCAACCTCTGAAAGTGTGATAATCTGACAGTGCTTTATCATCCCCTGCCTCCATCCTTTCCTGAAGCACAGAAACAAACCCTCCAGGGCAGGGGCTCCTCAAACCAGCACCGTGACTCTGATATGGCAAGTCACCTTCTGCTAAGCCCCAACTACAGAGCAGACACAGCCCGTGTTCTTGAGGATGGAGCACTCCCTGTACTCCAGACCTGCTTCTGCAAGACTAGGAAATAATTGATACCTTCTCATGCCCATTTTGTAGTTCTTCAAACATTTTCCAACTTGATATTCTTGCATTACAACTATGCCTTTCTCGTATTCTGCCAAAAACACCACTGACAATACAATAAAGAAAAATGTCTTTGCTGACTGTGCAGGTACTGACCAACTTCGATGATTAAATTGTTCTACAAATATCAGTGAAAAGAAGTAATAAAAATACAAAACAATGTAGCAGAGTATTATCTATTATGCTATTATTTTGAAGACAGCTGCCATCAAAAGATATATATCCCTGGTGAAAATCAATGCAAATGGAATTTATCTAACAAGTCTGTATTATTTTTTTGAATGTCTCTCCTTTCCAATCCCTTCTTTTCCTGCACAATATTCTCAGTGTTTGACCATCTCAATCAAATACTAGTGGAGAAAATAACACGATACAGAAGTCACTCTTCTGATCAAATTAGGCTAACATGGATCAATATGAAACCTTAGTGCATCTGCAATCTCTGAGTCTTCAGTGTCCAGGCATTCAGTAATCTGTGAGAAAGAAGTAATATCTGTTCCTTTGACATGGACATTTTCTTTTAGTCAGTCTGTCACTTCCCATTTCAGTTAACATAATGTTGGATGCAGCTCATCATTGGACAAATATTACAGTCCTATAGAGTACAAAATGAGAGGAATTGTTTCAGACTGAAAATTTAATACAAAAACCAGATCTGCAAGGAATTCCACAAACTTTAGAAGACAGAGATACATAAATGTGAAAATGTAATGCTACATATACACCTTATTTTTCCATACACCTTTCAGAAAGGTCTAAAGTTTATTTTGGAAGAAAAAAAAGTATAATAATAAAAACCATGTAAAACAGGAAAAAAAAAAAAAAAAGCACAGCACCTTGAGACAATACAACTTCCTGGCCTTGCAAACAGGCCTTGTTTTTCCTTCTAATCAATGCAAATATTTACAGTGATCACAGAGAGAAGACTTGGCTACTAAATCAGTTAAACACTCAGCTTGCTAACACGAGCAGGTATGTTTTCATAACCTAGAGATACAAGCATCTCATAGTCAATGGACAAAACATCTGGGTTGATGAGTGGTGTGGGGACATAGAAAGAAAACAGCAATCTGCAAAATTAACTCCATTTATTCCTCTCTACAGTTACTGCATTTCCAGCTGTCAGACTTACGTAGCTGGAATCTGAAGTGAGAATGAAGCAAATAATGCCCAAGATTGACACTTGACTGTGGGTTACCCACTTTAAAACTGCACTGCCAACTGTTTCAAGACTCCCTGAAACCTCCAAGCTCTCTACCAAGGATGAACACCACCAGGCATCCCATGAAAGGTCATATAACTATTTGCTAGGTAAAGAGAAAAAAGAGACACATGTGGAAAATCAGGGGCATTCCTGCCACTCTAAAATTGCTGACACATGTGAAATTAACAAAAAGAAAATGTCCTTTCTTACTATTCTACCTTGATGGGAAAATTAAAAAAAGAAAAACAAAACACCCTGCACCTATTACATCACATAATAATATTTCTCAGACTTGGCTTTGTATCCAAACTTATTCTGATTTCTGCTTCAATGTCAAACTCCTTACACTACACCTAAAGAAGCAGTGACATTTTAAGAGCAGTATACAAAAATATTTCTATCTGAAATAATTCTCATTTTACTTTCCATTTTAAAAACTTGTTAGTTGTAATGGAACTCACTTTGTAAGTGTTCCACACAAGAGAAAACGTGTCTTAAGTAGCAGAAAATCATTGATAGCCTGTACAAACATCTACCAATAGAGTTGAGCTTCCATATCTGCATAATTCACAAATGTTAATTAAAACTCTGCAGAAGATCTTCAAGTATAATGCCTGAATTTTTAGATTACACGACACTTGAAAAGTTCATACAGCGCACATCTTACTGATGCACAACATAAAAACTGATTTTCAAGAATGAGGGTCAACATGGCACCACAGCATTATTACAAGGAACTCAATTTACTGTTTCAGCCTCTTCATTTTAAGATATTGCAGTTTTATCAATTTTTTCCACACTTTAATTTGTTTGATTATTAGGCAAATACCATATCAAAGCAGTGAGACTAAAGAGAAATTTCACGCTCTTGAACTTCAGTAAGAAATGCCCAACAGCAAGAAAGTGAATACAATGCAATCTTCAATTGCCAAGGCTCATCTCAGTCCCAAAGAGAGCAGGTAGGTGGTGCTTAGAAAAATACAGTTGTCTGGAAAGACTAAGTGCATTATGAGAAGCTTTTCTTTCACAGGACTATTATTTCCTGATTATAATAGCGTCACCTGATATTTTTTCTACATCAGCAGGAAATAACAACACTTTGGGATTTTAAAAATCTCTTTGAATGTGTAAAATAATTTAAACATATGGTGTTCTGCATTATCTTTCAATGGGATTGTGCTCCAAGTGGGTATGGATATGATTATAGCATTAGCTTTTCCTCTTTTGCATTTAGAACATTTTTCCTCCGCTCATGTTGATAGGGGAAAAAAAAAAGTATCTTCAATCCACTAAAATAAATACTTCTGTTATATTCTGTTGCTTCGACAATGAATAAAGCAACCATGCAGGTTTATAATATCAATTCACAGGGTTCTTTCTGCTTCAGTGAACTGTTACTGAAAGGTTCAGAACAAAGCTACAGGCAGATTGGACAAAGCTGCTGCAACAGGATTTACATTATACTCAAACTGATAAGACCACATCAGAGAACTGCTCAATCTTCAGTACCTTTGCTCAGAGTGGCACGAGGGCTGTGAGTATTTTGGCTCTCAGCACCTGATCACAGCATCTGTATTACACCTACCAGCTAAAATGCCAATCCAATCTCACCTCCGTAGGATAATTTATATTTCCTCTTCTTCCTTTCCACCCTCTTTGTCAAGTGCATTGGGATGGTGATAAAATGGGATCCCAGGAAAGCTACAGTAATATTGAGTTATCTACTGTACTCACAGTTATGAAAGGGAGCAAATGACTTACATACTAACATCTACTGAGATCTAAAGTAACTAAAATATTCTGTATTCAAATAATTAGTTCACACTTCTGGGTGGAAGGAGGGCGATTGTATCCCAAGGGAAGGCAGATACAATGCTCAATAAATAATTAAATAATAGCACCAGGTGAAGTCAGTGCCCTGGATTTCTTACAAGCAACGAGTTTCTTTGTGCAGTCTTAGCTACAGTCACATTTCTGAACAGGTTTCTGCTTCAAGTCACTGCAACCTTTCAGGTTTTTCCTTCCTTCTCCCTTAAACACCTTTATCTTTGCAGCCCACACTGATTATGCCAGACTACCCCAAAGAATCCTGGTTTCCTTGTTGCTATTGAACATTCAATAAACATTCAAATAGAAAACATTTGTGCACAACAATAAAGTGAAAGCTTTAATTAAAGCACAAAAGAAAACATCACAGCATTTATAGAATGTAAAGCTGCCATTCTAGAGACTCCCGTTACCTGCTACAAGGTGATTCCCTCAAAGTTCCTGGCTCAGTGCAGTACCTAACACAGATTTTTTGCATCACCAACACGAGCAGTCCCTGGTTACACCTTTTCTGGCAACCAGTGCTGTCCGTGATCCAGCCTTTTTGACTTAAACCACAGCAATAGTTGAGCAGCAGTTCAAAAACAAGAATAGCAATTAAAATGCACATTGCTTTTGATGCCATAAGCACAATGGCTGGACTCACCAGGGAGGCAGGATGGAAACTGCTCTGCGCCAAGGCTCGGAATTGATTCCTGCTGCTACCGAGTGCTGTTTGCCTGAGCATTCTGCACTGCACTATTGTGATCAGCCACAAGTTTGGGGCTCTTATTACCTCAAGCAAACCTTGGCTTTTGGAAGCACATTTTCTTCCCAGAATGAGACAAACCCTGAAACAGAACTGATTTGTGATCTGCAAAACTCCTGACTCGGCAAGACAAAAAGAAAACAAAGGAAAGGAACATCTTTACCAAAAGTAGCAGGAATAAAGTGTCTATAGCAAATTTGCTTATTGGAATGAAAAAATCCCAAATACAGCCACCAAATACACAAAATGTTAGTAATTTGAACATCTCATTAAAAAGATACTCCATCACCAAAATTAAGACAGCAACATAGTGGAATATTTACAGCAGTCTGTAACTAATGGTGAAACCAGCATATTATTCACCTATAGCCTGGGAGTGAATATCTTCCTTTCATAAGAAAAAATGAATTTTAAGAATGTGATACCCACATAAACGATGCAACTCTGTAGCAAATTGTTTGATTCCTGATGTTTCGTTACAAAGAAAGGAGGAATGCTCTTAAATCTGTAAGGGAAGGTGCTCCTGCTTCAGAAAAAGGTTTTAATGGCTGTGTTCATGAAAATGTACACGCTTGTTCTGAGCAACTTCCACTTCAGCTGTAAACTTTGCCTTGGCTGTATGTTCTTTGGCAACACCTGGTGGAATTTGGATAAAACTACAATAATATTGTAAAAGAAAAGTTACAGCAACTCTTGGACGTTTTGCCTAAATGCTTCTGAAGAAGTTACTTAAACTGTTTGCAAACTGCAAACTTCAAGTTTGAGAGGAAAGTTTCTTGGGTTTCACAAAACATCAGTGGATATTTTTATAATATCATATTCCATATTACGATATCTACAATATCTAGCTTTGATCTTGAGATTAGTAGTCAGCTTGTTTTGCACTATTATAAGGAAAAAAGAACAGCAAATAAAATTTAAAAACACCATTAATGTAACCCAGAGAAAACAGATTTCATGTTTACAATAAGTTAACTGTCACTCACAGAAACAAATCAAGGAAACTGACATCTCTACACTAAAAAATATAATGAAATAATGCACATGATTTAAAAAGACATTTTAGAGAAAGTGTCTGACCCCATTTCGTACCATCTCTGTCAGTTTTTGGGAAAATTTTGTCCATTTAGTCATTAACAGACAGAAGTCATTCCAACTGAACAGAGAACAAGTATCTGCTTGTGGCACAGACCTTCTGAAATGATAATCTATCAAAAACTATTCACATGGTGGAGAGGAGGCTTCTCCTCCAAGTGATAGTATAGGAACTATTCAGTATAATATGACACAGTGGCAGTCAAATTAATCTCGTTAGAAATACTGTAATTAACAGAAGGGAGCATAAAGTACTCATCACAGTCAACCACTTGTATTCGAATCATGCTGAAGAGTTCTGAGGCCCAGAAACACATTTCTTGTTTTTCTTTTTGTTCCCCTATCCAAGCACTAAAATGCAGCAGCATTTTACCCCAAGAACAACATTTAAAGAGCATTTGTGATCTATTTTCTTTTTATAGAGCCTAGTAATAAATTAATGAAGAAATCTACTGACACAAATGAGACTGTCTTTTATGGAAGACTTTCAACTTACTGAAATTAGGTTAAAACAAAATATGATGCTAAAAAGTAACTGTACTGATGGCCAACTTTTTTTTTGTACCAATCTCTTCTACTGAAAACAACATGGATTCTTTTGTTTGTAAATGCAATATCTCCTTTGCAAATTGGCTTTGAGATGTCAAACATTTTTGTCAAGCAATGTTCAGGAATAGAGCGTGGGATTACTTTACAGATGTGAAATACCTCGCAGATCCCTGCCCATCACTCCAGCCTGTCTCTGGTGCCTTCATTTTACAAACAGATATAATACTGCAGGTGGAAAGCTCAGCCAAGATGAGGTGTATGTCAGTATGTCAACTAAAATATCACTAAACAACTAAAATAAACAAAGTTTAGATTTAAGGTAATTAAGCATGGAAGTAACATTGTCCATTTAAAAATTACGATCTAAACCTTAAACAAGCCTGCTTACAATTTCCCCAACACCTTTCACCTGAGCACTATAAAGCACTTGGCAGTAATTAACAAACTGAACTTCCAAGAGGTCTGGAGAAGAGTATAGGGATCACTTGACCTGCCACTGAAATACAGCCACCTTTTTGGTGAAGCACAGATAAACTGGGACATCCTACAACTGCTTTTGAAAGAAAAGGAAGGGAAAGGCCTGTATCATGTTAAAAAAATCCAAGTTACACCTTAGGTTGTAATGTTTCATAACCAAGAGCAGATGTGACTTCAGCATCCTGTGCTTACTAAGAACCAGAATTAAAACTTCCTGCACATTTTCTATTCCGTTGGAAAATTTGCAAAGCTGTCCTTAGCAATAGATGCTTTAATGACTCAAGGCAAGACCAGACTGACTGCAGCTTTGTGAGCTGGAATGGTGTGTGTCTCACACTGCAGGCTCACACTGTGTGCTGAAGATAGAGCCCGATCTGCATGACTGCATATTTCCACACTTGCGATGTTAGAAAGATACCTCTTTAAATTCTGCAGCTCAGGATTGTACAAACCTGAGGGAAATACATTTTTCAATTAGTAAATTTGGGCTTTTTTTTTGTTCTCACTTCAACTATTTTACGGGTGTTGTTTTGTTTTTTTTTTTTTACTTTTAATAAACAAGACTGTTGCAATTTAAATCATGCATATCTTTCATTTACTTAAGAGCTGTTTCCAGGAAAAGGGAGAAAGGTAGCAGACAAAAGGTCCAGCAACTGAAGTACAAGATTCAATTCCTTTAAATGCATTTACTTGAAGGCTCTAAAAGCCATGTTATAGTATCTTCCCCAAAACATTCAGTTTCTGCTAGATTTAGCACTTTTGTCCCTTTTTATTCGCAGACTACACATAGCTTCTCCCAGGCTGGCAGGCCAACATATTAGAAATAAAATGCAATTCTGGTATCTGACACTTCAATTTAGCTTCTTCAGTAGCAAAGATCATCAACTGCACTGCTTTCTCCCATGACAGAAGATCACCTAAATATCACTTAACTGATGTGAGCTCTGTTGGTAATGCATACACTGTCTCCCCACTACATTACCACCATGCTGCCTAGAACAAAAATCAATTTTTAATTGACTGGATTATTTGAGGAATGTGGCCCATCCACTGTGCACCGCTGATAGATTCTCCTAGTTTTCCTGTCAGCAAAGACTGTAAAATTTCAAGCAACTCCAATACAGTAATTCAGGGATTTATCCAGAAGCCATATGAAGAGAATAACATCACAGTTTTTTCAGCACTACCCCTCCATTATTCTCTCTCCTGGCTAGCCAAGTGAGGACTCTAAACCACAGTACAAATGAAAACAAACACTGATACAGAAGAAATGATGAGTTTTTCATTGAAATGAAAATCATGCAAAGAATCCAAATGAATAAAGAACACAGAGGACTGGAGAGAATGTGAAAAAATCCCTTCAAGGCATGGAAAGTCAGCCAATGGGTTACACTCCAGAGTATCAAACCTGCAAGATCCAGGAACAGCCTGCAATTCCCAGGCCCAGCAGCAGCCAAAGTAGGATTTCTCAGCTAAATACCATTCCTGCTTTCTTCAGTAATCACTGCTGCCGTGAGATACAAACCCAGGAAAAGGTTGACATGAAAAAGTCACTTTATACAGATGAAAACATGGGGGTGAGTGGGTGTAAAACACTCAACACTTCACCAGTAAATATTGCAGTAAGCAACTTTACAAAGCGCAGTATAAACTGTTCACTGACTGTTGTAGAGACCGTGGAAGTCTCTGCCACTTCCAGGAGTTTTCTGACAAGTGTATAATTTTCCTAACTTTCATCTCTCCCTTTCTTGCTGCTGAAACAAAAGACAACTGCACCAATGTCCTAAACAGAAAATTCTAGTCTTGTACCACAACCCTTTCCAGCACAGTCAAGTGCCAAAACTCTGCACTGCACTCACGTTAGTTTTAATTGATTCTGATCCGTGTCAAAAAGCAGCCCAGCTACAGAAATTGCAAATTAAAGACACTACTAAGTGGCCAGTATAGATCTGTATATGAGATATGTTTGCCTTCTTATGTTTTTGATTCTCGTTTCACAACGGTCCAAAATACACATTTTTCTTTAACCACGTGCATTAGAGCTGGACTGAGTGGTTGGATTACCTGCAGTACAAATCTTTGCAAATTAGCCATAGTCAGTGTTCTATCCAATAAACACAGGGATCAGAGGGGTTTGTGCTGGATTTAGGAAAGCTGAGAGAAGGCAGAAATCCCTGATCTTGCATAAAGTCAGAGTGACACAGTAAGATAAGGCTGGATTTGGGTTAGACCTGTCAGTACAGAGCGAGCCTCGTGAAGTTTCTCTCAGATCAGCACCTTGTCCCCTCTTAGCCTGACATTTCTGACACTGTGCAGAAAACTTTTCCCTTCCACTTTAACAACAAACACAAACTTTGGTATTTGTTCAGAGCTCTATCCGCTTTCAAGCTGCTTTATGAACTCCTAAAGTAGACAAGAACAAAGAAATACTTCAACTGACGATGATTATTATTATTAGGGGTTATTTTTAATTTTTTTCTTTTCCTGGTGGTTCATGGCAGTAACATACCCAAAGCTTAACTGGATGTCAGATAGAAACAAGCCATTTGTAAATATGCAAATTATTGCAGGTCTCTGCATATTTCAGTAATTGTCCATCATTATTCCAAAAGAAGTGTGTATTTAAAACAAATTTTATGCTTTGAAACACGATGAAAGCATGATTAAAATTACTTAAGAATACCAGTTAAAAATTAGAGTAGACCTTTCCACCTTATCTTTTGGGCTCAGGACTATGGTTATTGTCTAGGTTGATCTTTTTGTTAATATAAAACAAAATGTAACCATAACTGATATCCTCCATACCCAGATTACTTAAAGTACTTCAAGTAATTTGCTCATGCTTGGCCTGTTCACGAGAGCTCTATGAACTCATCTTCCCAACAGCCTTTCTCAATACTGGTCTAGAACTCTGAAAACCAGCTGCTTAGGAAAAATGAGTTGTAAAATACAATAATATCAACTTGCTCAACTAATGCAAATGACTGGATTTGATCCCTGAGGATTTTTAAAGGTGCTCTCCCATTAACACTTGGGATGTTTACCACAGCTTGGCTCGGATGAATTCACAGTGGGATGTTATGATCTGTAGCACCTCAAAGCCAATCCATGCATTTTAGAAGATCAAAGCCCAGTTCTTGTTCCTTTGCTGATCAAATTGTAGTAGTAGTTGAAAAGTTTGGGGTTTTTAGCTTATGTATAACTGTGAGAGAGTACCCTGGGGATGAGTCCATCATGGAAAATATTCCAGTCTTATTTTAATAAAACCAGCAATGATCTACTACACTTACACTGTACATTCTCTCTATCAATCCTACTTTGCAAGTAGAGGAAAAAAGTATTAACATTTGATGGGTGAAATCAACATTTGCAAAGATTACTTAAATTACTGCAGATTGATTGGTTGTTCTGGAGGATGCATCATCTAAAATAAAGCCTTTGTGTGTAAAACCTGGCATTCATCTCCTGAGACATCTAAGAAAACAGATTTCCCCAAAGATAAAGAAAGCAAAGTAAAGCTTTTACTAGAAGCAAGAAGCCCTGATATTTTGGTCTTCCGAGTTTACCTTTGGAACTTCCCGTGTTCCCATTCAACTTCAGCAAGTGTCCAAGGGTTCTGCCTTGGCAGCATTTTCAGATTAGAGAGCAGCCCTTCAGTAAGGGCTGCAATCCAGGCAGGCTGGGTTTGATTTGATGCAGTACTTGGAGTAAAACAGCAGCCTAAAGGTTCCTGCTGCTCCAGGTCACCGTGGTGCAATGGGACCAAACAAGGGACACGTCAGCATACAGAACAGTCATGTTCTTAAAATGTGAACTCCTCAGATTAAATTGGAATTTTAAAATCAAGTTTATCTTCTTTTACAGCTACAGGGTGCCTATAAAGCACTTGTGTAAAGTATTAATATTCTTTACAGCAGTATAAGATAGTAAATTAAAGCATCACTGAGTCCTCCCTCATCAAACCTTAACACTTTGTCAGATGAGCACAATTACCCCCAATGAAGAAACAAAAACTTCATTAATTTCGGTCTTAGCCAGTAACAAAGCTGGCTATTATTGTACTCATCCCTCAAAATCAAGCAGATTATACTGGGGGGCCAATATGATAATTTCTGTTGCACAGAGATGTAAAACTGATTCTGAAGATTTGTTCATCACTGGACAATGACCCAGTGACAGCCATATTTAAACAATACTGTGTCTATATACAATAGACAATATTAATATAAATAATATTGAGATATATATATAAAAAAATAGAATTTATATTTCTATAATACATAAAACCAACTAGCAGAATTCAGAACTTTGGTTTTTATCTATGCAGGATTTCCTGTCTACAAAAAGCCATTAATAAATAACCCTGTGTGTGTGTGTTTATTAATAAATAACCCACACTTTGGTCAGCTGTCTTCTAATTTTTACTCGATTCTTCCTAAACCATCTTTTCTTGACTCCTTTGTAGGTAACATGATGGACTGCAAAGTTCTCTTCAGTGTTTCCAAACCCTAGAAGTTGCACACAGAAAATTCTGAAGACATTTATGTCAGCTATTAACAGAATCTTCCATGCAATTTTTCAGCTACACGTCTTTGTCCTTTGTGTTATGTATGAAATTTCTATTTTACAGTTTTCTGAAATGCTACTTCAAACAAGTAATGATGGAAAACAGTATCTGCCTCTGGCTACTTGCCAGCTTTTTAGCTCACAAACAGAGATTCCTTCGACCTATTTTACTTATATCCTATTTAACTGTTTCTGTTTATGTCCATCCTTGGTTTACAGAGCTGTAATTATTTCCTAACATTTAAAATATTTTTCTTTAGCTGCAGTCCCTACCAGCAACAGTTCCTCTCCTCCCATCATCCTAACGCTTCACACCGTAAACCCTTATGAATTTAATTTAGGTACATATACTGGTAAAAATATTTAGTATAACTCCAACATTTCTGCTTCTCCATTTCAAACATTCATTTAATAATGCAAGTCTATTAATCTGATGAATGCTAAGTACAGGACAATGTGCAGACACCTAATTTCACCCAGAGGGAAACAAAACAATTTCCAAAAAGCCATCACTTACTACAGCTCTCTGTTGATATTTCAGGAACGTATTTGTCCCTTGGATATATTCAGAAAGCATTCTACAAGCCTACAAATGCATCTTTTTAATAACAGTACCACATAATTCTTCAGTGCTACACAGAGATGAAAAAGTGCAAATGTTTTATCTATCCCCAAAACAAAGGTAATAAGCCTTTGTCTTTGCTTTTTTGCAGTGCTTTAAGCATTTACCTTAATGAGCTTTGTTTCTCTCTACCTCTGGAGAATAGTATTCTGCCCAACAAAACAATTTATTGCCCGGAATGTTACTACTGCTGATAAAATCTTAGCTCCTCCAATACTTCTGCCTTGACAGCTAATACCCTAATGTTTCATTTACAGCTGAACAAAGCAGCTTATCTCTGCTAAAAGGGGAATTAGTCAGTAGTAAGAAATAATTTCAATCATCTGTTCTGCTTCCCAAGTAAAGTGATGACTTGGGCATTCTTGCTTCTATCTGATGACAGGTGTGTTGCAGTTCTTGGAATACAGAACAGGTCTGTCACATAAGCTTTGTAATTCCTACAATGCAGCTACATGGATTAGGGGAGAGTCAGGTCTTAGCTGTCAAAAAAATCTGCAATCAGCAGAGTGTGGCAGTCAGCACTTGTACTTTACAGTTAGGGCACGGACTCCAGGGAAAAAAATCAGTTCTGATCAATAAATAGCTTCATTTTCTATCTGCAACTCTATGGAATATTCCAACAAGTAGATGTGAAATTCCCTATTAATAACTGAATAGGTTTTGTTGACAAATCAGGTTTTATGGCCTGTGCTTTGCAAAAATGGCTTTGATTATCACCTTACTGTGTAACTACCTAATTATTTATATCCCCAGGAAGGAAAATCTACTAGGATTTTCTCTACATATCACACACAGCAAATCAGTTGTGGGATTCCTCTCTGGAGCAGCTGATAAATACTGAGAAGTCTCTATGGCAAAGGACAAGGACTGATTTTTGCTTGATGTCTGAATGACCTTCTTTTCCCAACATCAGTTTTTCATGTTGGTAGATAATAAGGTCACCTGAATACTTCAGGGAAGGCAGCATAACATTTGCCCACACTGTGTTTTCTCTGCACTAATATTTTCTGTGAGTAATCATTTAGTTTGCACTGAGTTTAAAAGAATTACAGAAGTGATTAGAACTATAGTGACATTCTTGAGTTCTCCAATATTTGGTTCTTCAATTAGACAACATGATTAACGAGAGCATGAGAATTTATAGCTAATAGTTTTTAAATTCAGTATCAATTTTATCAGAAAAAAAAAAAAATAAATTATGGGTTGCAGGTGGCACTGGTAAAAAAAAAGTTATAGTTGGAGATGAAAGAGATAAAAAATATCAACATATTATTTTCTCATGCAATAATGCAAAATTAAGTTGGTATAAGAAAGAGGCACTGAGTGTCCTTCACTCAGAACTGTGTCTCAGTGGAGTTCCAGTGGATTTTAAATTAATTGCACATCCTTCTCTGAGATTCTTTGTAATCCTATCTCACATTCTTACTACTCAATCACAACTAAATGTCATAAATCCCTTTAAAATTAATTTATAATATACATGGTAATTATACTAACACTATAAAGGTGTCCAGCACCTGTCATCTGTTGTTTGATATCAAACTTTCTGCAACAGGCATTTCCCTGACCCCCTGATGTGCTCTTACCCAGCTCTCCAGAGATGCCAGACCAACCCAGCATTATTTCTATTCATGTGTTACTCCAGGCACCTGATCAAACTTTATAAGGCTGAAAGGTCACTCTGCTCCTCTGCTATGAGATTACTTCATTCTACTCTAATATGTGTTATGTTGTTATAAAAAACACGAATGGCCTGAGCAGCCCTTTCTGTCGAGGGATGCATTTCTCAAAAAGAGGAAAAAAGAAGTGGTATCACAGAGGATTATACACATGCTTATTTATTTTAAAAGCCATTTACTGAAATCTGAATTTATACTTTAACTGAGCTTAACTATGAAAATCTTAAATGCTTGTTTGGCTTCTGCACAACACGGCAAATTCTGCACAACTGCCCAAGGGAAAGTTGATTAATCAAAAGGTTGGGATCAGAAATGAAGAACCATTTCACACATATTTGTGCAGAAACCCAATAGTACTCAATTAAATGCTGGCAAAATCCAGAAATGTGGATTATTTCACATATCACATAAAACTGTCCTGAGCTGCAAAAGGAACACCCAGGCACAACGGTTCAAAAGGTGACACTGTTAGAACGTGGTTGGCAGAGTATTTCCTCCAGAAAGAATCAGCTGCAGGAAGTCTTTATGTGAGCAAAATATCCAAGGCCATTTCTTGTCCACAGTGCTGTATTCTATCAGCATGTAACAAACAGCTAATCACAGACCAAAGTGCTTGTTGCTAATTCTATTATTTTTTTTCTTTTTATAATCTTTCCTTTCATCTTTTTTAAATTAAGTCACTTAAGTGGTCACTGCTATCACAGAATCACCCAAAACACCAGCATGTTTTCTTAATTTATAAAGGCCAGAAAGAGAGCAAATATTAATCCTTGCATATCCTCCTATCTGTATTTCAGCTTCTTGTTTGTATGCCTACATAAATATTGATACATGCACACTGCACATGGGTCCTCATCTCGCTTCCAAAATAACCATATATCCAGGTATAATAATTAAAACATGAATAGAATTCTTTATGTTCATATGAATCATCAAGGTGCACATTGGCACTGTATTAAGTAACTTGGGTGGCAGTTTAAAATGCTTATTTAGCTGATTGCTTAACATGAATAAATGCTCCAAAAGGCAAGGCAGGAAAATATAATGATTATTTAAGAGCATCACAAAAGGTTTAAATCTGATGAAATAGGTTGAATAAAAGTACTGCTACCTAACCTGGAAAGGACATTTTTCTTTTTGGTTTAGTAACAATCCTCAATAAAAATATAAAGAGAATATTTAAGAAGGTATAAGGTAATGCAGCTGGAACAGCAACAAATATACAGACAGCTATATGTAAAATGAAATTGGGAGAGGATCTGGAATGAAGGAGGAACTTTGGGCACCCTCAATAACAAACTCATGAGGCTATAAATACTTTTTTTACACAATGCTGAGTCCCAGAGTTCTTACTCACTAGAAAGTTTCTAGTAAGGGAACATTAACAGATGTGCTGCCACAGAATCTTGAAGATGGCGCAGCATGAAGCTGGACCTTATCCTAATTTATTTCTCATGGCAGTAATGGCAATGCCTACGTACACAGAACCATAGGAGATCTATTTGGCCTAAAGTTGTTTAATTTTCAGTGCAGGTACTGGGCTACTCTGTTAACCTTTGCAAACTATTAATTTACTGATGCATGCATTAAAGGGTAAGCACACAGCTGTACAAGACTTAACTCCACAGGAAAAAGCAGCATTGAGGCATCCCTTCACTGAGATTTTACCTCTGAAATTAAATTTTGCACAAAATACGAGTTCTTGAAAAGTAAATTATGAGTAAGATTTTGTAAGTGAAAAATGTAATTATGGAGTTGATTCTGCAAGCATCAGAATTGTCTTCATCCACAGTGTAGTTACTACTTCTGCCATTTAGTGTGATTTCAAAATATGTAATTTTTTCTTTCTCTGCGCTTACTATTAATAATTTTAGAAATATATAAATTTGACAGCATGCACAGAAAGATGTGGAAACTACCTATTTGCGGCACACTAAGTTCAATTGTCCATAAATGCTTAAGAAAATGGAAAAATGGCAAGCACGTGGGCTGCATGCACTGAGTGAGGTCACTTCTGTTATTTTTTTCCACCTCATCACACATTGCGTGAGCTGCATTTCCAATAAACCCTCCCCTGAAATAAGGCAACTTTGAACAGTATGCACTTTTTTTTATAGTATACAAACTATAGTTCCTCTATCACATAAGTTTACATGGAACCCCAGAAAACACAAGGTTTAGGAAAAGCAACACTATCACCAAATATAGTAGTAACATGTGAATTACTGAATGTTGCTGAGAAAACACAGATTTCTTATTTTTCATGGACAAATTTAGCTGGTTAATCCTATCAACTGCAGGGATTTTGGCAGTTGAGAATGCCAGAGCATCTGTGACTGACTTTTCTTGGAAAGAAAGCAGAGCTGGAAGATAAATCCCGAGTCAGTGAGTTGAGTCACCTGCTAGGAAGCCACATGATATAATTTTTCTCAAGGGTAGAAATTCCTTCTTAAAATTTGATAAGTGTTTGACCTCCCCTGGCCCACGCTCAAACTGGAATCTTTCAGAAACTCCCTGATGTGACTATTTAAAAGTTCTTTATATCTCTCTGTAAATTATTATGGACAGCACGTACCTCTTTAGCTTTGTGCCTTTTAGCTAAAAAAAACTGTCCATATCCTGCCCTCTGCTCCCAAGTAGCCACAGATAGGAACAATATCCACTTCTCAGCATTTTTCCTGGCGTGGCTAACCATGCTCAGCTCTTTTCCAACATGATCAGCTCTCCATTTTTTCACCCTCCCAGCCTCTCCCTGCACCTATTACACTTTGTGTCCATCTGTCATCACCCAGCTGCACCATCTGGTTCCTAGGAGACACTACATGGACCCATAAGTCTCGGATATACCATTGGTTGTGTGTTTGAGTTTGGGATAGAGAATGCATAACATGGGCTTTGCTGCTTTGGAGATATTATAGCATTTAATAATACCTTGGACACAAAGTCATGTGGGGTGTCAAGCACAAAACCACCAGATCAATAGCCTAGATTTGATATTAAGCTGTATGGCCTGTTCATACAAAACCAACAGCTCTTGAGTGTCCAAATTTGTTACGGATCAGGTTTTTTCAGTAGGATCAGCCTTTGTTTTTAACCTGTTAAGTATTATACTTTAAGAATTCTGCTATAACAAGAAAAAAACACAATAAATTTTTGTCATCTTACTATCAGGGTCTGTGACTACACTATGCAAAGACTGCTTAAACAGTTGGAGAATGTTCTTTTAGGCCTTTGTTCATATCCATATGTTATGTCTGGAGAGCTGTTTGCTCACTTTGGCTAATTTTCTTTCTAAATACCTCTCTATCTGTTATCATGACCAGCAGTAATTACAAACAAATAATTTTTTAATGAATACACTGGAGTTTCTTTAGATTTTTTTTTTTTTTTGCTATTTTGCAACAGGCTACAATGCATGTTAGAATAATGGTGTCTTTGTTAGGTGGCCGCTTTGGGATGAAACTGTCAGGACATATGGTAGGAGAGGAGACGACCATGACAAAAAGAGAAAGCATTTTGTTGAATCAATCAATCAGGAAGATTTTCTAATACTTTACCCCCACCCCAACACCACCAGCCACTCATCACAGTTCCAGAAAGTAATGGAGAGAGAGCTTAATATAATGTAGGACTCTTTACTCACTATGGACTATGTTATGCCTGGTCCACCTGGCTGAATACTACAGGATATGGAGATGTCTCGTGAGTGTGAGCTCATCAAATATGTGAAACTGCTGCTGTGAGTGCATGGGGTTATACTGTCATCATCTTCTTTGCCTAGCAAAAGATAGAATTGGGAGATTTAGCACGTGAGGCCACGTCCTCAAGGGGAATAACTTCAAGTGAGCTGCAATCACAAAAGTGAAAGATCTGGTCTTTGGACTGTATAAAATGTTGTCCCTTGTCAAAATATTATGCTACTAGAACTGAAGACCAAACAAACATGCAGTTTGTGGTCTAACAACTCTTTCAAAAAAATTCGAAGTGATTTTCATCACCTCAACAATTTCACATTTTTGGCAATTCCATAAAATATTTATCTTACCTGCGCATCCTCTTACCAATGAGGTATTTATTATAAATATATAATTAAACATAGCTAATATATGAGCAACATGATCCACAAATACATCTCATTTACCAATATGAAACCACGTAAATTTTCAAACACATTTAGCTCACTGCATTATTCAGGAAGGATATGTGTGAATCTGTTTAACTGGTGTTCCTTACATGCCAATTAACATAAATACTGTAAGCATGCAAGCTAATGCAATATGAAAAGTCATTCTGAAATAAATAAGATGTGCCTGAAAGAAAAAAAAAAGTGAAAATCTTATTTTATTTCAAAATTACTTAGTTATAAGCATGATTTATAGGTTGACACTCAATTAACACAAACAGAAATAAAAAGTATCACTGAGCAAGCTTAGTGTAAAGAATTCTATAAAATATATGTGTATTTTACACTACATATACACCCACACACAGTTATTTTTAAATGTAAAAATTATACAGATAAGTTCTGTACAAATAGACATAAATGCATATATGTATGTACAAGGTACTTCAAGAAATTTTAACACTGCAATTTGAAATTTTAAAAAATACCAGATAAATTTGCCCGCTAAGTTTACTACATGATCTTATAAACGACTTATGAAATACACATAACTATGAAAAATATTAGTAATTGCAGATATCTGTCAAGTGAAACACAACCCTGATGTCAAGCTAGGCAAGCAGACTGAAGCTACATACACAGCTCATATTTTACTCAGGCACAGCACACTTAAAAGAGTACAACCAATGTTATTAGGTATTATCATATCTAGCAACTGAAATTTTATTTTACTGATACTGAGAACTAATGCTAAGCACTGTGGTACCACATAATGCAAGATGTATTGAGAAAAATATATAAACAGTAAATAAAGATACTGGGAAGACAGATACCAAATATTCCACAGTAGAGAGTCCCTTTCCCTCTGCCTGCCTCTAGGGTTGATAAGGCAGGTTGCCTTCCCCACCACCCCCTCTTACGTGCCAGTCACTTGAGCTGAACAAAGTACTCTCAAATCCACCAAAACAGAGAGTCCTGACCTTCAGGAAAACTTCGTTTTTCACTGATCTTCTGAGCACTTACCAGCTCCAAGACTACTTATGCATTTTTCACCCCCACCTCTACAGCCTCATTTTTAGCCAGTTCTCTGTACCTTCCATTCTGTCCAATTTCAGGAGAAGGAGCTTCCATTTCTGACAGCTTGGCTCAGCAGTTTGCATGAGCAAGACAGAGTCACAGTAACATCCAGAACACCTGATAAACACTGAAAGCCAGGGGACAACGTCACAGGCATTCTCTAAACGTGTACAGCTTCAGAGAATTACCTGAGATAGGTTTGGGTTGGAAGGGACCTAAGAGCTCATCTCATCCCACCCCTGCCGTGGGTAGGGACACCTTCCACCATCCCAGGTTGTTCCAAGCCCCGTCCAACCCAGCTGTGGACACTTCCAGGGATCCAGGAGCAGCCACAGGCAGCCCCTGCTGGATTTCTTCCTAAAATCTAGCCTAGCCCTGCCCTCATAGAGTTTAAAGCCATTCCCCCTAGTCCTGTCACCTGTGCCCCATCAAGACTTGACTGGGATCCCAGGTTTTTCATACTCAATCAGTGTATCACTCAACCAGTGAGCTCCTAAGTCCGGCCAGACCAGAACACCCACACAAAGCTCCCTGGTTTGGTTTCCAGAGCCATTCAATGTTTGCAGTCTCCTGCAGGCTCTGACAGCTCCTCGAGGCCAATCACCAGGATCTTTGCATGAAGAGCAGGGTTACTGCACAGAGGTCACTGAGTGTGCATCAGCACTGCCAGCATTCAATCACTATTCATAGAGCTCAATTTAAAGAGGCCTCTTGAAGGTGAAAAGCTCTGTAACCTACAACTTTTCCCTTACTGGGGAAAATTATTACTCCACAATTATTACTCCAAGAAACTAAATAAAAATGTTACAAATAGTATTTGTCATCTTCTATTTATTAAGTACTAAAATCTAGCTATTCTTCAAAAGAATACTTGGTCTCCAGTTTCTAGGACTGAAGGGTTCATACAGCACTTGGAATCAATTTAAGAACTTTTATTCAAAACAGTTACCTTTCTTCAAAATTTTACTTGATATTCTCCAAACTGTTAAGGAGAAAGATGTATCAGAGAAGGATAAAATAAATTATATCATGGGCTCAATTTCCCTTTTTGTTTCTAATAATTTCTGGCATTCAAAGACCTATTTGCAATATATTTAATGTGACCAGATTACACCATTACACTAATCTCTGTAAACCACATCTAAAGCTTGTTTGTAGGTAACATCTTTGCAGATTAGGTGAATTAAAGAAAACTCAAATTTAAAGATCCACACACTGATTTACTTTTCTTGTCTGTATCATAAAAGGAACAGCACAGATGATAGGAAACAAAAATATCACAGTCTTTTGTAATGAATTAGGGGCAAATACTCAAAAACTGGCCAAAAGTGTGTATATATAAACTTAGTCAATGAATGAAAGGTTTTGATTATTGATGAGCAAAATATGAAAGCAATTTACGCTGTTGCATTCAAGAAGCAGCTGAGGTGCAAAGCAGGGTAAAGTGTCATTGAAAGCTGTACTGATGCTTGCTTGGTACCTGGAAGATGAATTACAGCTCTGCTAATTCCAGCTGGCAGATTGGACCTGGCAAGCACAAGAGCAAGAGTGCTCTCAGGACGTGTTGAGCTGAGGGACCGTAACCCACAGCACTTAGGATAAAACAATTTACAAATTGTCTACCAGTTGTCTGTCTGCCTCTCACTCTTTAAGAAATTGTGCAGAATCCCCAGCTAGAACTACCCAAAATTAATTCCCTTTCTGTGTGAATTTCCTAAAATCCTCACAATTCGCCTCATGTCAGCTCTATGAGAGACCAGTAAAAGTGAAAGAAACCAAAGTTCAGACAACAGTATAAAAACTGGCATTAAGGTTGGAACACCATTACTTCTGTGATATAAATGCTTTATCAAAAAAATCAGTGAATTTATGAATCTTCTATACAGCTCACATAAATTACATACTGTAAATTCATTCTCTTATTATCTGCATTATCTTTAGCATTTTGGAAAGCTCTGCAACAGGTATCTTAAAGTGCAAGACCTAAACTAAACTTAAGAGATGTGGGAGGCTTACAGGTTCTTGTTTTAATTGCATTACATGTCTTTAAGTAGAAAGCAATTTAGTCTGAAGTGGTACTTATGCACCCTTCCTTTACAGCTTCTTAGCAACACTGCTGTTAAATTCTTAGCATTCAACACATCCTGGTTTCATAGTTTAGGTGGAAAAAAACGAGGTAGACATTTTTATTTTCATTATATAGGATAAGACATGTCCAGTAAGCCCATGATCTTTTTATTTAGCACAATCAAAATCACTACAATCAAAAAGCAACTTTTTTTTTTTTACCCTGTGATTGGTTCATTGAAAGAAACACCCAAAATGTTGTGAAATTACAGGGTTTAGACTGTAGGAAACATCACAACTTTCTAACATTATATTGTCTATATGCAGGAAAACTGTCACTGTTTAATCTAAGTTAACAAGAATGCCAAGCACTTACATTTAATTAAAGCTATACATCATTCTAGATAATTAGCAATAATTAAGAAGAATTACCATCGTAAATAAGGCAAATAATATTATTTCAACTGAAATTTGAAGTCTGAATTCAAAAACCCAAAATAAACTCCTGGGAATGCAAATATGCCATTATGCAAACTGTTTTCTTTAAGTATGATATAATTTATGTAATGAAATAAATCTATGCTGTTAAAATATTTAGCAGAACTGAGAATAATGAGTAGAGATAGGATTAGTTTAATTAGTTTACTGAAATGGAGTTCTTATAGTGGCTAAGTGTGATATATTAGCTTTTGTCACTTGGAATAAAAAAAGAGGTAATTAGTTCTCATTCAAATATATTGTTTTCTTTGAAGAAGGAATTGTAATATTTTAGCCTGCACAGTAGAAAATAATACATGGAGCATAAAACTTATCATCTTCATCCAAGGGTACATCTATGATAAATCAGGAGAAAAAAGGAAAAACTTCAGCATTCAAGAATGGAACCTTGAATAGATTTCACTTACACTGGTGCATCTCCACAGATTTAAATGAAATGACAACTCTCAAACTGCACAAGTCCCATTATAATTTATCTCTGCCTAATTTAAGGGTTTGTAACAAATTTTGTCTATTCAGCAACTACTTCATTACCCAGAAAATCCTGTACCCTTGTCCTAAATCAAGGACCTAAATCAATGTCCTGACTCAAAATGACCAGGAGGCATGCCTTCCTCAGTAATATTTACTATTGAATCATAAACATATCCACTGAAAGGCCAGAATCAAATTTTATCTCTAAAAGAAGAAAAAGAAACAACACCAGGTATCCTTTTATAGACTAAGCATCATTTCACCACCAGAGAATTCCTTAATGGTAATTGTACATTTCTGAAGACAACTGCATGGAACATATTATCAAGGAATACAAAGAAAATGATTTATCCATCTTTTCCAAGAAAATTTGAATTTTCTCCTTTAAGAATGGGGCGTTATTGCAATCAAGCAACATGAATGTATTTCAACTACAATCTAAAGGCCTAAGAAATGAACCTTCTAACGACTGAACACACGCACACAAAGAACTCCAAGCCAAAACAAAAAATCCCTGGCGGTAACACACAGATGGGAGCACGAGAAATACAGAGAAGTGAAAGGCTTGCAAAGCAATTGATATATTTTTCAGCTAATAAAATAAAGAAATTATGAATGGACCAAATTAATTTTACTTTAAATAAACACTTAGGAAAGGGAAACCCTCTGCTGTAGCATGCTGAAAGGCCTCAGGCATTAGTGTAATAGCACAGGCCATCTATCACTTAATTTCTGCTTTTTTCTTGGAACAGAACTGTTGCATATGCAGGAACCATTTAGTATCCTGGATTAGAGAGTTTGGATGATTCCATACACAAGTTTAAAAGAGCTCCAAAATTGAAATACAACAATGTTACAAAAAAAGATGAGCTCCTCATTTTTTTTATATCTTCCAGCCATACAGACTTACACACAGCACTTCAGCCAGAAGTTCATAATAATTATGAGAAGATAAGAAATGCACCGTGTCCTTGGGTTCAGCTGCAGTATTTAGGTTGATTGTTTGGACTGAACAATAACATGGACAACTGAGCTCTGCAGGGCATAGGGAATATCAAAGTCACACAAAGCCTTCACTCTCCATGTGTTTATCGATATTTCCTACTTGTACCTCTCTACCCTCAGACATCACCTCCCAGCTGACTTTTAAAATAAACTCCATACTTCAGAAGTGCCCACCTTTAGCTTTTTTAAGAGATCCTGATATTCTTGAGGCAAGTTGTCATATTGCTGTTAAAAAAGTGTGATTTATGCATCTTAGAAAGCCGTCACTCTATTACTAATTGGCAAGCTGAAATATATAAAAGTCCCTCATGCACTACTGCTGCTGTTCCTGAGTCTGGAAATACGCTTCTTCTGAACAGGTTGTGCAGGGTTCAGAAACTGATAATCCATGTATTACACTGATCTTCTATTCTTATATTATAAGAAAGCTGCATTACAAGAGTATTTGGAATTCTAAAACTCACTGATAGCATAATGAAGACAGGAGGAGAACTGTACAATTTGATTTGCATCTTTTAATTGTAAAGTCCGAACAATAAATTCAGAAGAAATTAACTTGCTGCATGATCTAATGAAGATAATCAAATCAGAAATGATTTAATAAAACCAAAGCACACCGTTTGGTACCCGAGAGACTGATACATAATTCATGAAGTTGCCACATTTGGTCATTAGGTCAAATACATTAACTAAGTAGTAAGCTATTGTAAGAACTGGCTATGAAGCCAGAAGATCTTAAACACAAGCAGTGAGTATAGAAAAAGCTTTTTGCCTCATTTCTAAGTTATTATAATTGACTTTTTACTGTATGGTTTGTATGAAACTGCAGACCAGACTGAAGACTAAAGAGGTGTTTCTGGTTTTGTGTACAAACTTCCCTATTCCTACATTCACCTCATCTCAGCCCTCCCACCTCCCAAGGAAAAATACAGTGGGCTTTGGCTATCCACAGTAAAAAATGCTGAAATCTCTAGAAAATACACAGGATGATGGAATTCCCCTGCCAGTCAGCCATTGGAGAGGCTGTGACCCAATATTGGCCCACACATAACAATTCCAGAGATAACACTAATCCCTGGTGCTGCTAACCAGGAGCACTAACCCAACAAAGCTTTACATGCTATCTGTGGGAGAGAGGGGCAGAGAGAAAAAGGGAAAGGAAAAAATTGCCTGCTCTTCCTCACGGAGCTGCACAGGGATAAGGATGCAGTTTCAGAGTCTCCAATGCTCTGAAAATAATGACATTGAGGCAGCCAGGACAAGTGACCTGTTGAGAGGCTCCCTTTCTGTCTGTTAAAGGTGTGAAAAATCAGCGTGCCCAGGAGCCACTGCAAACACAGCACCAGAGGCTCTGACACTGCTCCCTTCTCCCAGCACTGACCATCACCTAAGGGGCACAACTGCACCATTCCTTTGAGGCTCCGAGAGCCAAGAGAGATCCTCACATTCTCTGTCCTCAAGACCTCACTGGGTTTGTACACTTTATGATGCCAGAAGCAGCTGAACAACTGAGTTGTGCCAGAAGGGAAGGCAAAAATTCCTCCCGTGGCAAGAGTTATGAAAGAAAAAAGAAAGCGAGAAAGATACAATACAGCGATTCTTTGCAAAAAATAATGAGGCTCAACTGTTTAAAACATTCACCTGACAGTTAAAAAAAATCCCTTTCAATACTTTCTTTTTTAATGCAAAGAAAAAGAATTAAGTTTTGGGGGGAAGAATTCTTAGCAGCTCTACCTGCACTCCCAGCACCTGCACCCACGTGCTGGAGAACAAGTGTGTTTCTTTCTCTCAGGAATAATACATCCTCTTTCCTAAAACAGATCACCTACATAGTCTATATTTAGGAAGCTTGTCAACACAAACACTTTTTCTGTGTTAAAAAGAACAACTTTTAACCCTCAGGAAATCAACCCAAAGTTTGGGACCCAGGCACAAAGAGAATGGGATCACGTTGGGGGAATTAGTGGAGTGTATCAGTGAGTTATGGAACCCCAAAAGTTTCTGCACTACCAACAGCCTTTTGACTTAATAAAAAAATCCAACATTATCCCAGGTAACACAATTTTAGAACAAGAGCTGCATGATGATGGCAAAACTCAACTGGGGCAGCCTGCTCATGCCATCAGTTCTCAATCGTACCTAAATAAATTACATTTTGTTTCAGTTTTTCTTTTGTTTCTCACTGTGCTGGAAGAAGAAAGGCTGTGTCTTCAGACACATATCCTGGCAGTAAATCACAGGCAAACACCACCCCTAGGTTGATATAACCATCTGATGTTCCTGCATGGGCTCCATTCCACACGGTGGGATGGTAACCCCAGTGTTACACACGGTTATGGCACCTCCCTCAGTGACAATAATGTACTTTATGGCTTGAAATGAACAAATTGATACACACCAGACCACAAGATGTCTGATTATATGAACACATATGAAAGTAGACTCTGACACAACATTAACAAAACAGTAACTTCTTCAATTTAGTCAAGCTCCAACAGAAATCCCATAAAATGAAAATACATTTTTGTGAGTTTTTTTCCAGTTACATTTATTTTTATCTGTTTTATTGTAAAAAAAAAAAAAAAAATGATCACACCAAGCTTCATTCAAGTGTGTATTTTCTGTCCATAAATCTGCACACAATACAGAAACATGTATTAAGCATATGTTTATTACATCATTTCCAGCACCCTGATTAAAAAAAAAGGTTTATATATAATCCAGTGTGGCTCTGGAACAAAACACATGGACTCTATAGAGGTATTAAAGGTTTAAGGTCAGACAAAGATTACAGGAGCCCTTTCTAGCCTATGTGTTTTATGGGAAAAAGCAGTTGAGCTACACTAAAATCACATCTCTTATCTGAAGTTTATTCTGTATTCATACCCTTTCTTTTAAGATTATGAAAGGAACTGATTCAGCTCTTTTAATAACTGCCAAAGCAGAATTGCTCAAAGAATCCAATTTTCTGTGAACGAATTGTACAATGAAATTCAGCGTGATGTAAGATGTGCCAGAGTACCACCAAACCTCTTAAATAAATAACCACAATACTAAAATAATATTTTCCTTTCTCTTCTCAAATTTTACTGTGTTAAGATACACTAAAGCTGATACCAAGTGATCGAGGGATGGACTAAAGAAAACAAACCATTCTCTCACTAATGCAACTTGCATATTAAAGGGGAAGCAATACAATTACTTTAAAAGCTTTTCTTCAGGCACAGTCCCGGCTTTCCATGTACAGCCATCAATCACACGGCTCCTCTCTCTTCTTTGCCCACAGTTTTCAAGGCAGTGTGTCCAAGGATGGATCAGACTCCCACATATGAGGAGCAGATCAAGGGAAAAAAACAACTTTTATGTATGCGCCTCTTCATCAAGAAAACTGACAGCTAATACACTAAGATTTTAAACAAAGTTTTGCTATTTTGGTGTTTTGGGGTTTTTTTTGGCTAAGATTTACAGTCAGCACACAGACATCTCAAAGCTCTGTCAGTACTTGCTGGGGTAAGTGGGCAGTTTTAGCCATGGGCAATGTAGCCCCACCTTCACATATTGTTTCAAACTAACTTTACTTACAAAAGCAACATAGTACAAATTACTCAATTTCACATGAAGCAATAATCCTCAGAATGACCAAATTATTAAAGCAGTTGTTACCAAGCCTTTAGCATCTGTGAGGACTTGTGACATATTTAAACTGCAACCACACCTCGCTGCTCTACCAAACTTAGCACACCGGTAATTTGTTTAAACCACGAGTACACACCTCTTACACACTATTAAATGATTCCCCATTACACAGTCTTAAAATGTTTTCCTTCAAGAAACTTGCTCCAGCAATTAAACAAGAGTAAGAAAAATAAACTTTAACTAAGACTCAGGTAAGAAATATGAATGCCCATTCCATCAAGAAATCAGTGGCCAATAGACTGAATTTCAGTCCCTTAAGAAATAATAAAAATAACATCATTGCAATTTCCACACCAAAAAAAAAAAAATTCATGTGCTATATTTAGGTTTTAATTGACCTTGAGAAAAACTTGGTTTTTTGAGGGAATGGTATTTATCCTGATTCAAATACATTCCTTGTGTAAATTGACTGAACTCAACTGGGGCAAATAAAGAGAATTAGCCCGCTATTTTGCTGAGGCTTCTCCAGGGCTGCCACTGTCTTAGGAGGAAATCTGAGGGCCATTCCAGGCTCTTCTAAACCAGAACTTTGCCTTTGTTGCTGTGCACACGAGGGGAGAAAGGCTGAGGTGTGTGCAGGCACACTGCACGGGGGCCAGGGCTCCCACACTTGCAAACGAGGCAGCTGAAGAAGTCTGCTGCCCTCACCATGCCTGCCTGGCTCCCTGCCCGTGCCATCTGCCCGGGATGGCACAGAGCCAGGCTCAAATTGCTGTGACCCTCACTGAGTAATATGATGATGAGATTAGATGAAAAGTCCACTGACAACTACATAGATAACAATATGTCCAAAGGCACTCTTTAGAGAATAAACTTAGCACACTTGCAAAATACTTTTCTTAGAAAAAGCAAATGCTTCAAGTTCCAAGATAAGATAAAAAAAAAAAAAAA
>VXAD01010500.1:950687-981596 GCA_013399195.1 Dicrurus megarhynchus
TCACAACTCTTTTCACCCTTTTCCAAACTGGGCCAGGAGGTAGAAAGGGAAACAGAATAAGTTCAGATGAATTGCTATGGGAATGGGATTCAGTGCTGACCAAAAATATATGGCAAGTATTGATTTATACAAAAGTTGTGCAGTATTTTGAAGACTTATCTAAAGAAAGCCATCTTACTATTGTCAATTAGATGCTAAAAGACATCCCACCTACTGTGGTTATGACCTGAATTAGTAACTGAACTGGTTCTCTCAGCTTCAGCAGAAACCCTGCTTGTGGGAAATACAGAAAGCCTTCTCGCAATACTATAGGAGTCTATACTTTGTCTAGTTTTTCCAGTGAACGTGGGGGAACTGCAATGAATTAAGTCTTATTCCTGCAAGGGTTATTTTTCATTTATCCATTCTCCGAGTTCCCTGAGCAAAGAAAATGAATTCTACACAATAGTCATTTGTAAGAGAAAAAGTAAAGGCCAAATGCCTTGGTCACTCCTGACTGTGGCACTATTTTTCAGCCCTCTCGAGACAGTGCAACACCACATCTACGGTGTAAGAAAATAAGGATTAGCTGGAAAGGTGGTGTTTAAAGCCACAGAAGGAATAAAATTGAATTCACCCTGCAATTCTTCTTAAATCTTCCATAGCATATTATTTAAAATTAAAAACACAACTTACTTTTAAAGTCCTTGCTTAAATCCAGCTACCACTCCTCTGCAGGTGAAACCCAAACTCCATAAACAAAACTCATGAAGAACACAAGTCAACTGTAGTTCATTACAACACTGAAAAATATGTACTTTCGCAAGAAATATTTTTCCTTCTAATATAAAGAGTTAACAGAAGTAATTTTAAAAATATGTTTGCCAGTTTTCAGAAGCTTTATAAAGCTTTGTTCTTCATACTCTAATTCTTTCATGTTTTCCTGCCTGATGTCTCCTAATGCAGTTTCACTGGAATCATTCTATTTTTGATCTTTAATCCTTTTATATGTTTTTTCTTTGCTTACTCTTGCATGCCTTTGTAGTTTATGTAATTGGGTCTTTGCACCATTTTAGCAGGGTTTAGCACTGCGCAGCTTGTCAAATTTAAGTAGAAGTGAGAATAATCTATCACTGCTATAATAAACAAGCGAGCAAATTCACATATCACCGACCTAAAGTGAATGTTTGCCACAAAAACATTGTCAACTGCAATTCCCCTCATTCCGCCAAGGCTGGTGAAGCTTTTATATATTTTGTAATCCAGAAACAAATGCAACTGCACAGAAAGTACTTCAAATCCCTAAAAGTTTATTAAAAATGGCTGCACATGTGCAGTGAAACAAGACTTCATTAATTTCTTCTTGAGGTGCCTGTGTAAATTCAACTTAGGGAAAAGTGTTTGACAGCTTTGTAACTATTGACTGACATTCTTCAGCAAAGCTTCAGTGAGTACAGAGCGTGATTTAAGCACACACTGGTGATGATAAACATGGCAAGTAAAAAAAGAGCATGCCTACACCACCCGAAATAAAAGAGCCTTTTGGTAATTTTTTAGTACCTACCAAATCTTTGCTTGTTTTAAAATAATTGTAAATTCTGCCTTACTGAGATATTTCACTACAGTCTTCAATCATCAAGTATTCTATTAACTTTACAAGCAGATTTTGTATTTTACAAAATAGCTCAAAATCTAGATATAAACTTAAAGAAACACACCTGCATTCCCACAGAATTTAAAACTACACACAAGTCCTTATCACAAGTCTCCCACAAAACATCACTACTGTATTTTAAGTTTATACTATATGCAAATAGCTCAAAATCTGTCCCTGAAAGGATGAAATCAGCTGTGATAACTTCCATGAAATGAAAATACATGATCCATGTTAGGCTCCAAGAGAAACAGGACTCTACTCAAATACTCCAGATGGAAATCTCTCATGTAATTAAATACACAGGCATCTTTCCATATATGCATGAGACAAAATATAAAACATATTAAGCAAACTGAGTTTCCAGCCTTCCACTCATGATTTTGTCCACATTACAAGGATCACTTCCTATTTATGCAGGCACTGATGCATAAACCACAGCGCAGGGGAGGATGGTAAATCACAGGGAAAAAAAACAAAACTGCAGAAAGACTAGAATAGCTTGGGTTGGAAGGGACCTTAAAGCCCACCTCATTCCACCCCCTGCCATGAGGCAGGGACACCTTCTATCCCAACTATCCCAGGTTACTCCAAGCCCTGTCCAACCTGGCCTTGGACACTTCCAGGGATGGGGCAGCCACAGCGGCTCTGGGAACCTGTGCCAGGGCCTCCCCAGCCTCACAGGGAAGAATTCCTTCCTAATATCTAATGTAAACCTACCCTTGTTCAGTTTAAGGCCGTTAATATAACATGACAGTTTTAATTTAGTAAAATATCTTTATGAACCCCAAGCAGAAAACATCATAGCTTTATTATTATAGACCCCTCTGTTCTTTCATGATATAAATAGAAAATTATAAATTAACTCTACAAATATTTCTTTAGAAGATGCTCCAGTATCTGTATTTTGTGTCTGGGAGGGAGCCAAAAGGCACTCTCATCTCTAGACCTTTCTCACCACATTGGACCCTTTCCAAGCTCTCCCCAGTGATGGTCAGTAAGAGGGCAGAAAGCTCTCATTCTTCTCTGAAATTACATAGTCATTTCTACAAGAACAAGACTTGGCAATGGTCACCTGGAGGCCCTCAGGAAGGGCTGTGAGGTTCCACCACATTTCCATCACTCACTAACCCTGACTTGCTCGCAGGGTTATTTCTGTTCCACACACCTCAACACATTAACACTCTTGTAAATAAATAAGGAAAAAAAGCAAGGTTCTTTTTCGGGGCAAGAAGATTTCTCAAAGCAGAAATGTGGCACATATCCCCATATGTGTTTTGAGTCACTTTTCACAAAGCAATACAAATAAAAACTGGCAAATAAATCCCACTTTGCTAAGGCTCATTTATTTCACTTCACCTTGTGTTTCATCTCGCTTTTCTATGACCTCTTATCTGCCTTTTCCTGATCACAGACTATTTTTGATTCATGCTTCAGAGTTTCAGATCCTATCATCAATATTAACACTAGGGGAAAACTTGAAGAAATGTGATTGTATCTACTGAGTGCTAGGATCCTAATTCAGGAAAGCACTTTGGCATGTGCTTTACTGTAATTTCAGTGGCACCCTGAACAGGAATATTGCTAAACACATGTCAAAATGCTTCTTTACTGAAGGCTGTCAAATGAAATATGGATTAATTATAATTTGTAGCACAAGACTTTACAGCACTGTGGCTTTAAAAGAACTGAAGAATTGGTGTATTCATACTTTATATTTTGCCACCTATCTTCACAAATTATAAAGAAAAAAAGGAGAAAATGTATATTTAAGACAGGAATTCTGTAAGTACAGAGATGATTATCAAGGGAAAATTAAGGTCAGGTAACACAAGGGTCACCCACATGCATTTTGTTTACTGTTTTGCCTTTAATATAATCAGTTATCCCTACCATTAACACACCATGATCGTTACCCACAGTGCTGGGGTTACAGAGGAGACCACGTTTCTCTTCTCTTATATCCAAGTCTGTGCCTTTCTGCCGTGATTTCAGTGCTGGGGTCCCCTCACACAGTGGGTGTGACTGGACATGGTACTCGTGCAAAAAGCCACCCCTGTGACCGCAAGAATCGAACCATGCCCTACATTACTGTAAAGGCAACGCAGTAAAATGAGGTTTGCTCTTGCATTTCTGTAGTAATGGGGATATGGGCATGGTGAGACTGATGTAAACAAACCAATCCCGATGGAAGCAGGGGATGCTCCTGTTGCTGGGACATCCAGAGGCACAGGATGCTTTGCCAAAGCCATGCCCACAAACAGATACTGTCACACATACAGCAGCACCTCTAAATTAAGCCTCAGCCGAGCTGCTGAAGAAGGGATATGCAAAAATCAGTAAAGAGCTAGCCTGTGCTTTAAACGTTTTTCCTCCTACTTCACAAAATTTGACAGCCAAAAATGGCAGACAAGGCTTCAGAGTGCTGATTATTTAAATAGATTACTTTACAAATGTCACTCTTTGCAAACACATAGGCAACATGATTGCTGTTCCTTTCAGCGCTGTATTAGAAACAGACTCAATAAATGGGATGTTTAAAAAAACTCCAAACATTTCTGAATCGTTTGAACCTACTGTACTGTGTCTTGTTTACTGCTGCTCTAGGAAGCTTTTCTTAAAATAACGTGTTCCGTCTCAGAGGGATTATCCTGAAATGAAATTTTTAATAACAGCAAAATAAACTTATCCTTCACAGTGCTCTGTGTCTCATGACTTACTGTTAACTCTCACATCTCCTCCCCAACATACATCTGTATCTACTAGCAAAATTTTATTACCACCTACTCCAATTTCAGGTATCTGATGCAAAGTTATGCTTCATACATGTTCTTCTCAAGAAAAGAAATTAGACAGCTAAATAATTCGGCATATTTAAAAATCTTACCCATAGGGGCTCACAACTGTAGGAGGCTAAGACAAACTCCAGAAGGGAAGACTGAAGGAATGAGGATTGCACTGCTACAGGGAGAGAAGGCTGAGGTTGACATCACTACCTTTAGGTAGATAATGTCCCACTAGGAGAAGGGTGGAAATAATACATTTTGTATGCCCACTCTCCATAAAACAGTGGGAGGTTAAATTACACAAGAAAAGATTTTTAACTCTGACACTGGGGAAAAGAAACCCCTCCAGTGCAAGTGAAAAATGCCTGCAGAGGTCAGAGAGTCCCTGTCGTTCCAGAATGGGCTCAGCAAATGTCTCTCAGGAATGATACAGGCAAAGCTGATCTTGCTTTCAGGCAGGAAAGTAGATTATGTGATCGCACAAGGTTTCTTCCTCCCCTATTTTCCTCTATGTCTTTGATATATATGTCTTCTAGGAGGTAGCACACTTCAACAGCTTCCTCATTTGTTTGAGGATATTTTGCATTTTTAGTCTCGCAGACAGAAAACACAGCAGGAAACAGTGGCCAAGAGCAAAAATAAAGAGAAATAGAGCCCTGTAATGTCCAAACTGCAAGGGTAATTAAACATGCAAACAGTTCAGTAGGGCAGCAGTGAAACTGAGGGAACCAAAATTACTTGGATGTTTAAAAAAAGATTAAATATCTTCCAAAATGTCTGCTTTAAGCCAGCCTCCAAGAGAAGTTCTGTAGCATGTACATTGAAGAGGACAGGCTGAATTATCATAATGATCCTTCCTGGCCTGAACATTTTTGAACCTGTGAACTGGAAATCCCTCTTCACAGCAAGAAAATTTTCGTGTATAAATGTATACATTCACTTCCTAATTCGGAAAAATAATAATAATAATAAAAGATAACGAAAACCCCTCAGGTTTTGTTACATTAGAGAAATGGCTTTCACTGAAGAGCGTGGAATCAATTTTTAACAAAGTGTTCTGCCCTGAGACAGAGAGAGAAAAAAAAACATATGTTCAATTTGATTTTTCTATTTCTGCAGTGGGTAATATATAATCAAAGTCTACTGTCCTGTTAGAGTACAAAAGCTAACTATTAAATAAATTCACAAAGTATATACACTAGTTTTTCCCAAAAAGGTGTGAAGGGTAATTAACATTAATGACTTTATCGTATTCTTGAATCACAACTGTTAGTTATTTAGCAAATAAAAACAACAACAAAAATCTGTCTTGATTTAAAACTTGTATCCTCCCCTTCAAGGAAACATGGTGCTGAAGCAGAATTATGTAAGCATTCAGAAAAAAAAAAGTGGTAAACCTAACAAATACTGACAATGCAATAGTATCAGTATATTCACAGACAAATTAATTCTTTAGCTTTAGTCATTAGGTCAGGGAGCAAAATAGACACCACTTAGGCAGTACTTTTGAGAACCACCTCAGGAGCTAACAGGCATCATTCTCAAGAAATAATTCCAGAAAGACTTTAAATGCTTGCTAGCACACAGTGTTCCTTAAAAATACATCCAGGATCCGTTTCTGAAGGTGTCTGATTCCCGACTCCCAATCTATTTTCGTGATGTGGATGGTGGATCATATTTTTTTGCAGAGGAATGGAAGAATGGTGACCAGAAGATAACTTTAATTAATAAGATTAGAAGAGGTTATGCCATTTAGTAACAGAGAAGTGTTTTAAATTACATTAAAAAAAAACCAAAAAANTAATTTAATAATTAAATAATTAAGTCTGGCTCTGACCCAAAACTACTTTTAAGTATTTCAGGTATCTGATCTTGACATATAGAACTCCAGGGAGGAAAATCTCTACAAAGCACTCAACTGACAAAGTGGAAATGTAAACCAGAAATTCTCATCCCTCCCATCCAGAAGCACAATGCCACACATTTATTAATATTTTGAAATAATCTCTCCCATGCTAAATAAGACTTAAAGCATCACCTCTTCCCTCCTTGATCTTCCACTTCTTATTGGAACCAAGAGAACAGAAACACCTTTCTCAGCATTTTACTATTATTCTCCTAGACAAAGCATTTTATATGTTTAAAAAAAAAAAAATTAGCTTGGTTCTGCAAGAACCAACCAACAATAATGCAAATGATAAATTTGCAGCCAGACACCTTAAGCCAGGATTATACGGACCTCAAGATGACCGCAGAACTGCATATAAAAAGTACATTTCACAGCCACTTAAACAAGACAATGCTTCTTGAGAAAGAGCACCAGAGATAAACACATTGCCACCACAAGTTACCAGACAGTGAATAATTTTTAGGCACATATAAAGGCCATATGCTGTGTCAAGCAAGGTTCCAGGCACTCCGCAGAACTCCATCAGTTCCAGTGGACTAACAAAGAGGTATTTAAGAAATACTCTCCTGCAGGAAGAAATCGTGTTTTCCAGAAAATGAGTGGAGTCCCACCTTTTTTCCCTATGAAATACAGGTAACTGTGTCTCACCGTCTGCACACGAGACTCAGGACAAGTGTCACCCTACTGCTGCCATGAGCAAACATAACGTGANCAGAGAAGTGTTTTAAATTACATTAAAAAAAAACCAAAAAAAAAATATTTCTAAAAAACATGGTGACAAATAGTAGAGATACATAGAATACCAAGAGTGCCAAACATTGAGAAAAACTGTACATTACAAAAGTCTTCAGAATGGTATCAAGAAAATGAAGTGTTAGACAGATTATTTTGCTGTGTCAGAATAGAAGTGCTCAAAAACAAATAAAGCTATGAAATACGGGTTTTAATAATTACAGATTATTAAAAATAAAATTATAAATTATAAATATATTTATAATATAAAATATTTTAAATATATAAAATATAAATATATANAAAAAAAATTAGCTTGGTTCTGCAAGAACCAACCAACAATAATGCAAATGATAAATTTGCAGCCAGACACCTTAAGCCAGGATTATACGGACCTCAAGATGACCGCAGAACTGCATATAAAAAGTACATTTCACAGCCACTTAAACAAGACAATGCTTCTTGAGAAAGAGCACCAGAGATAAACACATTGCCACCACAAGTTACCAGACAGTGAATAATTTTTAGGCACATATAAAGGCCATATGCTGTGTCAAGCAAGGTTCCAGGCACTCCGCAGAACTCCATCAGTTCCAGTGGACTAACAAAGAGGTATTTAAGAAATACTCTCCTGCAGGAAGAAATCGTGTTTTCCAGAAAATGAGTGGAGTCCCACCTTTTTTCCCTATGAAATACAGGTAACTGTGTCTCACCGTCTGCACACGAGACTCAGGACAAGTGTCACCCTACTGCTGCCATGAGCAAACATAACGTGAGATATTAAACCCAACTTACATCCATCTAAAGAGGAAGTTAACAAAAACATTATGTGGAGAACTAAGGCCAGGGAACAGGAGGGACAGGGAAACACCCCTTGTAGATTTGTGTCTTATTACAGGAAAATAAGACTGGAATAAGAAAGAGGTTTCATTTAGAATTCTCTTTCATATTTCAGTGAAAAGACTTACTGGCTGCCCAGAATTTACAGACTGTGTTTACAGACCTGGCACAGAGCTTTTTACATTATTAAAAGGCAGGCATTATACAACAGAAAAGCAATGTCTGTCTTGCATTTTTGTGTCACCCCTCCCCACCCTAGGAAAAAACAAAACAAAACAAAAGGAGACTGATATGAAATACCCACTGACATTTTTAGGTCAGCACACTTTCACAACGTCTGTATAATATTCTGATACAACAAAAATAGTCAATCACTGCAATTTTCTGCCAGGAAAGCATGCTTTTCCAGAATGGCCAATCCTAATGAGTTCAATTACAATACAAATCACAAAATATAAGAGCATTTGGTTCTCAGTGTCTTTTTCAACAGTAGATGCTATCACATCACTGGAAATGACAACTTCCACTCTCTGCATAAACATTTCATACATGAGTTCAAAAGTCTGCAGTGCCTTCCTCCCTCCACTACCACTACACCTCTGAAATCAAAAAGTAACTCACATTTCAGACATAATATGCAAAAAATATATCCCTGCAGTCATCATGAAGATTTGCCATCATAAAGCTGATTACAGTGACAATTACACCGAATGTGGAACATTACAAGACATAATATCACAAGCTTTTAAAGTCAGTTGGCAACATTATACCAAATGCCTCTCAAAAATCAGATTTCAAGTGTTAGCGTCCTTGAAATGCATATGAAATTTGCTCATGGATTGGAAGTATCTCCTAAATCTATAGTTGTATATAGTATAGCTGGATCTTAAGGACACGTGGGGGCACAGAGTCTGAGCTGTCAGTCAGGTCTCCTTTGTTTCTCACACAGTGACACTCCAAAAGGCACCGCAGATGAAAGTTCACATGAACTTCCTTCTTTCCAAACCTGTGCTCCCCTGTTGGGAACATCCTCAGCAGCCTTGGCTTACAGTACAGGATGTATATACTGGGCTTAATTGTGCCTAACAATCGTCTTGGCCAGTGGAAGGCATTTTCAGATGGGAAATGTGCATGAACATCTGTTACATTTCCCTCTGCCTGATTTTAACTGTTCCTTCACAGAGGAAGGCATAAAAATAAAAACATTCATCTCTGCAGTAAAAAGACCGTGTACTCACTTCAGTCAATCCAGCACAGTACGTCAGTTAAAAACGGTACTTGGAGAACCCTGCAACGGATGGATTTCATTTCCTGTAACAGCAGCGTTTGAAAGGTTTGAGTGGGTTTCAACAACTTCAGTCTACAAAATAAGTCACCCCAGGAGCCAGTGAGGACACTTTCCCAGGACACACTGACCAGTGCTATAATGAAACCAACCCATCTACTTCTTTTCTTACACAATGATCAGTTTTGAAAAATTTCTTTGGATATCGACAATTTCAGGTAACCTTTCGAAGTATTCAGAAGTAAATCCTTACATGCAATGCTTGCCTTCATTTTACATTTAAGATTCCGAACAAGTAAACCAACTTGGAACTACACTGAGTCATTTCTGCACACACTTTTTTAAAATGAATGGGAAGCATCACAACTGAGTTGACAGGGGAAAATCGAGCAGAAGGAACAATTTGCCAAAGACTGGCTGGTCTTTTAAGAAGACGGCCTAACCCCAGCTGCTGTGTTTCAGCTGGCCTCAAATCCTCTTGTATTTGGGTAGCAAAAGTGAGACATATTTCTGTTTTAAATGAAAAGAGAAGACAAAGAGAACATGGAAGCTAGCTTTTTAAGAGTTGGTCACAGACAGTTTAAGATAGTTTCAGGATTTCAAGCTTGCTTTTTTCTGGTTTTAGACATAAGGCCAAAAAAAGAAACACCCCCGCTCCCCCCGCAAACAGCTCAGTGTCTGGATGTAAGAATTTTAAAAAAGCAATAATCAGAAGTGTAATTTATTCCTGTGTTCCAGAAGGAGGGGTTGCTCCAATTACATTTCATTGCCCTCAGTGAGAGGAAAGCTGGTGCTGTGTTTTCCACGCTCACCTCAGAGCAGACTCTTGCGTGACATGTCACAACAGAACACGTTAGATTGCTCATTCTCCTGGTTCTATCTCAGGACAAGGTAGAAAAGATTGCTGCACTTCTGAAAGGAACCTTCCTTGGAATGAAGACCAAACAGTGAACTCCTGCTCCCTATAGCATGGACCTGAACAGACAGCTTGCCAATATAGAACACTTTCCAGGTACCACAAACTTAAAAACCACTCTGTAGTAATTAGTGGCTACAAATGCATAACAAAATGTAAATTATTTAAGATCCTGAGGATCAGACCCTTTCAAGTATGGCTCAGCCTCTATAGAATCAAATTTTGTTGAGATTCTGTTAAGAATCCTCATGCCGTTCTTAAGAATTTGCCTTTTCTGGTTTTTGTATACAGTCAGAATCCTCTTCCATCCTGGTGGTTTTTGATGGCTCTAAAGAGTTTTCTTGGTTTTGGGGTTTTTTGCTTTGTTGGTTTTTTTTAGTAACTGAAATGAAAATATTTTCATTTTAACCAAGCATTGAAATAATGTTGTAGAGGTTTACTTTCTCTCTGTACCTCAATTGTTAGCAAGATGAAAATTCACTTAAAAAATTTATTCATATAGCATTTTTCAGTACAATTCCAAGTCAAAGAGAAAGAAAACCTAACAAAAGTGAGCTTATTTCATTAAAAACAGGCTGTTCTGTGTTTCTTAATTAAAAATGTATCTCTAAAATCTTTTTGCATAAGCAAGATCTAATAAATCAGAGAAACAAATAAAAACTAAAAAGGTGCTCAAGCACTAAACCAAATCTCACAAAAAATAACATCTACACAAAAAATACATATCCCAACACTTGGAAAATAAGGAACCATTTTGCATAGAGGGTAAACACATTCAAACTTGTTTGCACATATCTGAAGCAGGTCCCACCGTACAGACCCTGTTCAGCATCCAGCTGAGCTGAGTCCCCTGAGCTGCCCTGACAGAGCAAAGTTATCTCCAGGGAGTAGCAAAGGACTTCTCAGGTTTGCTAATTCACTCAAGTCAGCATCACACTAAGGCTAGCAGGGAAAGAAAGAATGATTCATTCTGTATTATTATCTCCAGGATCATTCACAAATGCAGGAAAATGTGCTTTCCCTCACCTCTAGTCACCTTTTGTTTCTCAACTAAATGTCATCTTGCTTTTAACCAACTACAGGGCTATAGCTTTTAAAAAACCTGACTGTTGTTTTCTAAACCTGCTCTTACTATTCTCTTTGGAGTACTCACCCTTGTTTAGGTTCTGATTTACCATAATTCTAAGGTTTTCTCTAGAATGGAAGTAAAATATTTGGAAATTCCCTTTTTTCTCTTTCTTGGTTTCAAGTGTCAATATGATTTGTTCTCAAAGTGTTTGAAACATGCTCGTATTCAGTACCACTGTCAGTGCAAATAAAGACAGCTGATGTGTACCTGCACAGCTGCTGGTAATTTACAGAGAAACCCTTGTATTTGCATTTTGGCAGCACTCTCTTGCCTGGCTTGGATGTTTTGAAGCTTACATGTCTAAAGATGTCTGGAGATGCATTTTACTGAATCTGCTATACATTAAAATGGTACAGAGAAAGCAAAGTGTCACAGACATTTATCACAGTAAACCAATATATAAACAACCTGCCATTTGGTCCTCCGTGACTCTTAAATGCTGCTAATTAGCAAACAGGAGGGCACTACAGGCTTTGGAATAATATGGCAAAGTGCAGACACATAACAAAAGTACTTCTAGTTCTGTAAGATGAAAAAGCCTTGGGATAATAAGCATTTCATCACATTTTACTCCCTCAGAATTAAAAAAAAACTCAAAACAATATAAAATCAGCATAGTTCAGTTCACTGCTTTGAGTACTTTTAGCTTTATCCTAAGAAATAGGTTACTTTTACAGAAGGATACTTATCTAACTCCAAATAACTTTCCTGGATGAATAACATTCCTTGAAATGCACCATGTTTTATTTAGTTCAAGGCCTCAAATAAAATGAGAACATGAACCATTCTGACTCCTGAATATACAGGCAGGAGACTTCTACTTTCCTCTCAGCTTGGTCAGCACCAAACCCTATGTAGATTTAAAAAAGAAATTCCGTTCTTCACTGATTTATTAAACCCATCGAAATTGGAGGGTTAAGTCATTCTCCAAGCTCTCTAGTTCATGTATCTGTCCCCCAGAGAAAGAAGAGGAACCAGGATATCAGAATTTACCCTAATCCACAATAATCTGAGTCTTGTGAAACACAGGTAGAAAGTCTGACACAGAAAATTTACCTGGGTCAATTTCCAATCATCTATTTACAGTGTTCATGACCTGTCACTACATTAAAAAAAGCCACCAAAATTTTCCAAATTATCTGTGATATCTGACTGTCAAATATTTGCCAGGTGTGGTTCCACCACCCTTAGGTAGTAATAGAGCAGTTAAATTCAATTCCCAATTAGTTCAGGTGAAAGTACTTATACTAGAAATAATTACGCCCTTACCATGTTTTTTGCACAACCTAATCTACTGAAATAGACATTTCATGTGTTTCTACAACACCCTCTTTGAAACCAGGTCTGAGCAAACAGTTACCTGCACACCTCAGTTAAAAAAAGGCAACCAAGCAGACAGGCCAAAAGATGTATTTCAACTGGGTTTCTAACACAAGATAACTTATCAGGGGGTAAATAGGTGAAATCTTCAAGCAAACTCCATTAAAATGATTGTTCTATATTTAGACGTACAAGCATATTTTTATATCAGTTGTGAATCATTCTACTGAAAGCAAAAGAACTTCAAAGTTGTATCTCCTGTCATAATCTGGCCATCAGAAGTTTTATTACTGATGATTATGCATGAGTCAGAAAGGAGAAAAAAATCAGCTGAAATTCCAGATCCTTAGAAACAGCAGTATCAGCTTGCTGGCTTCTAGCTGGGGGAGCCAAATTAAACAATCTGCTTTTACAGAGAATCCAAATCTTAAAAGCTTTGTCTTATTTAGGGGATGAAAAAATGAATAGAACTTACCCTAATGAAAACCATTTCATCTCTAGAAATTAGGTTTTTTTCCTACAAACTCAAATATTCTTGTATTTATTCCACTTAAAAACCCCTGCAGTCAAAAAGGCCCAGACTTACCCAGTTTTTGCCATACTAAAACACTCTGTTGGGGTGTATTATAATTATAGACCATCATGTATAAAATTCACTAATACTGATGTTACATGCAAAAGTGGGAAGGGAAAAAAATTCTGCCTGTTGAGTGTCAGATGAAATCTGGCAGATGAAAAAAGCCCTGACTATAACACAGCACTGACTGAGCTGACAGAATCTAAGGGTGAAAGAGGTAACACGGTGTTGCCTTAGTCACTGGTATTATGTCACTCATTGATTTCCAAAAGAAAGGCTAGTGAGAAAAATTTATGCAGATGGGGGGGCAGAATAACAACTTGTTTCTTAGCTGAACTAAAACCATTTAGATAAGCTATTCTTCTTATTACAATTGTCTTTTTGGTCAATGGGAAAGACATTCTATGTCATTACCCTCCCTCTTGCCCCTGTGGGTTCACTCACCAGGTATTTGATGAGATCTGCACTTATTAGCAAGAAACAAAGGCAAGTTAAAAGAAAAACTCTTTCAACAGCAATAATCAAATACTTTCAAGCTGTCTGCAGCCTCTTGAGCAGCTGGCAGGTTTCACCAACAATGCTTATTGGCTACACTGCTTGCTCCGTGGATTAAAAGGAAAAACAATTTAATCCAGAGTTTTATGAAGAAGATCATCTTGAGTGCCATCAAAAGGCACATACAGGACAACGAAGCCATCAGACCCAGCCACCACGGGTTTAAAAAGGCAGGTCCTGCTTCACTGACCTGATCTCCTCCTAAGGAGACCTGCTCAATGGATGAGGGAAAGGCTCTGGATGTGTCTACCCAAACATCATTTCCCGCAGAACTGTCCTGGAAAGCGGCTGCTCACGGTTTGGATGGGTGCAGTGCTCCCTGTGTGACACTGGGCCATGGCCAGGCCCAGCGTGGGCACTGGAAGTGCCTCCAGCTGGGGCAGGTCACCAGTGGGGATTCCCCAGGGCTCAGTACCGGGACAAGCTCTCTTTAATATCTCTATCCATGATCCGGACAAAGGGGTTGAAGGTCCCCTCAGTGAGTTTGTGGATGACACTGAGGACCTGCTGGAGGTCCTGCAGGAAGGCTCTGCAGAGGGCCCTGGCCAGGCTGGACGGCTGGGCCGAGAGCAGTGGCCAGAAGAGCAAGAGGCCCAAGTCCTCTTTGGCTACCAAGGCCAGGTGCTGCCCTTTGGCCACCAGAAGCCCCTGCAGCTGCAGGCTGAGGTAGAGTGGCTGCAAAGGGTCCCAGCAGGAAAGGCCCTGGGCGTGCTGAACACGATCCAGTGTGTGGCCATGACACCTGGCTTGTATCAGCCACAGTGTGGCCAGCAGGACCAGGGCAGTGACTGACCCCCGTGTTGGGCACTGCTCAGGCCACACCTCAAGTCCTGGGGTCACTTCTGGGCCCTTCATGCCAAGAAGGACATGGAGGGGCTGGAGCACATCCAGGGAAGGGGAAGGAGCTGGGGAGGGGGCTGGAGCACATCCAGGGAAGGGGAAGGAGCTGGGGAGGCGGCTGGAGGAGATCCGGGGNGGAAGGGGAAGGAGCTGGGGAGGGGGCTGGAGCACATCCAGGGAAGAGGAAGGAGCTGGGGAGGGGGCTGGAGCACCAGAAGCAGCAGGGGTTCAGCCTGGAGGAAAGGAGGCTCAGGGGGGACCTTCTCATTCTCTACAACTTCCTGACAGGAGGTTGTAGCCAGGTGGGGGTTGGGCTCTGCTCCCAAACAACAGAACAAGAGGAAATGGCTTCAAGTTGTACCACGGGAGATTTAAATTGGATGTTAGAGAGGGGTTGTCAAGCACTGGAACAGGCTGCCCAGGGAAATGGTTGAATCATCATCCCTGGAGGTATTTAAAAAGGGTAAATTAAACATTAAGCGTAGATGTGGCACTTAAGGATATGGATTAATGTTGCACTTGGCAGTGCTGGGTTAACTATCAGAATTGATAATCCTAAAGGTCTTTTCCAAGAAACAATTCTATGATTCCCAGACATTTAAACATTGCTTACAAAAATTTTCAGTTATCAAAATAATACAAAATATTCATCACCACCACTTTACGTGTGCTAAAAGCACTTCTGATACAAAAGAGAGAAAAACTTTGCAACTCTCGGACTGAGAAGAAATGTTAGATGTGCTCTCTCAAAACCGAGACAAGATACACACTCAGATGGAAAGTGACTGCAATAGTAAAGCATTCATCCTCCTCTCACAAAGCACTGAGAGTACAGTACTAGTAACAGGAGAGACAGAACAACACAATCAAGCCAGAATAAATCTACATTTAAGCTAAATCATCTACTTACTGCATTTCAAAGAGGCAATTCAGCTAATGTAAACAGAAATTACACTGCTTTCCACTAGATCATAATCTAAAACCAACAGCAACAACCATACACGACTTCAGGCAACACCGGAAGAATTAAAACCTCTCCTCATTGCTATTTCAAATCTATTATTCAAATAGAACCTGCCAAGTTACAAAAGCCTTTTTCATGTAAGGTGACACAACAAATCCATAACATTCCCCAAGACTGGAATGCAAGTGTGATTTTGCAGGTAGCCTAACACACTAACACCTACAAGTATTCAGAATGTACCCACTGCTAGCACTTCCCAACACGGCACTGAAACAAGGATTTTCCAGATGGGTAAAGCGATGGCACCGTGATGAAGTCTGCACCACTCCTTTTCACAGCATATTCTAGGCAATTCTCTCAGCCCTAAAATAAAATGGAACAGTCTCCACATTACCAGTTTTTCAGTTGTCAGTCAAACACACGGGTTAACCAGTTACGGAAAATCAGATGCACAGAACCAAAAAAAAAAAAAAGCCAAAAAAAAATCTAAGCTTAAAAATGATGTACTTAAAAGTACAGTAATTCCCAATATATTGAAATAGTTAATCACCAGCCCATTTTCTATTTTTCTTCTCCAACCACTACAGTCCTTTACCACTATATAAATAAATAAGCAAATAAAAACAGAAGAAAAAAGGTTTTAGCTTAGTTGTCTGAATTCTTTAACAATGAACACAAGCTTAAACTCCCAGAACTCTTGAAACTTTCTGGTCACTATGTTAAAATAAAAGCATATTAAAAAAAATACTGACCATATTCATAAATAATCCCATCTTTATAATCGTATATATACAAGTTCCACATTTCCTATTAAATAGAACTGTCTGTCTTAGAGCTTTCCAGTAGTTTACTGAAAAATCTAAGCAATTTCAACTTTAATAACTTTTATAAAAATGCCTGTGAACTCCTCTTTCTCTGCTAAATGGAAATGGAGCTACCTAACCCCACCATGTCATAAAAAAAAATTAGCATCCACTATTAAAATGTCATATATTGCATGTGTGTTTTCAAATTATTTTATTGTAAATTTAGCATTCCAAATAACCAGAGCAACTGCAAACATTTGATATACCTGAAACACTCAGAGCCACGAAGGATGGAGCTAATACGACCTCTCAGATATTATTTAACAAAACATACTATTCTCTGACTTGTGAGACAGTGCAGCCTCAAAAAAAACCTTTGTAATTTAATGATAACTGGAGCTTGGTTTGCCATTTGTTCTAAGAACTTGTAAGATGGTACAGGAGCACACAGCCACTCGTCCGTGCTCCACACCCTGGCCAAGGCAGATGGACCTTTGCCATCTGACACCTCCTGACTCCACTGCTTATCCGGACATAAGGGCTCCCCCTTGGGAATCAAATGACTAAACTGGGATGGGGACCAAGGGCAGGATAAGCAATCTCTTACTGGATTGACACTTAATCCTAGATGGCATTTTTTTTATTTCCCTTGCCAGGAGAAGCAGCAGGAGGGTTTTGTGGGACTTGCTGCCCTCAGCACACGCAGTGGCTGCACTGCAGTCCCTCCCTGGGTCCTCGGGGCAGCGGAGCTGTGACAGCCCGTGAAGCCACCAGTGGGTCTTTTGTGTCAGGGCAGAAAATATCTCTACGCCCACAGGAGGCATAAAACTATTTATGCATTATTTGTATTTTCATGTGATTTTTTTCCTTAAATAGTTTTACCCAGGAGAAGGAAGGAAGAGGAAAGGATATTTTCTCATTTAAAAATGCGTTACTAAGTCATAGGCCGTCATTCTAATAAGTTTAAGGCATATTTATTTACTGGAAAATAAGTTTGCATGTATATTTAACATAATTTGATACACATCAACATCTCTGTAACTCAGGACCTTCTGTCTCTCCAAGAACACAAGCATTTCACTTTACATCATCTCAGTAAAAGGAATACAAATCTCCTTATGCAATTAGAACACATGCAATTAGGAAAATGCACGTGGCTGCTCGTATAAGGTGTGTCCAGAGAGACATCCACAGTATCCACCCTTTTTCTGTTTGTCTCAGGTTTCAGACATTCCACTGCTCAGAAGCAAGCAGAGGATGCATGGCAGGGTTTACTGATGAATTTAGGAGAGGCTGGAGCAGGCTGCATATACACAGCATTAAGTAAAATAATACACAGCACCTGAAGGTGCAGGACCTCTGAAGACAAACTTAGCCCCACAGAGATCTCTCTTGCTCAGCCATGCACGAACCACAAAAAAACCTCCCAAAACAGCCCCCCAAATCTCTAGGCAATACTCGACACTTCTTTCATATGAAATCTTCGAATAAACCCAGTTGGAAATCATGAGGAATCCCTGATCAGAGGCACACCTGTTTTCCATAGAAATCCATGCAAATAAATAAATCGGCATCTTAAAACTCTAATAAAATGTTAAAACTGCTTCATATTCAAAAATGGTTCAGGGTTGTGGTTCTCAACCTGCAACCCAGAAAAAAACATTTACATAATCAATTTATCAAGGCATATTTTGGAAGAAAATTTCCATTAAAGTTCTGAATGTTATGTAATTACTGCTTAGAAGAGGATGATATAAATATTCCTATCAAATGTCCTTTGCATTATTTATTTTGGATACTTAGATTTACTCCAAGAGAAAAGCAATAAGCATTCTGGTGTCATAAGCTGACCAGAGATACTGTAAATGCAGGTAAAATCTTGGGGGAAATATTGGTCAGACCATTTAAAGCTGTAATTCACTCATTTGGACAATAACTCAAATGTGTGCTTTGTTTCCAAAATGCCATTTTCAGGTTTGACATCAGGGAGAGAAAAGACAACAGACTAGAGAAGTATTCGTACAAAAAACGCTTCTCAACTGCATCTGTACTACATATTTTGGGGATTTTTTTCAGCAGTTCTTATTGCTTGACTATTTTAGATCTATGCTAAAGGAGTAACACAGGCCTGGATATATCTTTCCAAGGAAAGAATGAAGAGGAAAAAGATTGAAATAAGGCATCCCAAATTTTCAAAGGGCCCTTTCTTCTAATCTATCTGCTTGGATAATGCGTCCAGAGTGGCATTTTGTAATGACAGCAACTTTCCAACAAATCAATAGTTATTTAATTCCCAACAAGCTCTCGAGTCCATTAAACCTGATTACATTCACCCATTTCAGTTGGGTGCAGTTATTTTTCCTACACCGGCACCTAATCTATAACAGGAACTTATGAGAACTTTCAAAAGCAATTTCAACATCAATCAGCATAGAGTGAAAGGCACGATTTGCTTGTAATTATTTATTGGACAGGATGGCAGAGGGTCTGACTGAGCTCCAGCGTCCGACCTTCACCCCCAAATTCTAATGGATATGAAGGCATGCTTGATGTGTCTCACTGCATAAAAAGCAGCCCCAGCTTGCATGTTCCACAAGACACAGTTTCCCAATACCTGATAATGGCCACTGTGCAAAGCCATATTTCTATTTTAGACATATGTATCTGATATTAAGCCTGAAGTGAAGAACACAACCCACAGTCTTCTATTACTGAAGGGACCTATATGGAAAGCCACCTGTTTCACGCTGTGATTGCCCCTCTGTGTCAGCAAAGCATTGGAGGAAAGGAGCACAATGAAAATTTCCCTCTCCCTCACAAGCACAGCAATGCCCTAACGCACGTGCGTGTCTTGACCCTGTTAAATGCACAATATCTAACTACTGATGGTACAGTTTTATCAGTGTTTAGAAATGTTATTTGACTTTTCCCAATGTCTTCTAATGCAGTAAACAACAGGATACTTATTGTTTAATTAGCATCTGCACGCTCTATCAAAAATCCCAAGTCTAACAGTAGAAACTGCAGTAGCACCGCTTTTTGATAAAAATAAAATAACAGCAAAAGCAAACACAACAACAACAATCTAGTAGTTGCCAGCTGACTCCTAAATATACAGAACTCTTGCCCTGCAGCAGGATCTTACACTTTGAGGGCTCAAAGGAATTAATAGGATGTGTATAAATATTCTTTGCAGGTGATATATTTCTAGACACACAAAACCACAACCCCTTTTTCATTCCGTGTGACATGTAACATATGAATTAATGCATATTTAACACTATTCCTATCTGCTGTGCTAAAACACTTAACCTAAACACATCATGGTAAGTTACTTTGTCTTCTGACCTGCCGTGGGAATGCTGACTCCCTCAGAAACCTAGAATGGATAGCAAATCCTCTGCCCTGTGGTCAACCTCGTGAAGCAAAGGCATGAATGTTAAACAGCAGACAAATCAATACAAGCAAATATAGCTCAACTACACCATTTATTCAGCCATGAGAGATGTCAATACACAGATTAGGGTGATCCATCTTTTTGATTTCCTACTGTCTTCTCACTGACTACATGAGAGCTTTTGCCTGTATTAAAAGTGTTTGCTTTCTCAACCATAAAAATTCCAATTATTGCTCTAAGTGCACTAGAGTTAAGTTGCTTGTTGGAAGCGGCCTTGCATTACCTGAACAAGTCCAGCGAAGTATGGTGCTGCCGGCAGAATCATTGGCACTCCATAGGGATGTAGCAAAACTCCTTGAGACGACAACATGGTTTAAGTGATAGTATTACTCCCACTAAAGCTAAACACATCAATTGAAAGTTAGGGGAAAATCTATATACCAACTTCTTCCAAACTCAGAGCTAGAACCAAATAACTTCTGTCAGGGGCAAAGCCCACATCAGCTGTAAAAAAAAGAAAAAAATTGACGTCAGCAACACTTAATGTTAAAATTTTCTTCAGAGACAACAGATAGAGACAACAGCTGCAAACCTAACTCTACCCAAAAAGGAAGGTGCTATTTTGGGACCAGCTTAAGTAACATGACTAGCCAACTACTCTTCATCAGTTCAGATTTTTAAGTACTATACACATAGAGATCAAATTCTGTATGGACCTACTGATTAGAAATAATTTTTCTATCAGTTCTGGCATATACATGACAACAGTTACTGTTAGAAGCCATTTTCAAAATAATCAGGTTTATCACGATTGCAGAATTAGACATTTCCCTGTATTTATAAGCTGTCAAACAATGTTCATGTGAGCGTTTACACTTAAGTCTCTTATACTGGGTACATACTCTCTTGATTCATTATATTTTTCTTGTTTGTTTTGAATATGGGAGCTAACTAATGCAAGCTAACCACTTCTATTGGTGCAAATTATATTTTAATGGTTTTTCTAACCTTTCACAACGTCTATTTTGTTAAATTGATCATAACTGTTTTAAAAGGACACATTTCCCCATTAGAGTATTTCAACTCTCTTCTTCAAATCAACTTACACTACTGATGTAAGAGACAAAAGAGTGAAATTTAGGCTGGTTTCCTCCCTAAATCAAAACAGGTTTGATTTTAAATGTACTTCTTACAAGACATTCTCTTCCACAGCTTATTTTTACTTTAGACAAAACCAACTTAGTCATTAACACCTGTTTTATGTGCTATGTATCTTCTATTGCAGATGTAACTAATGACAAGAATTACAACTGAGCAAGACTTTTTTATTTCAATAAAGAATTAGTTAGGTACTTACAACTTCATGTTACAAGTGAAATAAAAATCTCCTACAGTCTTCGAATAACCAGGGTGCTTCACACCACTAATTTCAGCTACTTGATTTTGTTGCATAATTACTTTTCCAGATAACTAATTGCAGACAAGATTTGATGTGATACTCAATTATTTAATGTCACATTTTGACCATCGTGGAAGGCTTTCAGTAATTGATTCTCGTGTATCACGGCGGCCGTGCTGCAGGATTTAGAAATCTCCCTCAGCAGCTGCCTGCTGGCCCTCCCCACTGCCAGCCTTGCCCCACTGCTAACTTTAGACATGGAATTGTGACCCTCGGTGATGCTCTCTGGAGAAGCTGCCAGTGAGGCCAGCAATTGTCACATGATGAAGTGATGTTTACCCCACTCCATCTCCTGTTTCAGAACTGCTTCACTTTTCTGTTGGGGACGATGCTGTTCTCACTGGTTATCTGACTATGCTTAGCTATAAATCCCATTTCTTGGTCTTTTCTTAGTAAGGAAGAGAAGCTCTGCAGTTTAATTATTAGGCAGGCTGACACACATCATGGATTTTTTTCAAAATATTGTCCTAAATTCCAATACAAAATCAGTCACTAACTTTCATGGAGAAATATATGAACAAAAAGTATATAAGACAAAGCAAGTTGCAGTCACAACTCACTTAAAAATTCTTAATTTCTAAAAAAAAAGTTCATTTTAACTATTGCCTATTTGTTTCATCTAGCAGAGTGAGCTGCATTTGAAAAGAAAGTATATTTCTTTCACCCAGGAATGGAGATTATAAAATGGATTCTGCAAGCTTTACTCAAATGACTCCAGTGGGACAACTGACAGAAATACAGACTGTTAAATTGCTCTGTAAAATACCTGCCAGGTTTTTTGTTTCAGCATGTATGCATTTGATAAGATGTTAGAAAACCTGAGCAGGAAGATTTGTACAGGGAAGCACAGGCTCAAGGGAAGCTTTTCTGTGATCTATTTTGGGACAGATTTTTTTTTTTAACATTTTCTTTAATTATTTTGGCACAAGGCAACCTGCTGATGGAATTTCCTGATGACACAAAGTTGGAAGACTGAAAAGGATAAGGATATTACATAGAAAGAACTGCTAAATCTTATGGGCTTCATTAATAGGAATAGGATGGAATTCAATAATACAAAATGCAAGATCATGCTCCTCCTAATAAACTTCAGAGCTAAACTCAGGAGGAAGAAAAGCACGATCTCATTGCATCTGTTTAAAGAATTTGAGATGGTAGTGAGATGCAAATAGGAAAAGGAAAATTAGCAGTATTTCTTAATTTTAATTCTCAATTAATTTCTTGATTTCTTAGAGGTACTTCCAACAGAATACAGTTCTCTTCATCCACATTAAATTAAAAAAAAAAAAAAAAAGTCAAATTCAAATACAAATGTTGTAGAGAAATTCCTTTTTGTGTTCAGGGGAATGGAACAACTATGTTGCAACAGGAACCTAAATTTGATTTGTTTATCCCAGCAAAGCAATCTGTGAATAGGGAAGAAAACAGTAGGAGGAAGAGACTGTCTAAGCTAAGGACAATCCTGACACTCTAAAAATCAAGAAAAACCTAGTTATGAATAAATTTAGGCTGAACATATTTTTTCAAGTTCGGGGGTTTTTCTTAAGTATTTTGGTCTTGTCTAGTGAGGGTCTAGAACAGCCTTCCAAATCCACAGTAACAAAAAAGGGTGGCTTACAACAGTCAATTATATAATGCAAATAGTAGTGGTAGTGTGAACTCAGCAACTTCCAGAAGGACCCTTCCAGTCCTTTGCAAGCAGTATATTTATTCCAGAATAACGAAAACATAAAATGTCTAAGCAGCATTGCCATTTTCTACGTTGCAGATAGTAATATACAAAAACAAACTTGGAACACAAACTATATTTACCTGTTTTAATGAAAGGACGCTTTGCTTGCCTCGCTATAACAACATGCTTCTAAAAGTCTAGGTGTGGGGCACTCCAAATCCAAGCTGTGACTTGGTGGCTGGGCTCTGTGAGGATGTCCCATGCGTGCACCAGCTACCTAAGTTCGCACAAACCTCTGTGAATCAAAACCACAGAAGCACAACAGAGCTTTACTCGCGTCTCCGCCCCGCGCCAGGCTCGGAACTTATGCCAATGCCTCTGCATCAGCTCCACCACTTTAGACCAACGCATCTGTTCTCCCTCCCAGCCACGCAAAAAGGAAATTTGACTTGAGTTTTACAGCTCACCCTTAGTTAGCATCAATGGTCACTCCTGTTCTTCAAGAATATGTTGAATAAATGAAATTTGACCACAAAGAGTGCTGAGGACTGAGAGAATGAGCCAGAAGAGTATTAATTAAGCTGAGAGTTCTGTTTCACTTTAGCAGGACCTTTAGCATGATTAAGGTCAAGCATGGACCTAAACCCTTTTGGGAGGACAAAGCCAGAATGGTTGGGACATGCACATCAAGCATCTCTCTGATGTCACTGGTGGTGATAGCACCTACTTCCTGCCTGCAGCACGGTTCCTCCTCCCTGCAAAAAATTAACTGTGTCTGTGGGTGGAAAAGGAGAGATCGTCTATTTTAAACAACTATACAGCTTTCGTTTCCATTACATTCTAGAAAATTGTAATGCTGCTAGGAAAAGAAAAAAAATTACACGCTAAGCCATTTTCAGTGCGCTCATGGAGGGTAATGTTACTGTCAGCTGTTCCCAAACCCTAGTTTTGTTTTTTTTTTTATTAAAATTTTTCATGGATTTTCCAAGACTGAAAATTGATTTCAGCAATGAGAAAGGAAAAAAGAACAAGAAAAACACATGAACACTAGCTTTATATGTAAAGTGCATATACACAAATAAAATATGCAATCTTATTTGTTTCAATGGTTCAGAATTTTGCTAAAAGGCAGGTTTTATTAATGAAAAGCTGATTTTAAAGGTGAAGAGCATAGGTTAAGCAAGCTAAGGGAGGAGTAGAAGGTCACAAAATTCCTTAGTATTCCAGGCCCAGAAATCTAATACCACAATCTCATACCACAATCTCAGCACAGAACTGAAGCTACTGACAGGAGCGCTCTAATAGCAGTTTCACTGAAGACTTGCTAAAAAGTCATTTAAATTGGAAGGAAATGGAGACTGCTGTACAGTACGGATGCACAGGTACAGAAATCAAGCTAGAAATATGCCTGAAAACTGAACATATTCAGGCAGAACAAGAAAAATGAAAATGGTGCAAGAAAGACCAGAGTTTTGATCCCACCTGCATATAAGTGGCACATTAGACAATGATTAAATACTTCCCCAGGCAAAAACAGATGCCTAAGTTCTGCTATGGTACAAGTTTAAAAAAAAAAAAAAAGAAAAAGAAAAAAAGAGGGACTTAAGCAACTTTCCTGGGGTCACAATGCCTGGAAAAGTCAGATCCCTGCAATGCAGTCATCAGCCAATCAATGATGTATGCTCTAATCAGATTCTGACAGAAGTAATCTATTTAGACCATCTTTCTGCCAAATAATTAATTCTTCTTAATGCCTGTATCTACAAAATACCACCAACAATAGTTCTTCCAAATGCTACACAACACCAATGAACTTCAAATAATTTCTACTTCCTTCCAACACCGGACTAACTTCCCCATCTCTCATTTCATAAATAATTCAGGTACCACTTTGGCACCCTCTTCATAGCTTATGCTATGTCATATTTGATTCATTTAAATTCAAGTCTCGCATTTCTGGCCACCTTTCCTATTCTCAAATGAACTCTGTTTTCCCTTTAAGGTTTCTCAGTGGTTTTCTGGTAAAGGAAAACCCCAAAACTGAAAGGATAAATTGGTTTCCGAGTCTCCTGATAATTTCCCTCATCCACAGCAACTTTAGATTACTGTTTCTAAAAAAGGATTACCAGACACCAGCACCACACATGCTTTGAAAGAGAACGTGATCTGGCACTAAGGAAAATACTGATAGGCAGAAAAAGCTGTCCTGCACATCTTCCCCATCCTCCAGAGCACAGCTGCTGACACTTTTATAACTGCTGCACTTGTCTTCCAGACTATTTCCACCTTTCTGCAAAAGCCATTTAGGGCCAAAGGCTCTTCAGGTGCACCAGAAGCACCATCCAGAGTTGCCCCTGTCCTCAGCTGCTCACTGTTCTGCTCTTCTCCACATGAAGTACACATAGGAGCTGTTCATGCCAGGTACCCATTCTCCAGCCAGCTCCTCTCACATGTAACAGCAGAGCCAAAACACAGCATGGATATTTTACTGACTTCTAAAGCAGAAAATGGCACTTATACAAATCAAAGCTATCTGCTGGTCTCATAACTAACATGGCAGATGTTGTCAGGGTTCTTTGAGTTTGTTAAGCATCCTAGTTCATACTCTATACTGAGTGATGGGCTACTTTAGTATCTCACTGGCTAAAGAATGGTGTGTTTACTTGGCATTTCTTTTGGAATGCTCCCACAAAGATCACTTCTTTCTCTACCTGCACTGCCCCAAAACACATCCTTTTTCTTCCTTTATCCAGTACTTGTCATCCCCCCCAGAGGTTCACTTCAGCCTATTCCTACCCAAGCTACTACTGTCAACAACTCAAAGATGAATATTCTTTGTCTTGTCTTGAATAGTGTGCTCCTTCACCTCCTAACCAAACTCCAAATGGCATCAAAATGCTTTCTCCTAAAGTTGCCTGCTACCGGGTAAGACTCTCTATAAACATCTATGAACGTTCTCTTTCAGCCCATAAAACCTCCTCTTGCCAGAATGCCACACAAAAACATTGACTGGGGGATGAACTGACTGTCCAGTGGCAGGGTGACCAATATTCCTGTTCCTCTGCAGGTCAACTACACATTTGTATCCCTGTATGATTGTAAATTCTTTTGAAGAGAATTTCATCTGGTACAAGGAGATCACCACCATGAAAGCAATAGAAAAGAACACATACACACACTTAAAAGATATACATCTACTTAGCTTCACTTTTCCCAGAACTCTTGAAGGCAAAGCTTGCCCTCTTCTACATCTTGGAAACCTTCAGTCCCTGCTTGGACTGGATTGCTAAAAGATAAGAATTTGTCCCTTGACAGCACGGAGAGTGATTTACCCTTCAGTGAGTCACAAGACACATTCACTTATATAGGTGATAAATGTATGCTGGAGAGAAGAAGCAGGTTAAAACTGGAGTTTAGGGAACCCTCAGTGCCTGGATTTCCCTTGGGCTACCACAGAAACATAAGGACCTGTCCTCATCTCTACATATCAAAGCACAAAAGCCAAGAACAATCTGCGAACAACTCCTCTCTGAAAAAAAAACATCAAATAGATATAGCTGTCTTTTAACTTAGCTGCACTGTCATATCAATCAGAATGATTCTGCATCACAACCAGATTTTTATCCCAGTATTTGTGCCAAAATTAAAGCAGGATGGATCTGGAAAACTTCAGTTAGTTAATGTGCTGTGCTCTGCACTAGGAAAAAGGGTGACATTGGACTGCAAGGTGCCACACAGAAAATAGTCTCCTAAAGCTACAAAAAGTGGTGGAACACGCTTCCATGAGCCTGTACCATTATTTTTGTGAAGAAAGCTTCTCAGTGCACCTCCAGTTGTCCTGTATCACTCAGAACAGTTAGCTGCAAAACTGGAGGAAAATACTGTTGCTTTAAGTACCAAGAGTTGATTTTGACATGCAGACATCAGGACTTACTCACAGCACTGAAGATGTGTTACAAAGTTCTGCACTTTGTTTCTTCTGCCTTAGCGAGCACTGCATTGTTTTCCTTCTCTTGCAGAGTTCCATGCTGGCTTTTATTACATAACTCTTACCAGCTGGATAGCTGTACCAAATCAGGTGAATTTTCCCTGTTGGCCTCTTGGAGAACACCCTCTCTCCCATCTCCAGGCTACTTCAGGTATCTTTCACTACTCTGCTCTTGAGATTATCTGCATTTTCTAAACCAGCTGAGATTAGCCTCCAATCCATGAGAAGCTAAGCAGCTTAGAAAATTTTGTATGAAACACAGAACGCTTTCAAGATCTCATGCTTGTTTGATGTCATGCAGTTACACAGACTAACTACTGAAAATAATGTGCATCTTCCACAAATGATAAGCAGTATCACATACATCTTAATAAAGTGTCAGATTCTATGTATTTCACAAAATACATATTAGAATCATGCCTGCATATATCTTCCTTATTCTCATTTATTCTTCTGTGTGCTGAATACAGGATGACCAAGAAATACGTATTTTTGCAGATATTTTGTTAGCAGGTAAGCACTGGCTGTGATCTTCCCCTTAGGGTACATTCATTTGCAAATACAGACCAGCAACAACAAATACATTTTTCCTTGCAAGTCAGGAACAGACTGACTCTAACCAATATCCACTCTTAATGAACACTAGTGATATACTCAAGCTATGCCATGAGAGATCATCTTCCATTCCACACAGGATTTTTGGCAATATCTGAGCACTCAACCAGTCTCAGTTCATGGCCATATTCTTACTGGCACCAACCCATACCTAAAAGAGGATCCCAAGAATACATCCCTATGTTGCAGAAGAGATAAACCACCTGCCTGTCACTGTCACATCCCAGGCTTTAGTCATGTGGAGATGAGAGAGATGACAGAGATGACAGACAGTCCCATATTTTTATTACCAAATCTGGTCAAACAGACTTTTCTTTATTGTTGTAGTCAGGCTACTCCAACTACTGTATCACAGGAAGCTATGACTTCTTCTTGACCCCAATTAGCACATTCATTATTCATCAAAGCACAGTTTTCATTTGCTTCCCTTGGGAAGAGCAGAGTATCACTGTGAGAATCTTTCAATACAACTTCACCCCCTTAATACACTCAGGATTTGCTGACAAGTAGCAGCTACTTATTCCCCCGAGTCAAGTTCATATTAATAGGACTGCACAGTGAATCATGAGATGGTATTAAACCCTGCCTCCTGCCTGTATAAATACATCATTCAAGCACCCTACCATGCCAAGTGCTATGGCTTGCTTGCAGAAACCAGCATAGGGTAGATATCCTAAGTGAGCAGGGTGCCTTGGAGAAACAACCAATTCAAACCCCAAAATAATAAAGACCCTACAGGTCTTTAAAGGGATCAGAGGGAATTTCTGTTCACTACTGACAAGTTTCGTATTTTCAAGAGATAAAATATCAAGACTTGAAGGCATTAGATGTAATGTAAGCCATAACTCAGCTCTAGTCAAGACACTGGCAATAGTTTAAGTACTAAAGTTTAGCCAAGAGCTAAAAGCAAGGAGCATCTAAGGCAGGCAGGATTTGGCTGAAGCATTAGAAGGCTCATCTGATAGGAAGTTTGCTTTCAAATCTGAATGGCAGAAAGTTAAGAAAGCTTTTTCAACTTCATTGCTACTTAATGTCCAAAGTCAATTCAGTCCCCGTAGATATTTCCTAATGCACGTTTGGTGACACACCTAATCCCATGTTCAGCACCTCAACACCACTCCTAAACTCAGTGTGGGGTCTTATACTTGGCCTATCCAGGCCAAGCTAAAACCTGGCTCTCCCTGAGATCGGTCACATCTCTCCTGCCCCCAGTTTGAGGGCCTGGGACTGAAGCCAGATCACTGTTAGTGGGATTGCTCTGGTACTCTGTGTAAAGTGCTGGTACACAGGAGAACTAATTTGGAAGAACAAAATTCCCTGGATTAAGTTTCAAGAATTCTTCCTGGTAACACAAGAAATAGATCTCACCTGAAAGAATCACATCATGTGTTTACTTTTCTCCCCTCTCCTAAGACCTATTAAAAATATTCTACATATTCATTACACATTCCACTCCTACATATTCTTCAGCAGTCACAGTGGGTACTGACTTCATGGGAATACTTCATTTCTAATGCCATCTCTCACAACCTTCTCAGGACAATGTAAAGCTAAGGGGATCATGCTACTGCTCAGAATAACAGAAGAGGAGAGAAAGCACCTAAGATCAGGAAACCAGAATCCTGTCATATCAGTGCCAGATGGTAAAACCTTTCAGTGCCACCCACTTCTTTACTTTTTGTCAATTCCATTTGATATTAGAAGGGAAAAGAGAAAGAAAGGCCTTTTAAATCTCACCTTCATTTAGGTTTTAATCAACCTGTGCCAGTGCCATTGGAAGGGATCAGCAAAGGAGTGGGATAAAGTTGTGCAGGAAAGGACAACAGAAGTGGATTATTTCTATTTTTGTTGAAATGAGTGCTTTAGTGAATACTCAAGTTATTAGCTGGACATTAGTAAGATTTTTATTGTTGCAAGAAATAATACAAAGAGTAAGTACTCTCCTTCTAAGAACTCAGAAGTTGTCAGTTCTCCTGGAGTGCAAGATCAGGGGATTGGACACTAAAAATTGAACTCAAACTCTTTGATTGAGAGCATCTTACCTTCTCTCAAAAGTTTTTCAATTTGTTCCTAACTAGAAGGAATGAAACACTTGATACTATTTAGTAAAGAAGTAAACCATCAAAATACATGTGACTGAACACCAAGAATAAATAAAAGCAAGAAATGTAATATTCCTCTACAAGCTTTGAGTTGCTCAACAAACATGAACTGTACAGGGGGTTCATAAGACAGACCTGACTTTTGCACATCTGGATTATAAACGCTATTATTGGAACATCTCTCTTGCATTGCACTTACAGAAAAGCACTACACAGCTGCTTCTACAGAACTGTCAGATTTCAGGATAATTAATGAGTCACCTGGGACTAGTGAATTCTTACAGAAATTATGTTCAAAGCTTTTTATAATTACCTCATTTTTTTTTTTTTTCCTATTGATAGGTCTTCTTCACAACCTCCTTTCTTGGAGGTTTGAGTGATCTGGTACCACTGCCTAACAATATTTGTTGTTTTCCACTGATCTATTTGGCCATTCATGGTCAAGGAGCTGAATTCCCTGATTTATCATCAACTATTCAGCCCTAATTAGACCTTTAGGATCACACGAAAAAAACACTGAAATATTTTGTGTGCCACAGCCCTAACTCCTTGCGCAGCTCTGAGAGTAACCAGTGCCCATGATTCTCACAGATCAGATGCTGCCTGCTGTAACTCTGCTTCCTTAATAAAGCTGAAAATACCTTTCCCTTGGAGTTTTTATACAGCAGTTTCAAAGTTCATTTTCTTCTGGAAATGGGCACACACAACTTGTACAATTTTAGTGCAACTAAACACTTAAAACTATTCTTGAGCAAAATATACAAGAATATGATGACAGAAAATGCACATTCACTGTGTGATGCATTCATTTCACATCAAAGCCAAGGCTAACATTCTCAGCAGAAGTCAATAAACTGATCTACACCATAGAAATTCTAGTCCTGCTTTTCTCACCCAGGGAAATCCATGTCTGGATGGCATGCTAGAAAGAAGCCAGTGAATGCTCCATTCCCATGCAGGCTTCTAGAGACACCTGCCTGGGTTGTTTGGTCACACACAAACACAAATGTTTGCGTATAATGAGCACTTCCTAAGAGACCCACTCTGCCAAACATAGTCATAGATATTATAGAAAATAAAAAATAAAATAAACAAACCCATAGTTCCTCCCCCATCACAGCAGGTTTCTGGAAACACCTTGAAAACAAAGAGCAGTACCTCAGCATTCCTTCAGTTCTCACAAAACTGTAATTAGAAGTTCCTGTTTGAGTTTCCATTCATCAAAACTGCAAGAATGGAATATGGAATTCTCCACATCCATGGAGGAGCATCTACCAACACTTGAAAGAACAGATCTGAAAACCCTGTTTCAATTTCATGTAGGTAAGAGAAAGATTACAAAGTATTTCTAGCAAGCCCTTGGGGGAAAAAAAAAAAAAGAAAA
>VXAD01010500.1:981637-1420816 GCA_013399195.1 Dicrurus megarhynchus
AAAAAAAAAAAGAAAAAGAATTTTCATTCTATGCTAAAAATTATGGCCATTTGGCAAAATGACATTTCAACAAGCACCTGGAACACCATTCCTACTTGTTAGGATGCATAACTTTCCAAGTAAACATGCTTTTTATACTTTTTTTTTTCCTTTGAATTAAGTTGTTTATGAACACAGAAAGGATAGTTTAGTTCACAGAATGATTTGGCTTAGAAGGGACCTTAAAGATCACCCAGTTTCAATCCTCCTGCAATGGGCAGGGACACCTTCCACTAAAAGAGGTTTGTCAGAGCTCCATCAGCCTGACCTTGAAATCTTTCAGGGATGGGGCATCCACAGCATCTCTGGGCAACCTGTGCCAGTGTCTCACAACCCTCACAGTAAAACATTTCTTCCTAACATCTCCTCCAAACCTACTCTTGTCTCAGTTTAAAATCATCCTCCTTGTCCTGTATCTCCATGCTCTCATAAAAAGTCTCTACCCATCTTTCTTGCAGGCTCCCTTCAGGCACTGGAAGGCCACAATGAGGGCACCCCAAAGCCTTCTTTTCTCCAGGCTGAACAATCCCAGTTCTCTCAGCCTTTCCTCACAGGAGAGGTACTTCATCCCCCTAATCATCTTGGTGCTTCCTCTGGATTTGCTCCAACAGGTCACAGAAGCCCAGGATGGGTCAGGCTGGAAGGGCCCACAGTGGCTCACCTGGTGCCACCTCCCTGTTCCAGCAGGGCCATCCCAGAGCACAGGATTGTGTCCAGATGGTTCTGGAATATCCCCAGTGAGGGAGACTCCACAGCCTCTCAGGGCAGTCTGACCCCGAGCTGGATGCAGTACTCCAGGTGGGGTCTCACCAGAGCACAGTTCATAGTCAAAGGATTTTGAACCACTTTACTCCAATGGAAAACCTGCATCCCTAAGTTAGGCTCACTGGATTAACAACACTTCCAAAGCCTCAGAAGCAAGCCCAGCAAGNAATGAGGGCACCCCAAAGCCTTCTTTTCTCCAGGCTGAACAATCCCAGTTCTCTCAGCCTTTCCTCACAGGAGAGGTACTTCATCCCCCTAATCATCTTGGTGCTTCCTCTGGATTTGCTCCAACAGGTCACAGAAGCCCAGGATGGGTCAGGCTGGAAGGGCCCACAGTGGCTCACCTGGTGCCACCTCCCTGTTCCAGCAGGGCCATCCCAGAGCACAGGATTGTGTCCAGATGGTTCTGGAATATCCCCAGTGAGGGAGACTCCACAGCCTCTCAGGGCAGTCTGACCCCGAGCTGGATGCAGTACTCCAGGTGGGGTCTCACCAGAGCACAGTTCATAGTCAAAGGATTTTGAACCACTTTACTCCAATGGAAAACCTGCATCCCTAAGTTAGGCTCACTGGATTAACAACACTTCCAAAGCCTCAGAAGCAAGCCCAGCAAGCTGCAGCTCTAGAACTGTGGGCAGTAGCAGCTCAGGAGCCGTGAAAATATTACAGACTCATGTTCTCAAACATTTTTAATAGGTGACTTTCTGCAATGATAAAAGCTACAGAAAGTCTAATTTTAGGATCTGTTCATCATTTGTGTCTGGAACATTTTCTTCTACATTTTATTTTGAGGCAAAAACAAATCACATGCTGGGTAGTTGCAATCTTTCAGTGATTTGCCTTAATGCACCCAGATACAGTAGAGTGGATACCAGTGTTACATAAAGACACTTGAAACAGTTGACAGGTACACTAAACCAAAACAAAATTACAAGCAGATTAACATGCAAGCACACTTTCATCAGGAAATCCATTTGTACAAGAGTCAAGTTCTACAGAGTCATCCCCCTGCTCACACAACTTCTCTTGCCCAGGGTGTACTGAGGGACACTCTGCTCTGAGTAAGACCTAAGAGTCAAAGCAGTTTGAACTTTGCCTTCCCCAACTGATGCTTTGGTAACAGCACAAACCTTTACTCAAAAGTAGTTCAAGATACCTAATGATGTTCCTGTCTTAATAGTTTGTCAGTAGCTGTTTCAGTAATAAATGAAACTTGATGCACACTTCTAATTTCTGTATTAGCATTCACAACCCAAATGCATTATTTCAATAGAAAACGTATGGTGAAATCAAATTAGTAGTGGGAATATTAACTCAACCCATAGAGAAACTAGAAAGTCACTATTAAATAAAAACTGCCAAGGATCATCACTTTTTTTTTAATGGAATAGCAAATATCCAATCAAAGTAAAAGATTAGTGTGCAAATACTAGACAACTAATTACATAATGTACCTTTACAAAATTACATAATATGGGTGCAGCTTATTTCCCTGTTTGCTGTTTGAAAAATAGATTGTTTAATAACCCATCAAAGCTATCTGTAAACCACGGCAACAATAGAGCAGATGTTGACTGTTGTCTTGTGCCTCACAGACATAATTAAATACAATGAAACACTCACGCACCCAAATAATGGAGGACAAACAAACACAGCAATGCTGCTCTATAAACATAAACCTCATTTACTGGGCACCTGCCTTATATTAATCTGTGATATTTAAACCAGGGAGGAAAACAGAAAGGAAGGTATTTATTTGCCTTCAGACCACAGAAACTACAAACAAAGAATTCCTCTCAGTATTAAGTAGCCGTAACTTGTGCAATACTGATTCCCACAAAGCTCAGAGGGAATCACCTTTTCCATTGTGACCAAGCCAGGACAGGACAGTTACCTTTCCTGTATGAAAAGGTACCTGAGTCTAGGACTCTGAAGGGCCCAAACAGGCTAAAAACATTGTGCCTGCTGCGTCATACAAAGTCTTAAGATGCCCATGTAAAACCAGGTTCCCTTTAATTGCAAAACACATCCCCTGCAATTATTTCCTATTCCCTCACCCAACCTTCTTTTAAAGAGGCAATGGAAAGCAAAGATTCCATAGTTCCATGACTATCCACCAAGTGGTTTTCTGCTAGAATATCTTATAACATTATTTAATACTCTAGTTCACATGACAGTTTCAGAGATTTTTAAAAAACATCCTTCTTTATCTTCATGTCTATAATCAAGTGTAGATACATATTTTCTTTCATAATATCAATATTGATCCACTACTTGAAAAGGATAATTATGTAAATCAATACAAAATTAAGAACCTAATCCTGCAGTTGCTATTAAGAAACAAAGTTTCCAGGCAAAAAAAAAACTTCAAAAATTATCACTCACACGCACTGCAGAAGAACAACAAAAAAATATTTTTTTATTAGGAGAAATAAGCTAAAATGATAATATTTATTATCATGTTATTATGTTATTATTTGTTTTTATTTTAGGTAGAGAATGTAAAACTGCTTTGCTTACTGAGAACATATTTTGCCTCTACATTTCATTTAGTTATTTCTAAGAAATAAGACAGAATATAATGTGATCTGCATCTCTTTATGATAATAAAACCATGCTAGTCTCCTTCCATAGACAACACCATAAAGCATAAATCCAAATGGAAAACAAATGGAAGCATAATGCCACTGTGAAGCAAACCAATCAACCCTAAAACAGCTGAGATAGATCTCATCCAGCAGTTCATTCATTCTTTATAGAAAAGAAATGAAAATATTCCTAGGTGTATCAGATTAAAAACAGAAAAAAAAAAAAAAAAAAAAACCAACCACCCTCAGCAGCTCTGAAAGGTTGTAAAGCACTAAATTCCTTTGATTTATGAGGCAGCGTCCACCGCACTGAGCAAAACAACTCCGCATGCCAGGACCCTTTTCCCTGCAATTCCTTTATTAACACAGCCCGGCTCTGCGAGTGAACAAAAGCAGTGGTGCGGGGTGTATAAATCATTAATACTCTGCCGTGCAATGGCTGAATTTCCTGTGTGAGCTGGGAAGCCTTCCTGCACAACAGGGATTTTGGGCTTGGAATTGGCTGCTATGAAATGTACTTCATCATCCGCCGTGTTTGACGCTTCCCAATAGCTTTGTACTTTTCCTCTCCTTTTTCTCCCCCAAGCCCAGCAACTGCAATAGAAATTTATTGGATTTTATGTCTGCAAATAAAAGGAAGAGAAAAGCAGGAAAGAAGCAAGCAAGCCCATTTAGAAGCAGAATCCTTTCGCCTTCATTTAAAGATAGGTTGTGTGCAAATGAAATCCAGCACTAACAGATGAATTTGGCATTTTAGTAATTTTTAGTTTACCACTCTAAATTGGAAAAAAAAAATGAAAAAGAAAAAAATCTAATCAAAAAGGGTTTACCCTGAAAAAAAAAAAATCAACTATCACTAAAAATGTGACTCCTCTCCAAATTAAGTAATTTTCAATTGGAGTATTTATTTATTTATTTTAAGAGCAGGCAGAAAGAAGGGCACAGGAACTCCTGAACTCCAGTGTTTCAGTGTTTTTACTTTTGGTGTATCAAAAAGCTTTCCAAAGAGCAACAGGCAATTTCATGTGCACATGCCAAGCCTGGTATTCCAAGTGAAGCTGGAAGAGATGATACCAAGGGGAAAGGAAAAAAATAAACCAAGCCCCCTGGAACTGCAGTTTCTGCATGCTTCTGTATTTTTGCAGCAAAACACGCTGAACTTGGGTAGGGAATATCAAAACTACTTATCTTGCCTCTGAAGTACGTGCAAGACAACAACGGCAAAGTTGAATGTGTCTCCAAACTTTGAGATGAAATAGCAAGTAATCTTTATAAAACACTGCGCACGAAAACATTCCTTTTGGGGCTAGACTCAGGAAAACTAAGAGCATGAAAGCCAGAGAAATGCTGAAAAAGGCTGAAAAAGCAGTCTCAAACCATATGCTACCCATCAGGGAAAATGACACACATTCTAAAGGTAACTGAGGATACCATCAGTCTTCCAGCCGGGCCAGAGCACGATTCCTAAGGTATCCAGCATCAGCACCACCGACAAACACATTTATCGCCTTCTGAGCCGTAAATATTTAAGACACTTGGAATGCTGCTTAGCAAAAGTGAAGAAGCTGAAGTCAGAGTAGGGAAACATTCCAGTGGGCCATTTTACACTTCTGCAGCCATCCAGCAGACTCGAGATTACAAGAATAAGCCTGCAATGCATGCAGGGGTCCCTCTGCATTACACAATAATGACATTCTGAACGGAAATAAATGAAGCCCCTGCAGTGCTATTCTGTCAGCTTTTGAAAGTAAATAACTTCACTTCTGACAAGACAGAGACATTTTTTTCCTCCTCCTGCCATAGAACATTAATTGAGCCATGCAGCCATGTAACATCCCAGAGACAGGACTAATACATGACAAGGGAAAAAGCTTAAGGAGGGGACACTCACTGAATACATGGGCTGCCTAACTTCTTTTCACCCCCAAATTTTCACACTAGCTCTGTTTTGGCAAAATCTTCTTCTCAGGAAAAACTTTCAACCTTGTTTTTGCCTCCTTTTACAATGTTAACTGTAACTTATTTCAAAGCAATACTTTAATGTCACACTGCCTCATGAGAGACTGTGACATTAGGAAACCATAAGCCTATATTTTAAAACTTTTTATCTCTCCTTGTTTGTAAATTAAGCTTCACGCCCATAATCAATATCTGTAATTAACTATTTCACGTATATAAGACTTACTATCCACAACAGAGATAATGATGATTGCAATAAAACAAAATGCTATGAGAAGCAAAAGAACCAAATAAGTCAACTTCAAAACTACATAATAATAAATATTAGTGCAAGTCAGTAAGGCATCGAGGCAAGGCATGTAAGTGTATACACAAACCACAAATATATATGAGATGACAGTATAAAATCAATGTACAGTTACCAAAAAAAAATCATATTCAAGATATTATAGTTAGGAAGAGCAACAATTTTTGGTGCATTTTGAAATAAAGGGTTAAAAGGTAAATTTAAAGTTTGTCTAAGATGAAAGCACGTGCATTCTTACTCATGAGTACCTGAACATCTTAAGTATTTCACTTTTGAAGTACCACAGCCTTTCTTTCCATATCTGGAGGAAAAAGTAAAAATCAGTGACTCACTGTGAACAACAAATAATTCACTGAACGCTTCAGTTCTTACTACAGTATCTAATTTTGATTCTGCCTGTGTTCAACACAACGAGAAAGAGCAGGATCAAAACACTGCGAGATCTCTCCACAGCTGGAGCCTGCTCTAGTGCAAAAGACCAAAGGCCCAACTACAACTAGTCAGGATAGCACAGACATTAGATATGCTATTTTCTCTAATTAAATTCACTGGGCTGCTGCACTGACAGAGTGGGAGGGGAAGCAAAATGTAAAAGAAGTCAATGGTGCTGCACTAGGCAACTCCGAGGGAAATGAGCAATGCCAGCAAAGAAATGACAGGAGGTTCTCAGGAGAGCTCTTGCACCACACATCACACTTTAAAACTGATAAATCAATCGCACATGCACCTTTAAAAGGCAGGAAAGCTTGAAGGATTCTTAGAGGGTGTTGACTTCTCCTTTCCACCAACATTATTCTAACTCTATAAAACAAGGTGATAAATTCCAGTGTCACAATTTTTATCACTTTCATTTATACCGCCTATTAAATGCTTCAAAAATATTTTTAGCAGAATTAATATTAACATGATCATAGTATTCATTTACCAACTCAGAAATACACACATTGAAAACAAAAAAAAACCCAAAAAAAGTCAATCTAGTTTTGAATGGCTATGGTCAAAAAAAAATCTAAACAAACTGAAATATCTACTGGCTGCCCTGAGAAAAACGCTGCTTACATAACCACCACACACTTTCCTTGGTACAAAATACCACACCACATATTGTTTTTCAGAAAATACCCATCCATATACATATTTAGCAAGTAGTAATGAATGGAGACAACTTTCAAATAGCTCACAGCAGAATATCCAGCCATCCCTTGTCAGATAAAGTGTTTTAAAATGTTCAAAGAGGTCACTTAGAAAAAACAATGGTTCTAAGCCAAAAATATTCACCTGCTCCTGTCACATGGAAGCTCCTTTGCAACTGCTCTTGCTCTTATAGTCCAAAGCAGCAGGTAACCTTCTTAACAGATTCTTCTGGTTCGTTGAGGGGTTTTTGTGTCTGGAGTCAGTTTTCTTTTTTTTTGGTTGGGTTTTTTTTCCCCCTCCTTCTAGTATTTAAAGAGGGGAGTACTTCACTAAAGCACTTCCTCTCGCTTTTGTAAGAGACTGACCTTGTTTGACAAGGCTGGAGTTAAATGCCCCAAACTAGCTCTTATTCAGAATGAGAGCTGCTACAGCACTCGATCTCTAAGCCACTTCTCATTAGCCTCTGGAAAACAACAGAGCAGCTCTTGGGAGACAAAAGGTATGTAAACATGGAAATTGGGCTTCAGTCACAGGTGCAGTCTCAAATACCAGCTTCCAGTTTACTGGTGAATACCAAACGATCTTATTTACCCTGATCAGGATAAACAGCAAGACATCATTCCTGAAATCCACATTAACAGCACTGCTGGGCGCAACAGCTGCACTCCCACCTTTCCAGGTCTGTGTCATTCGTATGCTAAAATTCCCTAGGAGTGCCACAGTGCCCCCTTAGGTACAAATGCATCCACAGGATATGGTCTGTAGCACGGCAGTTCCTTTTTTGTACCATAATTTGTCTGACATAGCACAGGCTTTTAGCCTACACATATGAATAAACAAGCACTATGTTTCTCTTGGGGCAGCGAAGCTGGTTAAATGAATCAGAAAACCCTGAAAATATTGCCTACCCTCAGTCCATCAGCTACTGGACAATTACTCAAGGCCCAGCTGTAAGAAAAACAGATGGCGAGTGAGCATTAGTACTGTGGACTTCCTTGCACTCATGCAGTCATAAGCAGAGGTTGTACGTTCTCACATGAAAATTCCCACGAAATAGCAGGGAGAGGAACAAAATCGTGCAAGGACTCCAATTTGTAAGTTAACAGATCCTTAAAATTCTCAAGAACTAAAGTCGGATTATCTGATTTTACAGGAGAGGCACAGAGTGAGTGAGTACTATAAATGGACTAGGCAAAGAAAGGCAGTGTTCTCGTGATTGGTTTAAACAGTGTCACCATAAAACATCGGTTAGTGAATTCAGCTGACATACCTGAACCTCTGAGGAGTCGCCGAAGTATTAAATGCAAAAGACAGATATTTCCAACTGTAACTGCAATGGTGGCACTCAGCAATTGATGTGCTTTTGCTCTATTACAAAAAGTTAAACTGTATCCGGGAATTGTTTGAATTGTTCATCCATTCAATTCTTTACACAATTTCAGCACAAAGATAATCTGTTCTAATCCTTATTCCATTATTGACACTATTGACTACATCAATTGAAAATGCTACCAAATAAATCAACGTTGAATTAAGCCATGAAGAAAGAATGTGATAAAAAGTCTTTCAGACTCCTATAAATCATCAGATCCAGAAGCATGACATAAGTAACTGAGAGGGGAATTCAGCTTTTCTCCATAGTCATAATGCTTAAGGCCCAAATAAAATTACACTAATTTACCATGTAAGCAGTAATGGAATAGCTGGGGTACAGATGGAGGTTTTGTTGGTTTCTGCTTTGTTTTCATGGTGGATTCTTTTCGTCATTGATATGAGAGCTGTACCATGAACTACTTTGTTAAAGACAGAAAAGGTTGATATTGAAGTTTCAGTTCAATTGTTTTCGATCTGTGAATGTCCACTATGAGCAATTGCTCCATTTAAGAGGAATTACCCTTTGTACAAACCACTTCACTATTTAAAACAAAGCACATCTATCATCATTAAACAGAAAAAAAAAAATCACCAATTTTAAAATAATGACAGCAGCACTGCACACTATGACATGGAATATTCTGTGATGTTTCCAAACAAGAGTTTGTTTTGTTACTTTACTCAGAAAACACCAAGAAGATAACCAGGAAAACACAGACCATGGGGAAACACCAGTTAACAGAACTATGCCTCCATTAATATACCCAAAATCCCAATTTGCCAGTGGTCAACATTTTGCTGCAAAAATTACTTCAGGCCAGCATTTGATGTAAACTTGCAGTCAGAAATTGGGTTTTGCATTGATGTGTCATATTAAGGGGAAGAAAAGAAAATAGATGCATGCAGCTGCTTCTAACCCCATAAAATGTTACCAAGGATAGGGTGCGCTACAAATCCAAGTTCCCTTCTCCTGTATCTTTAAATATTGACACTAAGGAAAATTCTCACCCACATGCATCCACACTTTCCCAGCTGACCCTGTCCCTACAGTGACTCAGTGAAATTACCCAAGGCAAAGCCCCATGTTCTCCCTCTCTTCACTGCTGCCACTGACACAGTCATTTTGGGTTTTGATCTTTGAAAACTCACTCTGGATTTCCATAGCTAGAACCATCTTATTAAGAAAATGTCCACATCATTTCAGACCATTTCCAATAACTAACTCAGAAGCATTCTTCAGTTTTTCTTGGCTTTTTCAAGTGAACATCTTTTCGAGAGTTAATCTATAACATGACCTAGGCCTCCGTTCTTTGTTTATTTTCAAATTTATTTTCAAGAGTTAAGCTCCAAATATTTTTAGGTAAAGCATCCTCCATGCATAAACTGTTAAAAAAAAAATTCAGTTGCTCACTTGGCTCTTAAAACATTACACATGTGTAAAGTGAAAGATATCAGAGCAAATAATCAAGTTTCTAACCCTGGAAAAAGTAGTGGAGCACTTCTGTAGTACACTGTGGAAAACAGTTTATCCATTTATACTAAACAAACTGGCCAAGCGATGCCACTTTCACAAAAAAATAATGGCCAGTTTTAAATGACTACCAAAACACAGGTTTTCCCAAATGATTAACACAGCTCCACAGAAAACCACCATCCTCATGGCTATGAGGATAAATAAATATTTACTGACAAAGACTGGCTTGCCCATCTTGAGAAGAACGTAATGCCTTTCACAGCCTTTCAAGAAAGCCTTATATCCAATAGTAAAACTTAGACGTGACAGAATACCAACAGAGATACGCAAAAATAAAAATAATTATTTTCCTAAGTTCTAAATAGACAGCAAAGTTTACCAAGAGAAAGCTCAGTTGTAATACAGATGTCTGAGTTCATTTTAAATGAGGTGCAAGCGAGCAAATATATCTCAGGTGCAATTTTTAGAGAAAAAAAAAACTTGATAGCTTCACATAATGTCTATTTACTGCTGGTCACAGGTTGCACAGGCAGGGGGGATTCACTAGTTATTAAGTTGCCACATAAAGCTTTTAGGTTACCTGTATTTAAGATCGATAGACAACTTGATAGAAAGAGAAAAACATTTACAGTTTCACTGAAATAGTGATATTTGCACTAAACATACAAACCAAGTATTTTTGTAGGTTTGATCTAAACTATCAGGTAGGGGAAAAATAGAAAAAAAAAAAAACAAAAACAAGTAGACTGTCATGGTAAAAGTTTATTAATGTTTTTTCAAAAACAAACCACTTCTTATTCCTTTACTGTTTAAAGCCAGAACCACATTACAGTGGCTTTGCAGGTGATGTCAACTCAGTCCTCTCTGCCTGGATAATTTTGAGATAAAGTAGCATTGTTTCTAAAGAAATACTTAACCAAACACATAAAACAAGAGATCATATCTGAATTAAGAACACGATTATCTGACTCTCTAGGAATTCAGAAAAACTAAAATGCCAACCAGCATTCAAAAGAAGCAACAAGCACAGAATTTTGAACCTGCCACAATTTTCATCACAAATTTAGCAGACTTTTCAACCTATTATATAACTGTGATTAGTACAGGCAGGATGATTCTAAACTGACAATAGGATTAAGGAGATGAGAAAGCAAACACTTTAAAAAAAAAATACTTTAAGTGTGGTAGTTAATCCACTTAAAGAGTTAAAAATTATCCGCTAGATATAGCGCTTTGTAAAGTGCATTAGCAATCACTTCTCATCTTTCTCTCGAATGGAATAGATGCAATTGAATTCCCTGTTTTAAAGTATTCATTAGAGTTGCACAGTTTCTTAAACCTTAAAGCAGTGCCATGCTATAGATGTGTTTGCATAATGATACTGCAATATCTCACTGAGGAAGGTTACTCGAGCACCCAACCTCAGCTTTACGTTATCCTTTGTCAGCTCCTTGTGTGGCCATGTTGACCTCTCACCTTAATTCCCATTTTTCCTTTCAAAAGCTCTATCTTTAACATACAAGTTGTTCTTTGACAAACTCAAAAGAACAAATCCACAACAAAACACAAGAGTACATTTTGTGTATAACCACTAAGTGCACAAGTCACGGTGGATCATTAAAGCTGATCTATAAATGCCATTCCCAAAACAGATCCAGAATACAGAACTAGCAAGAACGTACAGTTTAGTTATGGCATGCAAATTACTGAGATTTAAATACATCATATTTATCCAATGCAAATTTTAATTGCAGACATGAATCCCTCCCACATGCATGGATAATCTAGGGCGCATGCAAGGATCTGTTATTATGCACTCCCAAGCTGGAAGTCAGAAATGGTTTATCCTACACTACACAAGAAAAAAAAAACCTACAGAAGGTTTTATATCCTGAAAATACTGGAGCTCTCTTCTTTCAGCAATAATAGAAAAACAAATGTTCTCAAATAAAAATAAGCTTTAAATCTATTTTATCTATTCTTTAGGAACAAAAAGAAATACCGTACCACATCTTTCAGGCATTAGTGAATGCAGAAATAAAGTTAGAGACTTTCAGGGAAGTCAATATGCACAGAAACTATTGTAGTGGAAGTTGGAAGAAATGCCCCTATTTGTAGGCACAAGAATATTTTTCCTCCTGAAGTTTCAACAGAAGTAACAGAATAAACAGGATTAATCATTTTTGCATGATAACATATTTCTGTCTTGGCTCTACATACTTACTAGATGACTCTGTAATGGTGGATTCAATTATAAAATAGAGTAGAATACAAAGATGATTCCAAAATAGCAGTTTAAAAAAAATGTGTTATTATCCAGTTATCTCACATTATAGCAGAGAGGGGGTACCAAATATTAAATAATTTACGAAGAGAGAGAGGAATGAAATACTTAAAAAAAGATGCTCTAAGCAAAAATGAAATTAAATTTAAAAAAAATAATTAAAAATTGACTAGAAATTGGTATTGTTTTGCTGATACCCAAACACTTTTTTTTAAACCCAGTCCAATATACTTCAGTGATAGAAGTATTCTGCACAGATATATCCTTATAAATCATCTTTTTCCCTGTGAACTAAAAATCAGCTTGGCTTTAATCAGCAGCATGTTTCAACACAGCCTTAAAATTCCTGTCTTCAAAAGAAGGCTTAAACAAAATTGCCATTGGGCACATTTACATTAGAAGTATAATTTATGCCTGCAAGTGAATAAAGAGCAGTCCTTTATGGCTGAAACTCTGCTACAGTATCCACGAGAAACGCAGACACAGTACTGTGTTAAATATCTATAAACAGCACCAGCGGAGACACTGCAAAAAAAAATATAAAATAAACCAACACCAAAACACCAAAAGATATGCGAAGGCTCGATGCTCTGTTAAAACATATTTTCTACTCACTCTCACATTCTTAAGTGCAGGCACAAGACTCGCTCCACACGGTGGGAGACATTTATACAGTCTATTCACACAAAAAATACCTCCCCGACTGCAAATCCCCCAAACGATGCTGACAAAGCAAGCACTGCAAGGAAAAGAAAAAGTTAAGCAAACTTACCTGCTGTAAGTACATAAAAGTCAAGGCACAGGAGAGCTGGGGACACATGCCCACATTCGGCAGTGCCACGCAGGTTGCACCCGTAAGGGGATGCTGCATGGTGTTGCTCTGAAGTCTACGTAGAACAAGTGAGGGGGCTTGCATGCAAGCACGTTTGCCCTATCTTGTCACTACGGGTTGTTTTTTTTTTTTTTCCCTTTTGATGATTTAAATAAGAAACGGTGTTTCTCGAATGCCTTTCCTCTCCCCGGCGCGAAACCCCTACATTCGTTTGTCAGCTAAGGCAACTTGGTAGGTTTAAACTACGAATTTTTAACAGAGAGGAAAAAAAGAAGACACAGCCTGCAGCCTATTGATGAGCAAATGGAACTTCCTCAATGACAGAGAGCTGAAGCTTGTCTCACAACAGTAGCTGCTGACTAGGAGAGAGAGAGAGAGACTCAGAGAGGCTCAGTCGGCTGGTGCTGATGCTGCACAGCTTCTCATTTGTCAAATGGGTCCTAGGGCAGGGTCTTTACCACTCACCAAAATTCAAATACTGCATTTTAAAAATCCCTGGAGAGGATAGGAAAGGAGAGAAAGTGAGCACGCTGCATCACAGGCATCCATGAGATCTGGGCAATTAGTGTCATTGCCCAGCTGGGACTGAATGCCTGTTATGATTCTGCATGTACACAGACACACTCACACACTTCCCCCCCTCCCAGGACTCACACCTGACTGGAAAAGGGCTTTCCCCTTCCAAGAACAGAAGTACGAAGCACAAAGTAGGAACGGGAAAGAATCTTGGCTAGACAAGAGGATTCCAGCAAACACACAGTGCTATCAGCAAATGATTTTTTAAAATACAAATTAATTTTACATCTACATTTCATTCGCTATCCAGTTTCCCAGAGAAGCCTATAAAAGCATTACAGTGAAACTGTGCAGGAGCTGTGTAACCACTGCAGCAGAAACACTGGGAATATGAAACAGAATTCTGTGGCATACCGTGTCTACTTGACTGGGGGAGGGGAGCACACTTGGATAAAGACTGTATCTTAAAATTGGTCTAAAGCCCATTTCATCTAAAATTACAAATTTACTTGACAGCTAGTCAATCTATTATCAAGGACTGCCCTATCAGGTTACATGGAAAAATTATATTTGCAATTTTCAGAATTTAATGTTTACTTTCTACTTTGAGAATGATACCTCAAAATTAGTATTCCACTCTTGCCAGCTTTTTATTCACCCCCCCCGCCTTTATTTTATGGAGTAATAATTATTCATTAGTAGATCTAGTTAGTCTTTATGTAATAAAGTAGGATGTGACCTGCAAATCAAATAATTTATACTACAGCTTGTCCTTGAGGTCCTATATTACAGGTCTTTTTTTTATGAGATACAACTCGAGTATAACACAAGATATTACTATTTTTAATTAGAATTTGACAAATGAATTAAATATTAATTCTTCAGGAAAGAAGGTCAAACCTCCAAGAACCACCTGAGGTTTTGAAGGGGTTCCTTTTGAAAGGACTCTGCAGAAGATTTGAAAATAACCTCTTTTATAGGATATCTAATTCCCACAAAAAGCACACCTGAGACCAAGAGTTTACTGCTAACAACAATAGACAAATAACCCACATACAAGAGAAATCTCTTTCATCAACAGCATAACTGGTTTGATATAAGATCTACCCTTAAAAACAAATAATAGTCCCCACTTAACTGGAAACAGAATCAAAACACGTCACTGCAACTCAGGTGCTACATTAAAAAAAATCATTTCTTTTTCATTCTACATGTGCGCACACATACCTGCACCCACACAAGCCTCAGAGACTGATTTAGATCCACTAAGTCTTCTTCACGCAAAACTGAAAATTTTCCAGCAGAATCAGTTATTACATAATTTTCTTTCTCAAAAGCAGTCAATGCAACAAAACCAATGCATTCATAACTCGGTGATCAACTCCAAAACAACCATGCACAAACTTACAATACAGGAATTGGGTTTGGCTTAGGAAACATCCATGCTTTTGCAGTTTATCATGGACTCATCTACTAGAACAGCCCAGATTATTTAATCACAAAAAAAAAAAACCACCAAAAAAACCCCCAAAAAACCAAACAAAAACCCCAAACCACCAAACAAAAAACCCCTCATGCCACAGAGCAAGAGAGAGTGAGGAGGAGGAGAAATGAAACTCTCTCTGTGCCCTTTCTCCTTTTTTCATCCTTTCTCTGTGCCTTAAGCAGTCTCCTGTTCTGACAGGAGTATGTCATGCTTTTCTTCATTCTTTTTATTTTTTTTTCTAGCACAGAAAGGCTGTTATTCTGCAAATGCCCTAAGCTGAGAGAAGTTCCCCCTCAGTTCAGTTTCATATGAAATACCATAAATAATACATGGTACTTTAATGAGACCTTATCAGCATGTTTAATGAAAAACAAATACGTTATGTAAGGTAACCAACTCCTTCTACATTATGTCAAAATCAAAGACAGCATGCTTCCTAGCCAAACGGTTTGGAACTATATAAGTCTATCCAATTTCCCAAAGTGAAGTTCTGGAACATGGTGATGGTCAAGCAAAGCTTCTTCTGTCTATTGCACTATTTTACAGCTAAAAGGACATCCATAAAACAGATTAAATTCTTAAAGGCAAGGTGTTGAACAATTACTTCAAGAGAATTTAGCACTGGCAATGTAGCTAACAGTAATTGTAAAAGCGAATTTCTCACTGGCCTTTTATCCTTAATTTTCAACCATTCTGAAGTCAGAAAGATATGACCCACAAATACTGTAGATTCCTGACATTTACATAATTATGTTATTAAAACAATAACAACAATATCTTAACTATCCAAATCACCTGTACACAGAGAAACAATAAACATACATAATTCAGTAGTGTAGGAGACCAAAAAAAAGAAACACAATTCTTTAGCCTGATATATGCTACTTCAAGAGATGCAGGGGAAAGTCATTACCAATTTTCATCCCTTCCAAGGGTAACTTGTCATCATGTCTAAAAACAAAAAAGGTAACAAAATGTGTTTTATTTTTATAAATATAAAATCAATGTCTCTTCTTTAAAGCCATTTCCTTGTTTACACACACTTTTGTCCCTAACCCAGCCCATTAATCACCCCCAGAGTCCCAGTTATGGCTATATATACCCCGAGTGCCACCACAGCTGTGCCAAAGGGACATGAACACCTGTACATAGCCTGACCTTCCCTCCCCCTGCACGGGGACAGCATCCCTGTAACAGCACCATGCAATTCCACACAACAGCACAGACCCCAGCAACATCTCAGCTGCAAATTATTAACAACCCGATTTTGCCTTTTTTCTACCACGGCCAGTGTGTGCAATTGCAAAGGCCACTTCACCTACGGCACGTGACATTTCCCAGTTGCCTCAGTTCGGCCCTGCTGGGTCAGGAACTGAACTCACCCCACACTCAGCTGCTGATATTATCAAGCACCTATCAATTAACAACAAATACCAACATTTTACAAAAAACTAAGAGGCCAATCATCTACACTGCCCACATCAGCCTCTGTAGGAGTTCCTAGAAACGTTCTAGGACATAAAACCTTCTGCCACACTAATGGTGGATCCATCTGAGATGCAATGTCTACTACACCACCATGGGAGGCAACACTCCCTCCTCCAGCCTCTTTGGGTTGTCCACATCATGGCTTATGGCACAGGCAGAGAACTTACAGGCAGGCACCTTCAACCCACATCCATTGAGAATACCATTTGAAAAATGCCAACAGCAAAGCCTGGAATATCTTGAATATGCAAATAAAAACATGAAAGCAAAGAAGCTCTGAAACAAAGCAAGAAGGACCAGCAGTGCTTCTCACACAGCTGACTTACAAATCCAAACTCACTTATATTTGCAGTGCATCTGTTTATTTAATGTAACACCTTCCACTTAAAATCAACCACTCAGTTTGTTGTGACCTGGTAGTCAACTTAAAACTTATGTCCAAATTTTGCGTTTTCCAGACCTCTGACCTAGAAGTTAACCTTTGGAAGTACCACAGCAGACTGTCTAATAGTCAAACCATTTCCATCAAGTAAAAGAAGGCTCTGAAACACATCACCTGCAACACCACACACCATTTTACACTTCAAACTCATCTCAGTAGTAGCCTACATTAAGAACTTCACACATATAGGAGGCATGCAGTATTCCACATATTGTATGCCTCCAGACATCAAGCGGTAGAAAAAATAAATCACAACTGCATATTAAATGCTCCGTGTGAAGAATGTATCTTTTTCTCTACTTTATAGAGTGGTACAAAAAGAATTCAGGCAAGTGGCATAGAATCTAGCAGTAGAGCAGTCCTTTCTCTAAACCCTCCTTATCTAGCACCACGTGAAAAAATAGCTCCCAGGACTTAAAACCAGGAAAACCAGCATATTATAAAATCAAATACATCAGTAACATATTTTGATAAATTACTATCAATTATCAGTATCTCTACCTGTATTTCACATAGTATTCTATTTTCTGTACATGTACTATGCATTTTTAAAATAAAGTGGGGAAATATCACAGATTTTTTAATAATCTGTTTTGTCAAAAATACTAAATAAATGGGTTTTCCTCTAGTCTTGTAAACTAAAAGGCAACATCTCATCCTTCCTGTGCTATTTTCTTGTCATGGCTATTCCTGTTTCTAATATCAGGTATACATTAAGATTGCTCTCCTTTACTAGGTTTTTGCACAAAGATCATAACATTACAGAGGCTCGTGCTTACCTCAGGCAAGTAAGAATCACTAATTTTCTGTTTCTATTAAGCACGGTGTTACATCCATTGACTTCTCCAGTACTTCATACCCAATATCTCCAAAGCCCCTGTAGCACAAAGTTAACCTCTTCAGCACCACTCAACACACGTTTCACAAGCATTCAGCATTAACTCTAGATTTTTCACAACAGAAGCAGCCAGGAGCCCTTATTCCCACCAACGTGCTCGAGGCGGGGGAAGGGACCGAAATAAATGAAATGTTCAGCCTTTAAAGAGTTAGGGGCAGCTCCGAGCGGAACGTGTGCGTTCCTGGGCAGGGGCGATGTCCCTGCTTTGCGGACATTCCGTGGGGAGCCCGGGGGGAGGGACACGAGGGCGGCTGAAGCACGGGAGGCGGCGCGGGTGCGTGCGGGTTCGCTCCGTGCGCGGAGCGGGTCCCGCGGCGGGGCCGGGCCGGCAGCGCTCCCGCTGCACTCCCGCTCCGCCGTTCCGGGCGCTCCATCTAGCGGAGACACGGCTCATTCCAGGGCACACGGCTCCTCCTTGCAGCGCCCGGACGGAGCCCGCTGCTCCGCACACCCACCCGCGGGGAGCACGCCGGCATTCCCTGGGGCACCGCGGCCTCCACGGCCTGAGCCTGCGGCCGGCCCCAGCAGCGCGGCCCCGAGTGCCGCCGGCTCCCTCGGGATCGCCATCGCCCCGCTCTCTTCTCTGCCATCCCGTCAGCTTTTTATGCTCCATCGGCACCAAGACTCGCTGGACAGACATTGGAAAGGCAGCGGGGCTGACGCCTGAAGGAGCAAAAGGTCTGGGGAAGCGCTGCTCAGCCCGTGGCACAGGAACCACGGACAGGACAAAGGAAGGGCTGCGCTGGGCAGAGCAGGAGGCAATGGGTGCAGCAGCACTGATTTAGGAAACTTTAACATGATGTGCAGTTACATGGTCAGAAAAAAACAAACAAAACAAAAGAAAACAAAAAAAACAAATAGCTTCATCTAAACTGTTACCTCCAAACTCTGGAAGCAGAGACATAGGCAGACCCAAAAAGATGAAAAGGAAATTGGTGTGGCAAAAACCCTCTGTCAATCCCACTCTCACCTCCCCTCAGCACAAAGGTAACGCAGACACCAGGACATTTCCTTTTGATAAGCACAGGGTGCTCACACCCCCTGTGCATTACTGTCACAACACCAAATCAACTTCTACAAACAGGCACTTACAGAGATTCTTTAGGTCTGACACATTGGTACAAGCCTGCATCACAAAATAACCCCTTGAACACAGGTGTCCAGCTCAGTAATTACCGCTTAGGTTATTCCTCACATCACAATCTTCTGACGGTAAGTATGCCATGTGTAGTCCTGCCCTATAAGGTTTTTCCACAAGTCCAGATGAGAAGACATGACAATATGACCCTTAGAAAATGAACTTTGAATGAAATTTAAAAACACCACTTTTTTTTAAAGTAATCTAAAAAATTAAGGAGTATTAACCACAGAAAACTGTGTACACCTTGTTAAGCTTCGGTCCATAGAATGGAAGGGCTACAAACTACTCAGAAAAGAAGTGTGCAGTTGGACCCGAAGTGACAAAGCCTACTTTTCCTTGCTGCCACTTGTGGCAGTTTGTTAAGTATCAGACAGGAGAAAGAGAGCATTTGACAATGAGGACATACTGCACATGTTTCACTTAGGTTTGTTTTTGTACAAAATTGTGTTTTCTTATTTTATACAGACACAAGTTACTTGCAGTACTACACTCAATTTTGTTCACGTATACAACAGTTATTTTAAATTAAAATTTTCACACAAATTCATTAATCCGCAGAAGTTTGCCCCACTTTTTTTTGTTGTTGTTGTTCCTTAATTTGTATCACCACATCTCACACTTTTGTGCTGTTATAAATTCACAAGGAAAGAATTTAACTTGGAGAGCAAAATAAGCTGCAGGAGCACATAAATTTAGAGCTTTTTCCATGTGACAGTAATAAAAGTTAAAATAATCAAAGTACCATCAAATGTAACTATAAGATGTAATCGGGGCAGCACAAACATATCTTGATCAAGGTTTTTTTTTATGAAATGTTATTAATCTCTTAAAAATTAAAAGGATGTAAAATCTCAGAAGGAGAAAAAGTGATAGATTAATTATGCTATTATGTAAAGGTTGCATCTTTTTCCTGTAGGAGTTAAATTAACTGGACATCAGCACAATTTCCTTCTACAGTGAAACCACTACTTTTATTATTCTGTCTACATCTGGCCATCCCTCATATATTCTGACAATCTAAATCCACCATACTTGTCCCTCAATGCTGGACTCCTTTTAATGTATAACACCTAAATATTAACATGCTCATGTATTGAAGCAAGAATTCCTCCATGTCTCCACTTCCCCTGTCCTTTGCTCACAGCCTGCCCACTCCCCAGAGTGTGGGATCCCTCCAGTGCAATGAAGGATTCCTCTGCAGCTCCCTCGAGGACTTTATCATCAGCTACCAGCAAAACCCAAAATATTCCTCATCATTCTAGCCCATAAGATGGGCTAAGTCACATTCAAATTTATCTCAATGACTTCTTCATCTCTAGTTCTTTCTTTTGGCTTTCAATCTGAATTTTAACTGAAACTTCAAATTCTTATGACCAAGCCTGACAGGTTCTCGTTAAATACCCAGCTTCACCCAAAGAGATAAAGATATGACTCAGGAGAGCTAAAATTGCAAGGTTTTCAGCTTTAAGCTCCAGTTTATACTGAAGCACTACCACGGCTTTCTAAGATAAGCAGCTATACACTCTCCAAATCCCATTCCAGAAGAAAGATATCTGATGCCATGACCTAATCTCACTCCTGTGCCAGAATCTAGGAGGAGAAGGTTGGTTTGGTTCTATTTCTTTTTTTTTTTTTTAACTGAGGAATTTTGGCTCTAACCCTTGCAGAATGACAAGCTTTGGCATGGAAGGAGTTTTGCATATGAAATTGATACAAAGCTGCCTATAAAGGCTTGTTTAGTTTGAGATAGGGGCAGAAGTACCATGAGAGAAAGTTCAATTTTACATACAGAGTCAATATTGTCTCATTTCTTTTTATTCCAGTTTATTCACCAATTTTGAATGAAGCAGTTGCTTTTTTTCCTAACTTCATTTTCCCATCAATCCTCCAGGGACCCTGTCCTTTCCACACTGCATTTCCAATTGTTTCATTAGTGTAACCTCTTTCTGTTCATGAGTCCAGCATCAGCTCCCTCCGCTCTTCACACTCTAATTGGCCTTTTTTTTTTTCATCTTTTCCTGCTTCAATTGATAAGGTGTCACACTCCACACCACTGAGTCTTCCTTTTCCTCAGCTACTAACTAGGGTCTGAAAACTCATCTACAATATTGTCTCGAAGCTGCTTGCTTTCATCAACACTTATCAACTCTCCCTAGTTATGGTGGCCATCCTTGTCCTCTCCTACTTGTAATTCCTTCCTCTCTAGCCTTTCTTAATGCAACAAAATTCACACTGGAAATGCTGGATTCCCTCTTCTTTTCCCCTCTGCTGCTTTTTGGCGCTATTACCACTTCTGTTTTCAGCATAAAGCTCAAGTTTCTCGTCCTCCAGGGTTCAGACCATCCAAGACTTAGCATTAAAATCTACTCCTGTTGGACATTTACATACAGATCACCTGACATTTCTTAGCTTTTCTAAGACCCCTCTCAATAACCAATGTCACAAACCTACAAACCTACCACAAAGACTCTACTCAAGCATCAAACAACATTTCACTTTGGATGGGGCCTTCACCTCTCCTGCAAAGTGATTTCCAGGAAACAGAGCTCAGCACACACTGCCTGTGCACAAGAGAATGTACAAAATGTTGTGCTCGCTGCTTTGTACCAGAAATAGGCTGGACACACTCGAGAGAAGCAGGTTTGCTACAGCTGCTCCTCAGCGTGAGCACCAGCAGAACAAGCAGCACTTGCACACGGGCCAACTTCCCTCTGACTTCCAAGAATCTCCCAGTCATGACAAGCACAAACATCCCCACAAACAGAAAGAAAGCCTTAAACCTTGTTTATTCCAACTATGCTCATGCCAGTCGTAAAAGGATTTTCTTGTAGGGTTCTTTAAAAGAGAGACTCTTTGCCTCAAGTTCCATGTAACAAAACCTCAGAGAGACCAGCTCCCCTTTTTCCTTTTCACTCGATACTCACAAAAATTCTCCTCCCCAAAAATCTGTTCATATTCATGTATTTTGAAGGGGAGAAAAAAAAATTGCAAAATTGTCTTTGAAATGTTTTTTTTTATGCACACAAATAACACTTTCTCTTTGCTCTTCTTGAATTATACTAGCCCTATTGAAACTAGTTCTCCACAGAGACTGTGGTTGTATCTGTTCCTTTAAGACTTAGAATTTCTTCATGAAATTTAAAATAACTTCCAGATAAAATTTAGCAACATCAAATTTTTAAAACTATAATTAAACAAAAAAATTACTACAAGTGTTTGAATTAAAGAAACTGTCACAGAAAAGTGAAAATAAATTACCTTTCAAATTTAACTTATTTTTTGTGCATCTGAATTGGTTTTGCAGTTTCTAACTTGTATATATGAAATGCCTCCAAAGACTCTCAGATTAAAATATAAATCTAAAAGAGACAAAGCAAAGTCATTTGGCTTTGGCTTAATTCTGACCATATAAAAATTAAGACTGGATCCTCTCATAGCTATTATATTTGTGAGGAAATTAACCCCTGCTTTGTCATATCTCAGTACAATATTCACACACCATGATTATTTTAATAGAAATAGTATTATTTAGTCATTAAAACTACATAGAATAATACCAAAATTAAAAAAAAACCAAAAAAAACCCAAAACAAACCTGAAAGGGGATTTTAAACAATTGCTTTTATGTGAATTTGGTCTTTTCTTCAAACCTGAATGACACATGAAATTCAGCTCTTGGAGTCAGAGAATATCAGCGAGGTCAGAGAACACATATTCATAAAGTGCCTGAACATGTGCTAAATGCATTCTCAAACCCAATATGAAATCCTGCAGACTGTTGTCCTGGGGCTGGCAGTCCTGCCCAGAATGGTGTCTGATTGCTCTTACACACAAAGAACACATTTTGGCCTAACTTAACTCTCCAACCCAATATTTTGTAGCTTCACCCCACCAAACCCAACTTGTTTTCTGTGAAAGGCTTCTCCATGGAGATCCCAAAAGCACAAAAGGAGCAGAAACATGACTCATATTAGCCCAAACAGGTAAGTTATAGCTAGCAAGGGTAAGCATGTGCCCTTCTCTTCAGCCAGAGCCTGAACACGTTTCTACAAATAGTCAGTAGATCTCCAAAACTTATACTCAATTTCTGCTCAAAAAGTGCAGGAAAAAAAAAATCAAACAGATAAATTTACTCATTAGCAAATACAGTATTTAAACTAAGGGACAGAGAAATGACAAGCTTCAAGTAACATGTTTTCGTAGTGGTTGTTCAAAGCAATACAAAGCCAAGACTTTAAAAGTAACTTTCCTCAAAGTTCAGCTTCTATACCCATAAAACACTTACATTAAAAAAAGAGCACAATTCTGTACAAGTCCTGCGCATTATTACAGAGATAAAGTCAACATGTAAATCAGGTAAATTGCAATTGCAAAATTATTCACATCAAACACCAACATACCTGTTGTTCCTTGCAACTGAGCTCAGCACGAGCTCTAACTTTGCCAAAGCTTTACATCAGCTCTGAGCCAGCAGGGCTGCCTCAGCAATGACCCCGTGGAGCCTCCCAGCACAGGTGCCAGCTGTGATGGAGATTGCTCTGCTGGAGGACACTGACGGGGATCAGCTGGGAGTTCCAGCCAGGCCACCCAACAGCCATCAGGTGCCTCCATCAGGTGCCTCCATCAGGTGCCTCCATCAGGTGCCTCCATCAGGCCTCAGCCAGCACGAGCCACCCCACCTACACACAAAGGGGTCCACGGCTCATTGCACATCTCATTTAGTGCCACCCTCCTGCCTGAAAGGGAACCCCAGAGCCACAGAGCTTTCCTCCCTGGGCACATAAATCCCTTCCTGCTCCAGAGACAATCTCGACCCTTGTTAAGGCGTAGCACAGACCTTACTATATCAGCTACGTTATGTGCATCATAGATGCAGTTTTACTATTGGATCTTGAATTCTGACTTGAAGCCAGTATTATTGGTACCAAAACTGCATGCCCTAATTCTGATAAGAAGCATTGCTGGGGTGTTACAATTTTACCTATCAACAAAAAGCTGAAACATCAAATCTTGGAACTGTCTTCACTGGAATAATAGTTAGGAGCAAAATTAAATGCAAGGACTCACCAGTAATCTCCAGACAGGGCAACTTCAGGATCCCACAGATAAACTAAACAGCAAAAAAAACAAAAGCCAGCCTAACTAAAACCAGCAGCTAGACTACAACTAACAAATAGTAAAATATCTGTAGCATTGTTTCATCCTCCATTTACCATGAGCCAAACTTGCTGAGACTGGTGGAAGCCTGAACACTCAGTGAGTGCAGTCCTGGGCTCTCTGAACACAAAACACCTGCAGTGCTGCAGAGAAGGTAGCAGGAACATTTTTCTCAAGAATTTAGTGATGCGTTTCAAGTTAAACTACAGTGTGATTTTATCATTGTATCTAATTTTATCATTTCTACAATAAAATACTACTACAAGAAGGGCAGTTGCGGGACTGGATAATCACTTATACCTGATACACACCACTGATCCTCAAAAAAATTATCTTGACACAAAGCTAAGGTGTGCTTTCATGTACTCGTCATTCTTACTTAAATATTTCAGAACCTATGGCTGAAAAGTCAATATGGTTTTCAAGAGTGAAATAATATGGAAAGAAATACATTTGAAACAAGCAAACTTTTAACAGTCTTATTTACCTAAATCTTGCCAAAGTAATTCAATTGGTATAAAATACTTAGTCGAGGAGCTAGACAGCCTTGCTGCATAATTCATCAGTCATTTTAATCCAGTTGATGAATATCAGGTTCTCTACAGAAATGCTTTTAAACAATGCTTAAGAAAAATCATTGTTAGGGAATTATGAGATGTATTACTAACAGATAAAACAATACAGCAAAACCCACCCTATGGCCTCTATAATGGCAAATGATATTCATAGAAAGAAAACTCATACCCCTGAAGTCATAGACAAACTGCAAATGTTAATACTTTACACAGAAATCTGAGTTAATAGGTTCTCCCCAGCATTTACTTTCACTGAAAAATACTACACACAAAGAAGTATCTGCTCAGTTATGAGGTTGCTCTAGATCTCAGTTACTTGCAAGCTGAAAGCAAAAATTTGATCAACACAGTGGAGTTCTACCTAGTCCTAATAATTGGAGAAACTCTTAGGTTTTTACTGTTTTTACTTTTTCATATTACCCGCCCCTAAATGATTTTATAAATGAATAATGACAAAGGTAAATTGCAGACTTTACTAAGACTGTGAACTAAATAGCAAAGCCTACAAAACACCAGAACTAAGTTTATCTGCGTAATGAGAATTTAAACATCCTGACTCTTTTATACCATACATGTTTCCCATATTTAGCTTGACCCTCCCTCAGTCAATTGAGAACACACGTAGGCAAAACAACACTGGAATCACTGAATCACAAAACAAGAAATCTCTGGTTCCTTGTTTTCATTCATTCTTTTTTTGCTCTCCAGCATTTATCCGTGCTCCGACAAAACCTTCTGCCTTCTGCAAAGCTTCAGTGCCAGCAGGAGGCAGCCAAAGGGAGAACAGGCTCCTCTGTGTCCCAGTGCCCTGCTCCCACTGGCCCCAAATCCCTGACATCAACACCTGTGCAGGCCAGAGGAACTGGAGTCCAATTCCCTGGGGACAGCCTGGATACAGCTCTGCCAGTACCAGGGAATTGTGAGCCAGGGGCAGAGCAATCAGCTCGTCCTGCAGGACCTGCACACACAGCCCCAGCTCTACTGGGATGGGAGAGATGCTCAGAAGAGGCAAACCCCTGAGATTTCAACAATTAACTTCTGAGAGTTATTCAGCAGTTGTTAGTCAAGTTTGAACAGGTATTCAGACTGATTTTAAAGGGCCAAAGTCACATTCATGAAAAAGTCCCATTTTTCTCTGACCACCGATTAAAGACTGCTATAATCTCTTGAGAATATTACCTTTCATGCATTTTGAAAAGAAAGTACAGGGAAATGACATAAAATCAAGTATTTAATTCCAAAAAGTTTACATGTATCAACCTCGAGGATGAATCTCACATTTCTGGACACTACCTAAAAAAGTGTTGCAAATCCCTCACTATTTGAGTGGTGTGAAAAAGAGGCAGCTGCACTACCCCAGCTCACCTCTGGCCAGCTGTACGCCTCCAGGGCTGATGCCTCTCTCTTGCCAATGCTTATCACACCTCACTTGTGTCCAAATGTGGATTCAGTGAGATTCACTTGGGTTTGAGAGTCAGAGGAGCCATCACCTCATAAGGTGTGCCAGTGCTCAGTCACACAACATTTTTGGTGTGCCATCACTACCATGAGTTAATGCTGGTTTCTGCATCTTCTTATTCAAACTAAACCCAGCTTTACTTATGTCCCATGTCATTTTAATTTATGTGCCAGTAACTGACCACACCATATGCCTGGAGAAAAGCACTAGTTTAAATTTAGGAATTTTTGGGTTTCAGAAGAAGAAAAATTCAAGTGCTCAAGTCCTCAACCTTACACATAACTTTTATGTAGCTTTATTGTTAAATAATTACTATGTGGCTTTCTCAAAGTAAGTTTACAAACACAGGTTTCCTACTGGCAGTGAGCAAGTGCAGTGCAGGGAATAATGGGCTTCTGTGGGGGATGAACATTTTAATTTATTATTGTCCTTATCTGTTGTTATTATAAATGTAGTATTTGCTATTATAATTTAAATAACTGAGAGACACCATCTGAAAAATGAAAATTACAGATATATTTAATACAACAAATTTACTGATCCCAAATAATCAAATGCTTGATTGGTTTAGTGCCACCCCCACAAAAAAAAGCTGACATGCACTCTGCAAACTTTCTTCACTGGAGGTTTAAAAAAATTAAGTAGCACAAACATGTTTTAGCAGGGTTTCCACACTTGCTACAATACAGACAGTTGTAGTGGGGACTGGAGAGGGATGAGGTCAGTGACAGGAAGGAAAATGTGATTACCTAATTCCCATTATGATGCCAACTCTGACCTTTGGATTCCATTTCAAATCCAGTTATCATGTTACCAAAATAATATACTACAGGGTGGATGCTGTTTTGCTAATATGATATGTAGATTCCTAATAGGAATTTTATCCTTACAACTAAATTGCAGTTATGTCAATGGTGATATATTTTTATGTGCATGTGGCACAGTATTTCAGAACAGGCTACAGCATTTTTTTTCCCTTGACATACAAAGAGACTGAAGAAAAAAAAAAAATCAAAAATTCAAGCTGAATTCCATGTCAGTGCTTCCAACTTGAGTTGATTTTGCACAGCAAATTCCAAATGATCATCTTCCATGAATAGATTCTTACTAATGATAAAGTGTCAAAATCTTAAAAAAATTCTTGAAGAGGGTATAAAATGACATTCGGTCAAACAATACAGGAGCAAGATACACGGACCAAGATTTGATTTGATATTAATACTGAAGAAGTAGGAAAAACATTCCAAATGGCAGCTGTCCGTGTGAGGCAAGCCATGCTACCTTCATCGGAAATGGGAATTCTGGAGAAACAAAATGATAGTTTCTTTCCAAAAGTAAGCTGTGAAATACTGATTCCTGCAGCATGCTGCTAAAAGCTGGGCCTTTCAACCCTTGGTCACGATCATGAGAAGGAAAACAGTGAGATGAGATACAAACTCACATTAATTTCTTGTGGAAGTCTCTTTTTTAAGCTGCCTAATTTACTGTGAAACGGGAGGGACACAAGGAGCTGAAGAGAGGGCAAAATCCATCATTTATAACTTGCTTAAAATTTGGTTTTAAGTGACTCTTTACAGAGGAATTACAAAAAAATATCCTTTATAGGACAAAGGAGATAAAGTAACAGGAGAGTCCACTTGAGCCCAGCTGGAAGCAACCAAGAGAGGGTCACCTGGCCACACCTCAGGTGCAGCAGCACTAAAATTCACTCAGTGGTGATCACATCATTGAGGCTTCTGCTGTGAACAGCTGCTCTTTGTTATTGATACTCGCATTCAGAGGCACTGGAGAGAAAAAGATCTGTTTGTCAGTGACAGCTTCTGATAATGCTGCAAGGAAATCATAAGAAAAAATGGCACTTATCTCCAGGTACAGACGATCTCAAAAATGTGATAGCCTTCCATTAAATATGTAATCTTACTCCTTGCTTTCATCTTCAAGCAGTACAAGGTCTTAAAACACTAGAAAATGCACTCAAAGATAATTTCTTCTTCCACTGAAACGCGGGCCCCTTGCATTTTCAAAAATTAACCCAATGATTAGTCAGAATGCTCCGAAATGATGAAAAAAGCCCAAACAACAAACATCCTATTTCAAACAAATAGTTGTGAAGAAAATATTTTAATTATTCAAGCAGGACCTTGACTGGATTTACTGGGGATAATTACCTCTAAGAAAACATTCTAAGCCAGAACTGATTAAAAAGTGGGATAATTCTTCACAAGCCAGTACCCACACACTCACTGTGTCATCTAAGTGTCCCACCTACTGAATTCCTGAAAGAATTCCTCATGTCAATGAATGTAAAGAGCAAAATGTTTCGCAAAGCAAGATAACTGACTCTTAAACACAAAAGTTACAGAGGCATTAGAAATTTGGAGGTTATTTTCAGATTTTGCTTAGATGAATAGAATTTAGGAGCAAATTCCCTTGATATCTATAGATCAGAGAAGTGGATATACTAAAACCAGTAATCCAGTTGATAAAGGAAATATTAATCATTAATTGCACATGGCATGCAGGATTTGTGGCAGAAGCCTGCTACTTTGTTGAGTCTATTTCAAGAAAAAACATCCTCAGAAATCTCAGACTGAAACACAAAACCACCTCAATCTTTCTCCTTCTCCAAACAGGTGTGAAATGCAGCTCAGCTGAAAACAGTGTAGTTCTGACTTGCAAGTGAATTAGGCTTCATAGAATGATAAATAAAACGTTCAGTAATGTGCTTTTGGTGTGACTGAATAAGGCATCTGGATAAAATTGAGAACTGTAGGAGAACATTAAATCAGTTTAAAAACATGCATGAACTTCAGAATGATGCTGTCATCACATTATTTATATTCTAGACATACCAAAGAGCTATTATATTTCAGGTCTTTCATGGCAAAACAAAAGCTTTACACAAGTAATATTAAGTATTTAGATGTTTTCATGCAGGATTTATTAGTTCATATTTTGCCCTGTCTCTATATTTCTCTCAATTTCAACTGTATTTTTTGTCACTTTAGCTTTATACTGTTTGGTACATTTGTTTTGTTATCTATTATCTGATGAACAATCTGAATTCACGCAGAGCTGGATATGGCTGAGAGAACTTATCCTCCCTAGATCATCAAACTAAACAAAAGCAGGAGCCAAAGAAACATAGTAGAAAAAAAATTTAGTTTTGTACTATTTAGACAAAAAATATCTTCACATACCTTTCATGTTTATCTGAATTAACCATGTTATAGAACACAATTAGCTTATAGAACAGCCAACACTACAGGACGTTATTTCCCACAGTAAGACATAAATTGTCTTTTGAAAGATTTTTTTCAGTACTCTTCCTTTACAAATACATATAAACCTTCACCATAAAAATAAATGTGTAAAAGAACATATTTCCTCTTGTTTCAGACAATTTTTATAAATTAAATGGTCACAAAAAAAAAAAAAAAGTAAAGTTTTCTATAATCACCAAAATATGTTCTTTCATTTAACTTTTTAAACACAGGCTTCACTGAGCTGATCTCCTTGAGCAGGGCAATGCTGCTCTTTCTGGGTTTCCTATGATTGGGATTTTTACAGCATTAGCCCAAAAATGCTGCTGTTAGACTTCACTGCATCTACCAAGGCAGAAACACTTTTCATATTTATTCAGCCTGAAATTTTCCACTTGTCCCTAACTTTTGCTCTCTTGTTTAGCCAACTCTTCTGAGTATAGCCATCAAACCTTTTGCACAGTAACCTTTTTTAATTTGCTTCAGAGCAGCTAAACATACCAAGCCATCAAAATGCCAGAGAATCAACAGCTCCAGCTCAAATCTTTCTCTTTCCATGATGATCTCGGTACTAATTTAACAAATTTTGCCTTATAACAACATTTCTTAATGTAGTATAAACCTACAGTTAAGTATGATTTCATGTTCCATTTAAGCAGAACAAACAAACAAAGCCTGTCATCAACTAAACATCTACCTGCAAAGTGGCTCTGATTTAAAGCATATTTGTTGGTAAACAAATATAAATTATATTGTAGGATTTGCATAACCAAGATTGATTCAACATACAGAACAAACCAAATGATTCAGCCGTGGCTGTTTGTGTGGTATCAGGGATTTTCTGGCACTAAGGCACAGGGGAATGGGCTTTGCTGGTGGCTGTCATGCCCCTCTTGGCAGGACTTCAGATGATGCTCAGGCATTTCACAAGTTGCTGTTCATGTGAAAAGGGCTTCTGATGACCAAGAATGGAACAGTAAGTACAGAGGGAATAACACAACCCCAAAGTTGTCCAGGAAAACTGGCTTGTTTTCCTTGAACCAGATTTCACAGAACTCCTCAAAGAGAGCTCTCGTTTGACCCAAAAGAACTTTGTGAATTCCTCTCCTTGGGAGGTGGGAAATGAAGTGCTCAGAATGTTCCAGTGAGCCACAACACAGAACTGAATTAACTCATGTTCCAAAGTGTGATGATAGGGTAGACGAAAAAGTACAAAACCAGCAAAGATTATACACCACCATCTTGTAATAAGTGTAAAAATGCACATATATTGATTCAGTAGATGATTATTCAAGCATGTAGTAATTAATCTTTATTGTGATAGAAGCAACAGAGAGAAAAGACAAAATCTGAAGCTACTTTAAACTTATCCTATCAAATCCTTTCAGGACACATCACAGATTTTATGTTCAGTCTGTTGGTTCGAAAACTCTCATGGTAAATTATGCTTCAGGAGTCCCTTCCCTTTGAAACAGAAGGTAAGTTTCCAAATCCTTATTACATATTAATTACACCTTATGGATTTTCATACCTAGGCAGCCATAGGAAAATTACCTTACTAGTTTTTACAATAAATGCAAAATTCTGTACTTGAGCAACCACCCACATGTAAAAGCCGCTAACACAAATGCTGACAATCAGTCTGACATCCAATCTGTTTCCAACCTACAGCCTCAGAAATAGAGCACTGCACGCTCCAAAAAAAGACCACTAACATTTTCCCCAGTTGAAAGTACATTAAAACTTCTTTTATTACTCAGAAGCTTTGCCCCTGCTTGGTTCATCCTTCCTCCAATTCATTCACATGTACAATTAAAAGATAACCATCTCAAGGTTTTGTACTGGGGTTTCAAAAGGATCATAAGGCTGTCACTGAAATTCAAGGCATTGAGATCTTAATAATTTTCTTTGATAACCATAACTGTAATTTGAGTACATCAATGACAGCAATTGAGCCATAGGAATTATGTGTTGATTTCCAAATAATCAGTAATAAAATATTGTATCTCTCAGATAAGAGAGAAATGAAAAGCAAAAGGAAAGACAAACCATTTAAACAACATGAATACTTATAAAGCTCGAATACTATAAAGCACCAATGTCTATTAGAATTCAAAATATCTTTGTGATATAGCATACAAAAAGGGGCTTAATGAAACAGTAATAAGTTGCTTGAATAATTGGTCCTATGAATGGCAAATCACAAAATACCAGGAAGATTTATTACTCACAGAATACAGGGGCATTCTGGGAGTGATAAATTCCCAAGGTGTTGGGAGAAGAAAAAACCTTAAAATCAGACTTTAACCATTACTCAAAGCAATACAAAACCAAAAACAAATACTGGAAATGCACTCAGAGTGATGCAGTCTGGTAAGGAAGCGGATCAAAACATCGCCCAGGGGGGAGGCTGGGGAACAACGTCGGGGAAGGAGTTTTAGGGAAAAGGACATGGAAGAGCAGGAGGACAAGTGAACATAGGATAACAACGTGCCCTGGCAGCAAGCCAGATGTGCAGCACTAGGATGTGTCAGGAGGCCCTGGGGAGCAGATCCCAAGGGGTGTGTGTGATCCCTGCCCTCTAAGCCAGCGGTGGTGGGGCCACACGTGGGGTTCTGTGCTCCCCGGTATGAGGAGATGCACAGGGTGCAGCCAGCCCAGCACAGGAGCAGGAGGATGGGTCAGGGAACGGGGGATCGGGCATACAGGAGAGGCTGAGACAGCTGGGGCTGGGTAACCAGAGAAGGAAAAGGCTCGAGGGATCTCACAAAGGTAGGTAAATTCCTGAAGGGAGAGGGGAAAGAAGATGGAGCCAGACACTTCTCAGTGCTGGCCAGGCAAATCAGAAGAGGCAATGGCCACAGACTGGCTAACATTACATCCCACTGAAATATCAGAGAACCTCTCTCCTGGGAGGAGAAGCTGTCAAACATTGGAGCAGTGTTTCCATACTGGTTGTGAGTTTGTGGAGACACCCCAAACCTGGTCCTTAGGTACCTTCTACAGCTGATCCTGCTTTGTGCAGTGGATGGATTCAGCTGTCTCCAGAGGGCCCCTCCAGCCTGCATCATTCTGTGATTCCACAATACCAAAACTCTGAGTCTTTTACTGAGTGTTGGAATAATCAGCCACTTACCTTTCATCCACTACCAAACAAATGTCAAATTATTCAAGCCTCTGTGGTATATTGCCTTAAATCTTTAAAAATTCAGTTACAGGTCCTCCCTCTGATAATCAGAACCTTCAACTGCCTATGTTACAAATTAATTTTAAAATATATGAAAGAATCAAGAAAAAATAAAAGGAAAAAATGTTTTGGGTTTACATGGCAAGGTTTAGGGAGTGAAGTCTGTGAAGCACTGAAGTGTAAAAAGGTGAAGTGAAAAAATTTAGACCATCTATGAGAAGGAGAATGAAGAAAGAAAGAATGAACTCAGAGGTAATACTGCCAAGGTGAAATATTTCAGTCATGACACACTTGGAATTTCAAAACCAAATTATAAAGACTTTATTCTGGGATAAGGCACCTAAAGATTTAACTCTGAAATAACTATACAGATTTATGCATGTGGATCTCTTATGACATAAAAACCTAAAGTTGCACAATGCCAATTCTATCCTCCTGTAAAAAAAATTTATAATTAATTGAAAATTTTAAAACACTGTTGCTGCTAAAAAGTAAATGATATTTATAATTAAATATTGTTATTTCTTGTTCTCAGCAATGATTACTGAACCTAAAGAAATGGACCTGAAGGTTTTAATAAGAACTCAGAGAGCAATAATCCTCTTTTGTCCAGACCAATTCCAGACACTTTGCTCTCACTCATAATTCCTCATGCTGTGACAGTGGTATCTTTTTAACAGCTTTAGCATGTACTGAATGCATGACAAACATAGGATACTGAAACTTAAAGAGGGAAAAATCCTTTAGTTCCAAGACAGATGATCTCTTCTGAAGTCTTTTCAACCTCCTCCTACCCACTGTGTTCGTTTCAGAATGCAGCACTACACACAAAAAAGAAGCCTTGCTCTGTCCATGGGGTAGCAGAGTGAACGTGTGCTCCTCAAAACCCTTTACTGTCTGCCCTAAATTGGGTCTTTCCAGCCATGTTTGACAGCTGAATCATAAACACATTATCCTGTGAGCTTTTTTTAAGCTTTGGAAAGTCATGTTTTAAGTCTACAGCTCACCTCAAATGTCTCTCTCTGATCAATATATATTTAAAGAGTTTTCCTTGAATTAATTAGCACTTTTATTTCATATTTACTACTGTGCTACTTTCACTTAAACCCAAAAAAATATTTTGTTCACAAGATCTCTGCTTCACACAGATTTTTCCATATTACTGAATATTCACTCTTGAAAACAGAAGAAGTGGGAGCCATCCAGTGTCAGTGTTTATCCCCCTACCCCATCCATCCACGTGCAGCTATTTGCATATGGTAACGCACCTTTGATGCATGGACAGCTAATTACTGGCTAACCATAGAGACTCCCAGTTCCTAGGTTCTGTGTGCAGTTTCCACTGGCCCCACCATCACTGGATGCCACTCAAACTATTGCAGACCCTCTTTTTAATGGTTTAGTTTGATTAGGCCCACTGTGAGAAGCCTGAGTACTGACAGCACGGCTAGAAATTATTCCTACTAAAATAAGAATTCTAAATTAAAAAAGAAGCAATCAATCAATATTTGGATGTATATATAGATATATTATTCAGGTTTAACAGAATGATAGCAATGATGACATGAAAGAATTTGGTTTAAATCCTAAAAATTTAAACTTGCCAAATGCTTTGAACCTGCCTGTGTGGAATGTCATTGCAAAGAGAACACATCAAGAACTTGGCTACTGAGCAGATGTGACTTTGGAAAAGTTAGAGAAATTATTGAAGCTGCACTATTAAAAACACTAAAGTAAGCACTTTGGGGTGTATGGAAAGCAAACACTTATTTTCATAGTCCTGTCCTATGTTGTGGTTTTACTTTACTCTGGTTTCTTTTGCCTCCTTCCTTGGTCTGTCCCTTTTTCTGGTCCAGCCTGCCCAAATGCACGTATATGCACATTTCCATATAAACATACATACATACATATATATATATAAAATATTTATGTGTGTATGGAAATGCCCATACAGAAATTCTTCCTACACTCATTACCAACTTTCCTCATGCAAGTCAGCCAAGAACCCTGCTATGAAGAGAGGCAGAGGGAAGAGAGAGAAACACTTTCTTTGCAGCCCCCAAAACAATGCTGCTTGCCCAGCTTTTCCTCCCTTTGTGGCTGGCAGGCCGAAGGCACAGATGCCAAGCTGAGGAAGTGATTTTCCAGTGATGGCATCTGGCTCCTTGGCACACTCCACTGATATTTGTGTTGGCTCCTTTGCCATTGCCCCCGGGTCTGTTAATGGGTTAAGTTGGTGATAGGATGTTGTCTGATCCTTTCTTTTAACTCACCTTTGATTCTAGTCAATTTCTGTCAGAATAAAGCTGCTCTTCATCCTCCTGAAATCTTTGGGCTTTAGATGGCATATGTAATGATGTCATTTTGGATGGTCCTGTTGTGCTAATGGATGACTTGGATAGGGCAAGCCACTTCTTTGTATATTTTACACTTAAAAAATGATGTCTGCCAAAACTTATTAACACAAATACTTTATTCAAGGACACTGGTTTTTATTGTGATCCTAAAAAAAAAAAAAGAAACAGCTAAAACTATGAAAGTACCATTACCATGATAAAAAGCAAGCATTATCAAAATCTGATTATATTTCATTATAACTCCTTGTGTTCAAAAAAACCACCAAAAATCGTAGTATCCTTCTCTATATGTTGCAGGAAATGTTGATGCAAATTTTATAGTTTAAAGTAAGAAGTCAGTGAGCTGCTTGAACACATCACAAAAGGTAACTCCAACAGGATTATCTCTCAACAACATGGTTTCTAGTCTCGAAATATCAGTTTATATGACAGTAATTACTAAAACAGATGGGCAAGGAGCCAAAAAGCGCCATCACATCGACAGTGGGCTGAATGCAACTGGGAGCTGTGGAGCAGAAAGGAGCTGTGCCAGATTGTGTGGCAGCTGAGAGTCTCATTGGTGACCATTTGTTGTGCAATCTCAGACACATCTAAAAAATTATGCATTCCCCATTGATTTCATGCTAAAATGGTAGAGGGAAAAAAAACCCCTCTGTCTGAACTTGAACACAGTACCTGCTGACAAGCTCCTTCCTTTGAGTACTCAGGATTTTCCTCCTTGCACTTCCATGTTCCTATCTGCCATTCACAAGACTGGCTGCACGTTTTAGATCCACATTGTCAGGTGCTACATGAGTGGCAGTCAAAACAACAACAGAGGTCTGCAGACAGAATCAACCAATAGATTCAAAATATTCCTAAAACTTAGCCCAAAAAAACCCCACCATATATTATATCTTCCCTTCAGGAAATCTATTTAAAAATACTGGCAAGCTATAGGTGAGCAGCACTTTGTTAAAATAAACATGAAAAAAAAAAAATCTAGACTCAAAAGACCGACAATCTCTAAAATGATTAAAGAAATGCAAAGCAAACCCAGAATTCCTTAACTGTATCCTGTTACCATCTGATTTTTTGTTTTTTAGGGTTTTTTTCTAAGAAGTAGTTCACACAAAACTTTGTTTTAAATCTTTCTGCTGACTAGTCAACCAATGTACATTTTAGAAAATACATTTTTTCTAATTATTATTGGAATTGGCCATCATTATGAAGAATACTAAAAATCCAGCTGAGCTGATTGAGATATATGAATTGTTCTCTAACAGCAATTAATAGCTTGCAATTGTTAAGACTAGGACAGTAACAACAAAGCATTATCTTCAGGCCAATCTGATATCTAATGTTATTGAGATTATGAACAACTGTTAATAAAGAAATCTTTTGGATATAAAGGGGTTGGCACTTCCTTCTGAGTCTCTCACCAGGCTGTTCAGGCAGGCAGCCTTGCAATTAATCTTAGCAGTTCATTCATTTTCCAAACATCCTTGCCTATTGACTCCTACAGAAAAGTGCTCATCCACTCACTTGGTTACATTAATTATACAGAGGAGATAAAGCCAAGGAAATCTGTGAGACACCAGAGACTCCATTAGTTTTCTGTGTAAATTCCAAATTTGTTCCATGTAAACAGAAGGCCGCCCATCACTGACACTGCTGGGTCCCTGCTCACATGTGCAAGTTCAGCTGGAATCACAGCTCCTCGGAGACTGGGACAGCAATCCCTGCACAAGATCCACCGAGAGACCTTAGATGGTTTACCTGCCTCTCAGGATTTTAGGGGCAATAAAGAGGCTGTAAAACACCACAAACTTCCATCAGATTTTCCCACCTGGAGCATTTCTACATGTTAAACTACCTTGGATTGGCAACACTAGGAAAGAAGCAAAGAACGTATGAAAAGGTCAGTGGTGGGGCAAACAAAAAGTAGGGGTGGGGTGGGAAAGGACAAGGTAAAGGGAGAAGAGTAAATTATTTACAGTGTAGAATAGTTTTGATTTACCTGGACTTCCTTACATTGACCTCTGACTGCAACTATATTTCCTCTTGCTTTTTTCCTTCACAACACCTAAAAAGCAGCCCAGAGATGAACTAAATAATTATTGTGCACACTTCTCTTTTGTCTCAGTTCCAACAAAACTTGATACCATTCCAGAGTCCAGATTTTTCTTGAAGGAAGTGATCTTAAAAGCTAACAACTTAGCAAACATGTATGATATATTATACACTTTGCCCAAATTAAAAAATGTCCCCTACATGTGCCAATGTACTCCCTGCACGAGGCACAGTATTTATAAATTGAAAGCAAGCTACTTTTTCAAGGTGGGGCAACAGAGGTCTGAGGAAAAGAGCTGTCAGTGTGAGCAGAAAAATCCCACTCTCACTTGAATCACAGCATGCAGACAAATATTTCAATTTTTGTGTGCATGTAAACATGGCACTCTTTCATAGAATATCAATTTTGTCAATTTAAAAATGTGAATTTAGCAATTTGGACATGAATTCGGAGAATAATTTGCATATACATGTATGTATATACATATATACACAAACATATGTATACCTGCATGAAGGAAAAAATCCCTTGCATCAATCAGTGGCTTGCAGGAAAGTGAAATAGTGAAGATCCTGGTTTGCTGCCTTTAGCCAGTTAAAAGAAATTAAAATAAAATATTGTTAAAAAGCAAGAACTAATCTTCAGCCAACAATATAATGCTCATCAGTACAGTGAATTTTTCATTAGCCTAAGAAGGAAAAAAAACATATATGCACATATACAAAGAAATATATATATATATAGGATAAATATATAATTCTGTAAATCCACAATTAAGTGTGGTTAAGTTTAGGGGACAAGAAATAATCAGTCTGTATTTCCTCTAATAACACAAAATCATTCAAAATAAGAGCTTAAAAGGAGTTAACTGAATATTTCAAGCAACTGCAAAATCAAAGTGACAAAACAGCTTGGAACCTCTGCTCTGGCTCCTAGCGCAGCTTGGTGCACCCAGTAAAAGAGAGGAGACATCTCTCACACCAGGAAATCAAATTCTTACCTGAGCAAAATCCCAACTGAAGTGAAGCAAAGGTTGTGTGAGTACTTACTGATTCTGTGTGTTAAGGAAACAATTTCTAATAGAGAGTTTCTCTTAAGGAACTGAAATGGGAACTGTTATATAATATAAACCCCACAGTCCCTGAATATACAGACAAGTGCAGCTTCTGTACTTGAAGTGGGACTTGCTCCATGAGAAAATATGTGAGAATGAGCCATTCTGAAAACCATTTTATAGCAAAAAGGTGTTACTATTAGTTGTTATACACTGATATTGTTGATGTTTCTATAGGCCATAGCTTTAGGATAAGCCTTAAAACTACCAAAGCTCCTGAATGGAAGCAGACACAAAGCAAGGGAGCGACACAGGCAGGTGTCACTGTCCCAAATCAAGGTGAGCAGAGTGGTTCTGCTGGAAACGTTTTGTTACAGGGTTGTATTGGCAGGGGGAAAGCAGAAATCACAGAGAACCTTCCAAGGTTCATTAAGCAGTTTGGAGCTTCCTGTGTCTCCTAGGATGGCTGAAGAGAGGGGAAGGAGGAGGCAGATTCATGTTAAGAACAGTACCAATAGTGTCTCTTTAGATCATTCACCTTTCCTTAACAAAAATAATTGTTACATGCTAAACACTGTCAAAGCCCCAACTGTAAAGCAAATAATCATGGAAATAACCATACAGAAATGCTTTTGCTTGGTTCATTTGGGTTGGTTGGTTTTTTTTAAGTTAGAATGGTCATTTGGTTTTCTTTTTTTCAGTTCTGAAGTCCTCTTGGGTCTGCCCTCGCCTGTTCTCTTTCTGTGAACTTGGATAAATGGTATAGTACTGATTAAGTTCACTAAATCTTAGAAATTATATTAATAGCAATATTTTTTACTTTTCTTTTTTTTAATCTATCTGGCTAATTACAACCTGAAAAGCACACATGCTTTTTATTAAAAGATGAAGAAATACTATTCTACTGAAAGCCATTGCTATTCTGGTTTTGTCCAAAAGCACCATCACACCAAGAAAACCAGGAACGAGGTAATTATTTGCATGTAAACCTCATAAAAAGGCAATAATCTAGATGGAATAGCCACAGTTTAATATATAAAAAGTTATTAAAATATTAAAATGTAATTAAAATGAAAATATTTAAATGTAATCACTGGGCACTTATAAGACAGTTCACAAATGTATGCAAATTACTAGGGTTTTATTTATTTATAAATAAATATGTTCCCATACACCAATGTAATCTAAAAACATATTAAAACAACAAGAAATAATCTCAGGACAATAATTTTATTGGCTCAACACAACTTTTTGTTCATAATACTAATAAAAGGCAAGAGAAATAATCTCTGTATCATTCACCTGTAAACAAATATACTTAAAGAAGTGCATTATGTTTTCATCCATTTGATTAAACACACATTCCATTCACAACTAAATCAAAATATCTATGTGCTCATGTGAACCGTGGGATAAAACGTTTGTACTCCCATTCATTTAATGTGCTGGAAATGGGTTTCAGTGACTCCCAGAATCAGGGCTTTGAAAGTGAATGATGCTGCAGTGCTTCAGAGCACGTGGGAAAAGGTCACAGCGTCAGAGGGGCTGACCCCGGTGCAGTAAAGTCCATCAACAAACAAGTGTTTGACTGAATCGCATTCCATTGAATAATACCTGCAAATGGGACTCCAGCAAGGCTGCAGTATCTTGCACGCAACCAGAAATGCAAAGAGACGTTTTCAAGAGCCAGGGCAAATGCTGTGGATGACTTTCCCTGGCTTTCACCAGGCACTGCCATTAGAGTGCTTTAGCTTCCATTAAGTTGTCACTTCCCTGTGCTGCCAGCTTTTCGAGGGGGACAATTCGTTCTGACAGAGCCATGGCCTGTCACATGCACTCACAGTTCAGTGGGAATGAGCAGGAAAACCCCCAGAGCTGATGGATTTATTAGCAATTGGAGCTGGCACATATATTGCTTATATGTACAGAGCAAGGTAATTAATAAGCTCTAACCTTTCCACCTTAAGCACCTCATGTTTAGTGGCAGAAACGTAACTCAAGGCACGCAAACGTAAAACACACAAAGCTGTTCCTTCATTGGATTCTGAACATTAAATTTGTTTAATTAGCCCTTACTGATTACAGCAGTTTTGTAACAACCACATCTAGTTCAGACATACTTTTAATATGTAAGAATTGCCACACTGCCCAAGAGAAAAGGCTGATCTAGCCCAGAATCACAGGGGTAAACATTTAGGGAAGGAACATAAGAAATGCCCTGTGAGCATGGCCCTTGTCCTCAAAATATAACCCTGCAGCCAGTGACTCCTGAGCTTCCTGAGCCAGAACTTTTACACAGGCACTGGATCCATCCTGCTTGATCCCAAATAAAAGTACTTAGTTATGCTAATATTGAACTTGCTGGCTGACAATATCACTAATTCTCATACTGCAAAACATTCCATTTTCTTTGAAGCTTTGCTGATTGTATAGGCCTCTCTTTTCACTCATCTGTCATCATTCCAGCTCAAGAACCCTAATTTACATAAGATGTCACGCAATAGAAGATATTTTGTACTTATCACCTTCTCTCTTTCTACCTATTGGACATATGGGTGGCCAGAAATATGCTTGCTGTACAAAACATGAATGCAAGAAGGATTTCAGCATTAAAGATCTCCACATCATTCCAGTTTTCTATCACAGAAATTATGACCATCAGCCTTTAATATGTTCATTCTACTTTATGTTTTCTTGATAACAGTTAACGAGTCATTAATTATATTTTATCTTTGGTCAGATCCAATAAAGGAACTTTGCACAACCTGAAGACAAATTATTTAATTTAGCTTGCTGGTTTTGGCTGGGAGAGAGTTAATTTTCTCCGTGGTAGGTAGTATGGGGCTGTGGTTTGGATTTGTGCTGCAAGCACAAGGAATCTCTGATAAGACAGGGAAGTTTTTGTCACTGCTGAGCAGAGCTGACACGGAGCCAAAGCTGCTTCTGCTCCTCACCCCACCAGCCATGGGCTGGGAGTGCACAAGGGAGTGGACACAGCCAGGACAGGTGACCCCAGCTGACCCAAGGGGTATTCCAGAATATCTCATGCCATGCTCAGCACATAAAGCTGGAGGAGGAGGAAGAGGGGATGTTTGCAGTGATGCCGTTTGTCTTCCCAAGTCACTGCTCCTCGTGATGGAGCCCTGCTGTCCTGGGGTGGCTGAACACCTGCCTGTCCATGGGCAGTGGGAATGAATTCCGTGTTTTGCTTTACCTATTGAAGTGTCTTTATCTCAACGCATGGGCTTTGGGGTTTTTTACCAATTCTGCTCCCTCCCAGGGCAGGCAGCAGTGGGGGCACTCAGTGAGCAGCTCTGTGGTGCTTAGTTACTGGCTGGGGTTAAACCACAACCCTTAAGTAATATTTCATCTCTTTACAATCTTGGAGAAATGAAGCACTGAAGAGAGTAAATGTTTTTCTGAAGCAGAAGTCAAATAGAGAAGATACAATTATACACAGAATCCTCACAAAAGTAAGCCATAACGTAGTTTCTTCTTATAAATCCTTACTGAGGATTTTGTCCTTTCTCTCTCTCTCCTACTGCATCTTCCCTGCTGGAACTCAGTCGTTGTCCTTCTGGATTACAGATCTTCTGGAAGTTGTTCTACTGGGCTGCAGCAGAAGGCACTTGGGCCACAGCAAGGGTGGCAGAAAAAAGCACATGATGTCAGAAGGGAGGAAGTTGGGAGAGAGGAGACACTGTTATGCTCGTGGTGGCAAGAGCCAGAGCAGAGGCAGAGTCAGAGCCAGCTGGCTGAGAGGGAAGGATGACAGCCATCAGATTAACTGGGAACAGTCCTGAACACCACCACAACAGAGACTTGGCCCATCACTAAGGACAGAATAGAGTCCATTAAACGTTTTGAAGGACAAAATCTAGGTTAGAAAAAGGTTAGGCAATATAAAGATGTGTAAGGAGAATACACAAGAAAGACTAGAGGCAAGTATGTGAGAGGCTAAAGAGAAAAACAAAAGAGATGCAGAGGGGAGGCAGTAAAAAAGACAAAAAAAAGAGAAAATATTGATTAAATAACCACTCAGCAACATATGTCTCTTAACATATAGTAGAAGGACTACAGTCACAATAAACTGTCTCTAGCTGATTTTGCATATTAATATTCTTGGTTGCACGGTTATTGGATACTTCTGGTTTCACCTTTAACATTCCAAGTGAAGGGCCACATAATTCTCTGATGTTATGATAGCTCAGAGCAGACATGACCATTACAAAGGTCAATTGTTCAGCAAGTTTAGCATAATCTCTATTGACTTCTAATTATTACTTTTAACTTTACCATGTTTTGCTTCCTTAATTACGATTCTGACGTATTTTAAGATTTATTTAGGTGCAGAGGCTGAGGTGCAGAGCTGCATAGATAAATCTTGGTGACTTGCTTGCATACAATATGAAATGATAAGCTGGATCTAGCCTCATGCACTGCTTGGGCTGAAATAAAATACTAAAAATTGATTATTGTTAAAATTCAAATAATTTAGAATGAACAAAAAGCAAAGATGATGTATTATTTTCTTATATAAAAATAATCTGAGCTAGCTGGTGCCGCTGAACAGTCAAAATTGCACTCCTGTTATTACATATAGACTTTGATCTAAGTGATACTGGCCTTCTAACTTCCAATGCACATTAATTCTTTTCACCTATAAATTGCCTTTACAGGGTTGGAGTTTTGTATTCTTAGAAAACTCAGTCTTACTTAGAAGGCTTTTAGGATAATTCTGCTTGATGAAAGAATATTTTGAAAAAAATTGAACCTGAACTGCTCTGAATTTTCTACGCACACATGTCAAGGTAAACAGAATGCTTCACATAAAGCACAGAAAAAATTCACCTGTTTACTTCCCTGTTATTGTTACTATTAGGACCTCTGGGATAACTGGAAAAAATCAAGGTTGAGTGATATCTCATCTTGCCAGATGGTTGTGCTACTTGGAATCAGCATCAGAGAAAAATTAGTCAAGTTTTCATTAAGAGTAATTATGAAATACAGAAATACTCATCTGAAAAAATGAGTTCTGACAAAATTGGTCAAGTAGCAAGCAGTAAACTGCTTCTTTTTTTTCCAGATTTGTTCTAAAGTGCTTGTTACATTCTTTAATGTGCCTAATAGCTGCATTGAAAATACAATTTATTTATTAACAACCAGTATTTCCGTTCTTTGACAGGTTCTCCACCCCCACCCCCCAAAAAAAAATCCCCTCAAAACTTTCAACTAAGCTCATCAATTACTCTTAACACTCTAAATAGTTGGCAATGTTTACACAACATCCTTTCAGAGTTATTCAGCTCGATCTTGCAGCTCATTAAAAGGATCTCTATTTATTTGCTGTGTGTTACAGTTCTTCACTTTGGCACAACACGCAAAAAGGAAGCCAATTTTACTTTTCCCTGTGGTGTTAATTGGTAGAGCATGCTGCCTGCCTCTTCATTAATTATGTCAATGTGTATGAAACTTTCATTTTCATGGCAATGTATTAACAAAGCTTTGCAATGAGGCTGACAAAAAGCCAGCAAACTCCAGTTTATAAAAAGTGGGTAATGAAGGCTAGCAGTGGCCAGAATATAATATTTATTTCAAAAAGCAGCTTTTTTCCTCCTTATCCCTTTCAGAAAACATCTAAAGCAAGCACTTATTGAAGTAAACAAGATCAACTTTGCTGCTGAAAGTAAATAAATCTCCATATAACGCACAGATAATGGATCTGGAAACACTATAACTTCGCAGAGCACAAAGAATGAGAGGAGGACCTTTAGCCCAGCTGAAATGGTTTTGCTCCTAAAACCATTTCCAGATAATTTACGGATCTCATCCCATTAAGAGTACAGAAATCACTCATTGCTTGATAGCTCACTAAATACTGGGGCTTTGTCTAAAGACAAAACTACCACTGGCACAGCAAAAACAGGCACTCTCCATATGAAATTCCTCTGGATGCCTTTAGCTTGTTTCTGTTTACTGGCTGCAAGTGCTGGTAAAAGACTAATACTGAGCTTTTCTCACAACCTTTCTTTTTCCTCCTAAAAAAAAGTTAAAACAGAAAACAAAAACACAAAAAAAACCCCCCAAAAAAACCCAAAACCAACCAACCAAGAAAAAAGAAAAAATCTTGATCAGCTCTCCATGACTTCAGATAGAGCACGCTGAATTTCACTACGCTGGGGAGACTGCCAGGAGACAGAGACTAAAGCAACAAATAAAGTCTGTGATAAGCTACTTCAGTTCTTTCTGGAAATTCTGAAATGCAAAGCATTAAAATAGAGCAGAGGGGTATTGTAGGAGATGTAAAGCATTACAAGCTATAAACGAAAGACCTTGAGAAGTTACCATCTTATATTCATGGAATTACAGCTCAGAGTCTTGGAAACCACGCCTAGAGAAGCGTTCATGTTACCACTGGGGTGGTAAATGCTACAGACAAAAGTGCTTGTTTCTCACCCCAGGTACCTTCTGACTGATAAAAAGACACATTTGTCACTGGCTAATACCTCTATTTGAAGGATTAAAGAAACCCCAAACAAACCCTAACGAAACCAAAAAACCACACAAAACCCTCACAAACAACTGAATGTACATTCCAAGCTATGATCTAAGCCCTTTCATTCTGTACTTCTCTCCCTGTGTATTTGGGATGTCCTTACACTAATTCTTTGCAGTGAGATCGAGTAATAAAGAGAAGAAAAAACATTGAAAAAAATGTTTCCTACGGTAAACTTAAACCCTAAAACAACAAACAAAGACATTTATCTGTACATTGAAAGCGTTTATCCTTCAAGTGATTCTAGCCAGGGTGGGAGATGAGAGGGACTCTAGGGAAGCACAGACCTCATGGTCTCTTCCCTGTCAGTGGCTTTTGGCCCTGATGGAAGAGGCAAAGTTCTAGTCAGCAGACCTATCATCCAGATGCTGAAGAAATGCAGGTGCCAAATTTTTTTTTGTTTGTTTGTTTCTACTTTCCTCTTCTACTTTACCAACATCTATTATGTTATTTCTCTCAGGCTAGAAGTATACCAGGACACAGACTGCATCTTCCTGTGTATTTACGTGGCTCAGCACTACAGGACACTCCAAACCGACAATATATTCATACTGTTAATACAGACATTTCTTTATGTAGCTCCTCCTGTACGTAAATGTCCTCAGAAATACTATAAAACATGAAACAAACCCACTGTTTACTTGTATGACTGAATTAGTGGAGCCTCACTGAACTAACACATTAAGTTTTCATCTGTTTATTCTTTCTTACTCTCCATTTTGTCCTCCTTTACATGTTTGACCTCTCCATCTTTCCTTCTTGCAGCAGCACTCTCTGAGCATCACAAACTCCCTGCTGTCATTGTCTTCTCACTCAGTTTCTCTTAATTGTTCACTCCCCTTTCATCAAGCTTTAGCCGACTTCTCTCATACCCATAAGGTCTCAAACCTATTCCTGGCTTCAATTCTCCTTCTCCTCCTCCAATTCAACCCTCTCAGGACCCCCCTTCTCTTTTCACTTGGATCCTGCTCAGTGCTGCAGATGCTTCACTGCTGGACAGGTCTGTGGTCTCCTGTTCCCAACAAACCTGTCTCTAGGCATTTCTTCTTCCCTTCCTGTCTCTTGCTAAGCTCCTCTCCTCCGTGAGCTCCTAAGTAATTTATAAACACCATGCTTCTTTGCTCTTACTGCCAGAAAATCTGCACTGAAATTTTATGTTTATTCTACTCTAATAACTCCTTGCTCCCAGACAGTTTGGAAAAGCTATGACAAGGTTACATCGTGAAATATTCTCTACGTTATTACTCCTTATCTTCATCAGGAAGTAGTTTTGCAAAGACACACAGAAATTAACCTTGGACTACAAGAACACAATTGAACAGCCATTCCGTAACTGAAACAAGACTAAAAGAAATACTCTGGAGAATTGTTCACCCTACCTGCATTTCTTCTGTGCTAGCTCATTGCCTCAATATCATTTTAGGAACGAGATTTGAAAATAGGTCCTAAAACAAGGCACTTTTTCCTTTTTCTCCCTAGAAGCAGCTGATCTATCAGGAGGGAATTGTACAGTGTTAGCTACTCCTTTGAATTTCCTGTGCAGTTCTTACTTGCTATTTCTGTAGAAAATACTGAATTAAAAACAGGTATTTAGAAATTCTTGGATAATTGCCTAGGTTGATATTAATTAGAAGCTGCAAAAATTACATGGAAGTTTAAGAATTGTATACCTAATAGAAAGCACATGTGAGGCAAAGGAAGAATCTTTAAAAAACAGATTTATGATTTTAGCCAGTATTCATCAAAACTGAAAGCTTACATACCATAGGTAGCTAATTGATATTTTTTTTTCTCTTCCATATGTATTATTTTTTGTCTGTCACACTGATAAAATGCTCTTTGTCAGCAGCTACACTTCTCTGTCAGATTTTATACTTCAGTGATGATGTTTTATGTTCAGCAGCTAGCACATAAGTATTCTCATGCAGCTACTGCATTTCTGCACTTTTCAGTTCTTCAGGGTTGGGCTTTGTTTCCTTATCGTCTATCCCAACTCATACCAGACAAAAACAACCTAAAAATAAAAGTAATTCAGTAGAGGTTACCTATTCCCACATACCATCAGCATTACCAAACTTTTTTCTGTGACATATATAGTGGCACTAAACATCCACAACTGTATTCTCCAGAGCTTGTAAGCCAAAAAAAAATCCTTTGACTAAAAAAAAAAAAAAAACATATACAAAAAAAAAAAAAAAAAAAAAAAAAAAAAAAAAAAAAACCCAACAAACACAAACCCAAAAAATATTTCTGAATCAACTGTTGTTCAAAATAGAGCATATGCTTTGGGGGAAAAAAACCCAAACTCTCAAATTCTCAGAAATGCAGAAGTAGCTCTCCACAAAGTTGTACCAATGCTTCATTTCTTTCAGTACCAAAATACTGCAACTTCAGTTTGTCTAGAGCTGGTGCCTGGGTGTTGGCTGTTACATTTTTGCTGCTTCAACTGAAGAAACCTCTGTCAACTCGTTATCTCCCTCAGGAAATGTGTCTGACTTGGGAACAATCACTGCTTACCAGCTCTGGCCAAGGCTGTCTAATTGCTTCCTTTAAGTGCCATGGAGTCTCTACATCTTTCACCGCTCAGTACATTTCCCAGCCTGGTCATTCACATGGAGTTCCTCTGCATTTGCAGTTTATAAACATTCCTGACCTTTCATTGTGTGAGGGCTGGACACACTGCCCAACAGAAGTCAAGAGTTAATAAATAGTGCTGAATAAATCAACTCTAGCTAAGGCAGTTGCTTAAATATCCAAAACCTGCATTATCCCTTCCAGACCCAATTCGTGGCTCTAGTGAAATGGCAAAAACTCCCATTGATGGAATCTGTTCTTTTCTGCCACATATATGATCTTAAATTATAATTGTTAATACAAATGACTTGCTTGCAGGCAGTTTGTCAAGTGATCAGTTTGTTATGCCTCAGTCACTCTGATATTTTCCCTTCTGGCCCCTTTCTATCTCCAAGCTTCAGCCAGCCGGGTTATGTTTGTGTCTCGGTCAGGGACACGAGGTGCTGCCCACACTGCCCCAGTTCCACGGGCCAGCACCGGACACAGACCCTCCCCATCCCAGCCAGGAATGAAGCAGAGCTGGTGGCAGTGTACAGCTGGAAAGGACTCAGACTTGGTTCATACCGATCCCATCGGGAAGCAGCGGGCTGGAATCACACCCAGAGCAGAGCTGCAGATCCACCAAGGCTGAGGGAAAGCAAAGCCTCAGTAATAAACATGCAGCCATTCAGGTTCATGCACAACATGCCTAAACAACTTTCCTTCCTACAGATAAAATAAAGGGTTTAAACAGTGAGATATGCTCTCTTCAATACATGGGAAAGACGAGTGCTACATGGGCATGGGCACTAGGAAATGAACATTGCTTCTAGACATTTGAATTATTGTGCTAGCATTGCACAATTTAAATTGCACAGATCACTTCTTCCTCTCTTCTTACATCCATGCCTCTTTTCCTTCCAAATGATGTCTTCAATGGCACATAACTGGGATGCATCTGGCACGCTCTGTTAGGCCCCCACAGGTCTAAAAGCCCACAGCAATTCCCTGCTTTTGGACATATGTGCACTAAGTTGCACTGTGCCATATCCCCTCCTCAACTATGATCGTAAAATTTTATTTCCGACTTGGAGGGAAAGAGAGCAAAGTCCTCTGGATTTTGGGAGCGAGCCAACAGGAAGTGCTAAATGAATAAAGAGCATCTGCAAGTGTGCTCTAGGGACTAAGCAGTGAATGCCTATGACACGCTGCTTCCAAGTTGGGATTCTGATTCTGGTGCCAAAAATTCATATATCTCCTTGCTTCAGTAGTTATTAATCAATTAATATACTGTATTAAATAACCAGATCCCTAAATAAGCTTTTTACCTTTTAGTTTCTAAAGCAAAAGAAACACACGTAACAAAGCAAATAAATGCTGTTCTATCTGAAAACTGATCGCTTCAAGTTATTTTTATTTATTCCAAAACATGTTAGCAATAGACAAAATAAAGCAAGGTAATCAAGCAGAGGAGAATACTTTCTCAGAAACCTCTAAAAATCATCACTGTTCCCCAGTGTGTGTGAGGTAAGGAAATAACAGAGAAACACAACTGATTTGGACTGGTAGTTCTGTGGCCCCCTCACTCCCCCACATCTTCCTCCAGCTCCCAAGGTGGGCTGGTACCTACAGCTTCTGTCTAAACTCCTTCTGTACACTTTTAGCCCTGGAGATTTCACTGTCCTTCTACAGAAGTTCTTCCAGTTCTCAAATGCTTTTCCATTAGAAAGTTTTTCCTGCTGCAAAGTGAGCCCACTGCACAGGGAATACAGAGAAAAACTTGATTACTTTCTTGCAGCTTCTTTTTGTGTACATGAGGACTATTATCAAGTCCTTGCTCAGGCTTCTCTCCTCCAGCTTTTCCCTGTAGGTCACCTTTTCCAGAGTTCTCATGCTTTACATTGTTCTCCCCAGTACCTCCACCCATTCAGCCACTTTGTTCCTGAAGCAGAATTCTGCCTTGCAGCTGAAGCCTTACAAGTGCCATTTTTTTCAAGGGTACTATTGCAGAGGCCTTACTGATGTTTACTCTGTTTTTTGTACAAAAACTATGGCATTTGCATGCCTTTTTTGCAATCACAGGATATCTTTATGTCCAACTTTTGATTTACTAGAAACCAAAATCACTGTAAAGAACGTTACCCACGCAGTCATGATGCATTTAGTGTTCACAGGTAAATATTTTTAAGTGCAGACTTTTTAATTTGCTCTAAATTGCATTCTGTTCAGCCTCCCACTCATCAAGGGAATTTTTAATTCTAAAGGTATGCTTGCAGGTTCTTTCAGATTGACATTCTCAGGGAATTTTAAAAATATGTTTACTATTCTACCATTCATGTCAATAATGAAAACACTTAGCTGTAGTCCTAAATAAGCCTTTTCTAAAATTGTTCCAAAAACATTAATCTACTTTGACAGAAAGCCATTTACAACTGTTCTTGGAGTATGGCAGTTTGCTGAGGGTTTGTTCTGTTGTTGTTTTGTTTGGGTTGTTTGTGGAGGTTTTTTAACTTTTTTTTTTTTTTTTTTTTTGGGGGGGGGTGGTGGGTTTTTTTTTTTGTTTTTTTTTGAGGGGGTGTGCTGGGTTTTTTTAGCAGTTGTTTTACATCCATGTACAATAGAGTTTTTCAAGCTGTCCTTCTGAAGAATGAACACCACACTTGCTCACTGGACCTTGTCAGGCAGAATCTTGCTGCTGAAATACCTCTACAGTGACTTTGAAAAGCCAGATCTGAGCTCACTGTGCCAAAGTCCAAACCAGATCCAGAATGGAAAGCAGACAAGCACAGAGCTGTATCTGATCTACTAAATTCTGTTGCCAAAACAGGGAGAAAAAACCAGTTGTATACACATTTTTCACACTAGAATTCCAAATTAGATTTGGCAAGGGGAAAGTGTCTCTGGCTATCCCAATAATCTCACTTTTACCCCAGAATGGTTGTTTAATGCTTTTCTCAATGAAGACAGAAATGTGGAACTGCATTAGCCCTCCTTAGCCACCAGCAGCAGGTCTGTCTTGCCAAATGCACACTGTGACATAGGTTTAAAGGATTTTTTTTTTAAAAATCCACTGAAATTCATATCCAAACTCAAAAAAGAATGGGGAAGCCCTACCCTCGTCAAGTCAGGTGAAATAAAAGCTGTGATTTGACAGAACAGCATCTACACCTCCAAAGAGCTGAAGTAAACTATTGAAAGATGAATCAAAAAAACCTCCATCCCGAACACTTTGACTAGTTTTATAAAGAAAGATTGAACCCATAAAGGACTCAAAGAGGAGGTACAGGGGAGCTGCACCAGAACGTATCAGCTCCGAGATGAACAACGTAAAGTGCAAGGAAGGTAAGGGAAGAAAAGCTACAGCACAATACAACAGGAAAGTATTTACAGCCAGCTGGACACAGGGAGGCTCCTGTGCCACCACAGATTGGCTGGCCAGGGTGAGGGTGAGCTCCCACAAGGGATTTTTGTCACCAGGCAAGATTAAAAATAGTTACATCAGCTGAGAATAAAATTTCATGATATTTTTTGCTCTCAGGAACGGTTTTTGTACATAGTATTTGTAGATTAATGGTCCTGATACCTTGTCTTTTTTCTTCCCCATAGAGACCCTCAATGGTTACAGTAATAAAAATGAATCTTACTTACATCTTGAAATGTTAAGTGCAGTGCTAAATCAAGAGGTCTATTCCTCGTGGGATTTTAAGACATATAAAAAGTAACATGTCTAAAAAGCAGTTGCACATACCTTGATGATTTATTTTCACGTTATGTATTGAAATGCAATGTTCTGTTGTTATTCTGTTCCTTGTTTTTTAAGTTCACTCTAGTTGATGATAGAGTTAAAAATACTGTGTTCTTTCCACTTTTGGCAAAATTCCAATCCAGAGTGAGTCCATGGCTCACTGATACAATGAAAATTGCTTTCTAAAACTCAGGGTGCTTCTTCATAAATGTCATTTTTAAAAAATGCAGAAATAGAAATAAATACATCCAATCTTAATGCTTCATTGAAAAGATTCTCCTATTGCTCAATACAAGTATGCCTTGAAGTGTCCTTCTGAAATAAAGTTTATGTGAGAAAAATAAAACTTGCAGTTGCTCAGTTTCTCATTGTTGCAAAACTCCAAATTCATATTGTTAATGGCAAACGAAAAGAACCCAGTAATTATTATATACCAATCACAGCTTAAAAAACTTTGTATTGCCCTGCATGTATAAAAAGTGCTGTCATTCTCTTTTTCTTTTTCATATGTTTGTTTCCTGAGGATCCTCTATCTAACTCCAAGAAACGTGATGTTGAAAGGCGTAGTTTAAAGCAGGTTTCTCTAATTTCTGAGTGTCTTACAACTTCCAGATCTATGAGGTGGCCACAGGGCAACTCCTCATGGATTAATCTTGTCTAGGAAAAGAGGAGAGACAAAACAATTATATCAGCCAAGAGTAGCTATGGGAACAACAGCTGAAAAAGTAAAACTGTGAACAGTTAAGCAATACTTGGTGGGTATGCAGAGGACTGCAAGGCAAGGCCAGAGAAGTGTTTGATTATTCTTTTGTTTAATAGATAGATAGGTAAGAGGAAAAGGTAATGAAGAAAGTAAAAGGAGGAATACATTGCAAGCCTTTTGCTGATTAATAGAAAATGTCATTAAGATGGATGGGGTCATCTAAGACACTGTTATCAGCCGTGCTAAAGCACATACACATCCTGGTATTTCCATAAAGCCTCTGAAATCACAGGGACGAAGGGTGAGATTACGATGTGCCACAAAGGGCTAAACTGGCTCCAAAAGGCCATCAAACTGTGTGAACTGCCAATGAAGCAGTGCAACAGCAAGAAGGAATGAATTAGCATTGCCCGTCAGGATGATTTCTCCAAACACTCTACACTGAATTTCCGCCTCTGCCCGATAAGTGCATTATTAAAGTTTATAAATCCTGACTTGCAGAAACTGTTCTGCTTTTCACTTAATGTATTCAGCTGTATTGAAGTTCACTATTGAGAGCTTTCTAAGATGTTTCCTTTCTGCCAGCAGCCTCGGAATGCAGTTATTGAAAAGCATACGGGAAATGTAGTGGGCATGTGTTTGTCACTCTCAACAAATCCTTGCTCTGTGGCAGACGTGATTTGGAGATCACCTTTGAAAGCTTATCTCAGTGAGGGATAAGGCAGCATTCACATGGCTTCATCTCCAACACAACACGGCCAGACACAAAGTACAGCAACATGTGATTGACAGAGAGATGTTCCATTACCAGCTTTGTACTGAAGTCATTTCTACCCCTGCCCTCCCCCCCCAGTATAAGCTCTTGTAAATGCATTTATTTTCATTCACTCAAAACAAGAAAGTCCCAGTGTAAAGATGTTTAAGTTCAGCCTTAAATACAAATGAGTACTAAAATCCTTCCTCCACTGAATGCATAAAAAGAGCTGCCACGCGGTATTTTGAAAGGATAAAGTGAAACAGCTTCTACAATTATCATTTAGAGTGTTATTAGCAAATTTATATTTAGTAAATTTGACTTTTCAGAATGGATTAACTCTTTTCCAGGAATACCATGCTATTAGCACAGAACTGTAAATACACAGCATGGTGTGTTATCTTGAAAGGAGGACAAATTAATATTTACTACAACCTACTAAATATTTTATGGAGTACAAAAGGTCCACTGACTTAAAACACTCCATTACAATCTCAGAAGAATCTCCACTTAACAGAAAATGTTCTGATGTCAAGCCACAGCCACCACCAGTTAAAATGTTACCATGACAACCAGCAGCAACTTAGGGTAGTGCAATGCATAACTCGGATCCAATGCTTAGCTCTCCGCTCATCTACTGCAAAAAAATTATTTTTCACAAACAGAAATCCTAGAAGCCTGAGTATATTTCTAAGCAAGCCCCTCAAGCTGGAGGTAATGCCTGAGAAATCTCAGAAATGACTCTGCACTGACCTGCTGCTACAAACGATGCTGGTGGGCTTTGCAGGCACACCCCGAACCCTTCACCAGCCAGCAAGTGGAGCTGGGCTTTTGGAGTGCTCACAGGAATCCACTGTCTAACCTCTAACTAGTTCTAATTAACAGAATAATTCCTGAATATGCATATGTAATTCATTTGGTTACAGACGTGCTCTTTTTTGCTTCCAAGGGTGAAATCTCAATTCAGATCCTGCTCTCGGGTCACATCTTGGCTCCCATGGTTGGTGTTGGTCTCTAAGCACAAGTGAATCTACTCAGCACTAAGACAATAATCTGTAATAGAGAAACTTGCTTGAGAATGTTTTGACTATGAAAAATCAAATATTGCTCAGCTTAGAATGGTATCCTTCAGGGCAAAAATAGCAAAAAAAAGTTCCAATTATACAGAATTATACTCTGTCCTCATTCAAGGGAACACTGAAAAAAACATGTAAATGGTATAATTAGCTAAAATCATTATCAATTCCCTTTACTGTATTACAAACCCAAATGCATACCTTTAGAACAATCATGGAAATAAAATTGTAAATCTCAGTTGAGACGTACTGTATTGTCCAGAAAGAGTTATTCAGACTTTTTTTTTCCCTGTTAAAGCATAGCATATATTATTTTTGTACAAAGCTACTTTATAGATTCCTAATACATCATTTCAAGGGGAAGGTTGAACAGATTGTTATAAAATAACTGATTCAGGGGATGCCTTCCAAATAATTCATGTGTCATCCTAATGACTACAGTTTTCAAGCAGGTAAGCAAGTAAGGGGAAAATCTTTAACCCTTTATGCAAATGTAGACAGCAACAACTGCCATATTGAAACAGCATCCCTTACATACTGCACCAATTTTTTCCTTATTCTCAAGATATATCTCATAATTTTTAACAAATTGCTATGAGATTTCTTAAATGACAGAGCAGGAAAACTTTTAAAAGCTCAATGAATTCTGAATTATTAAAGATAAAAAGGTACTCCGACATATTTATTATCATATTGCAGGAAATCATCATCCCTGATGTCTGGATTAAGCTCTCATCTTTTTAAATGGCCTCTTCAGTGCTGAGGTAAACTTAAGGATGCATTGCTACAAACCCCCAGAAATTAGTATTTTGGTGTTGTTTTGGTTGGTTGGTTGGGTATTTTTAACTACTTTTTTATGCTATTAAGTTTAATTTTACTGTGCAGAACATTCTGTTTGAACGAAAGAATGGAAAGGTTGTGTTTGAATAAAAGCCACAACATGTTCATTCCCACAAACATATGATTTCTTATTTAAGTAATTTTGTTTTAGAATTATTTTCTAGTCCCTGTAATTAAGTTATTCCTGCTGAAAGTGCAAGAACAAATAAGGATATTAAAACACGCACTGACAAGGGGGAAAATTAACAAAATACTGATGATCATTTTACCGGAAAAAAACGGGAGACGATTCTTTAGCCAGTGGCCACCCCTGTAGCTCCATCAGCTTAAATGCCATTCCATTTAATTATCCTTGTGAACAAGACATGATACAAATTATTCAGTTCTTCAGTTCCACCTCATGACTACGTGACATATTTTGCTGACACCGTACAGTGCCAATCTTCTACACTAAAAAAAATTATCAACAGAACTTCAGAGATCACATAACCTAGGGAAACGCACAGGATGGAATTCAGGGTGATTTATACGAGTTTGTGTGAATGGTAACTATGCACCTAATTTTTAAATAACACTCATATAAAACCCCCTAGCAAACAACTAATTCTCCTGATGCCTTTTCTGTGTTACCCTGGTGATTACTAAACCCTGTGCTTCCTTGGAAGCTTATCAGCTCACTAACCCTCGGCCTTCTGCAGTCCCTTCACCCATCTCCTGACGTGGCTGGGAAATCTACTTTCATCACAGCTTTTATTCCCCATGTGGACAGCCATAGGTGTGTTTATATGCAAGGGCATTAAATAAATAGCAAAGAGTGGTCAGCTGAGGGACGTGGATTAATTTGAGAAGACCATTTTTGCCCCCTTTGCACCACACACTCAAGTTCGATGCAGTGATAATTCCTTTAACCCTTTTACTGACAGCGTGGATGGTGCATACAATGGATTTAAGTGTAGAAAGATGAAAACAGCCAAGACAAGAGACTTGGCAGCTTCCTGAAGCCCTGTGAGGTATCTTTCCTTGGCTGTAAGGATCCTGCCTCCCGTACCCCCATCCCATTGTGAAATGTGGGCTCCATGGCAGTGCACCAAAGCAGAAGAGGCAGTTGCTCTGTGGCACTGCTGTCCATCTCCCTGGGAGCAAAGCATCACCTCTTCAGGAGGAGGAGCAGCGCTCTGCCTCCTGTCTCTGCCAGGAGCACTCCAGGGCCTGGGAGGCACTGCCCTTGGGCTCAGGCCAAACACTCACCACATCACACCACAAGAAATAAGAAACATGCACCCATCTTTGGTCTGCCTCACTATTTTTTTTTACTAGTATTGGTGCAACCCATCTGATTTCCCTCTCATTAACCAGTTGGACAGGAGCACAATGTGAAATGGTGTATTTAAGAGGAGAAACGCCTCCTCTTAAAATGTGATTTTAAAATTGCATTCTTCAAAGACATTCTAAGACAAGGTCTTCTACTTATGTTTTCCAGCTGGTGGAAGGACTTTGATAAAAAGTCATCAGCCTTATTTTGATGAAAGTAAAAAATATTTTCAAAAAGTCTGGAAAAATTCAATACCATATTTCCAAACTTATTTTTTTTAGGAAGAATGAAAACTAGAGAAAAAAAATCATTCCTCCTTCTGAGTTAAGGTGAAAAGTTTCTTATTTGCATCCTATTTTGTCCCACAGTAATAAGTACAATGCTGGAATTATCTTTTAGCAGATACAGTAGGAAAATCAACATAATCTCCAGGGCAAAGTCCTCTGAGATTTTATAAATTTCATATTTTCATTAGTTTTCTCTCAGCTGCATTTACAGAATCCACCAAGATTCTGAGGTGGGAAGCACAAACAGATCACAAAGGCAGCAGAGTTTCTCTCTGTGATGTTCCATAAAGTTTCTTTAGCGGTGAAAAGAGGCAGGATTGAAGAAACAAGGGCTGCCTTTTTTCCCCGCTGCTAACAACGTATTTTTTTATGGATGGTAAGGCATTTAAATAGTTAGAAGGCTGTAAGAATCCACCTCCTTGGCAGCTACAAATTCTTTCTGATGAGAAAGATGAGGCATCAGAAAGTCTGCCTGGTAAATCATGCAGAGTTTCCAAATAAGCTCTCCCCTCCCATGGATTTTTTCTGCAGGAGATGATGATCAGGCCATATGTTACTATGACAGATTTGGTATTTCATAACTGAAACCCATATAGCTCCTATATTAATATTTCCTCAAAACAGGGCAATTTTTAATAAAACCCCAAAACTACTTTAATGTCTACGTCCTACAAAAATGACGACTGAGGCACTGTCCCCAAAAGCAGCTCTATATTCAATTACTTTTGTAAATACATCCCCTTTTATTATTTTTAGGTTTTAAAATACAACTAAATACTGCATTTAATAGTAAGCATGTGCCCTACTGAAGGGAACACAAACTATAATGATATGCCTAGCTTAAAAGCAAATCTAATCTGCTTGCTTATTAAATTTAAATGTGTTTAAGGCTGATACGGTTTGAAAATGATATGTAAAATAACAGCTTCCATGGCTATAAATGTCAAGTCTAAAAATTATATGCAATATAACATACAAAATAAATGCTGCTTCATCTTTACATTTCAGTGTGATCAATTCATTAAATGAGGTATTACAAGCTATGAGAAAATTTTACAACTCCTGAGACATAATTCGTCACAGTGTATTACAATGCAGCAAGGAAATACTTTAGAGGTTTTGTCATCAATGGATTAAAATTCTTATTAGAAAGAAGGTGGGGGAAAGTAGCTTTCTGATGTACCATGACCAAAATTACTCATCACAGCATATATTAAACACCTACGTGATCCTTTTTCATGAGACAGTCTCTGTATTAAAGGTTGGGGTTTTTTTTCCCCTTGGAAAATAAACCAAGGAAAAGATAGGTGATATATTTATAGGGCCAAGATGTAAGGACACAAAGGACACAGAGCTTCCCTGCAACACCAAACCCAAATATTCTCCATGGGTTTGTTTGGCTTTTCTTTCCTCTTCCTTTTTTACTGCAAAAGAGGGATGGTCTTTCCCACCTGCTGTGTCTTCCAGAAATAGCATGGCCACAGATTTTAAAGCACTGGTTAGAGAGGAGCCAAGAGCCACGATGCCAAGAAATACAGTGGCTGTATTCCCCCCTCTCCAAGTCCCCAGCAAAATCCCTCTGAACATTTTATCTCTACAGCAAACTCCATTGCTGAAAAAGCTGGAAAACCTCGAGAACCACTCTGCATCTTGAATCTCCACAGCTCCCTGTTCCAGAAAATACTCCCAAAAGCTGACTCCAGCCTAGGGAAACCGCTCATTTTAGCCCTCTCAGTAACCAGGCGAGAGACACAAAGAAGATCCCCCAGGACGTGACTCAGACCATCTGAATTAAACCCTTACTCTGAATTGCCTCCTGCAGACACATCTGTGTCTCTGCTGATTGCACAGGGAGTGGCAGGAGTCTGCTTTATGAGCACGACCGACTCTCGTCTCCAACCCTCAGCTTTCCAACAACTCTGTTTCCAAAAGAGACACCACCAACAGATGCTTTGGCTGCAACACTCTTAACTACGAGCCCATCAAATTTATTTTCTTCATCCAGCTAAGTCTGAGGAAGTTATAAAACTGTCAAGATCTTAGAGATCACCAGAAAAATCCTGTTTTCATTGAGGTGAATGCCTGCTACAGATAAATAAAAATATGCTATACATTGACGGTGCTTAATTATTTCCCCCAAGGTTTTGTACACTCAAGTGTTCAAAAGTCTTGACTGCAAAAGAATATTTTTAACATCTAAAATTTATTCAGACTTTGTTATTTATAATTAAATCCTTTTTCAAAACCCGTCCTGATTAAGAACATTCAGGCTTAGGGTCTTTCAATAAGGCAACAAGACAACATCAATTTTCTCACACAAACATTTACAGCAGATAAAAGGATAAATGTTACTTCTTTTGTTATTTCTCTCTAAAATAAGAATAATATTCACAGTTTTGACCAAAATAATTTAATTTTTAAATACCATTGCTATTTCCAAGATACATGCCTGCCTCTTGCCTTATCCCTTTCCCAATCTGACAAATATTTAGCACATTTGTCTTTCCCTGACATATAATTTGCTATTATCATGTGGCAGAAAAACACACATCACCCCAGATGTTCTCAAGGTGCAAGAGAATCTGGTAATGCTTTTGCAGGCCAGTGTCTAGCCATGAATTTCTGCTCCCACAAACCCATCCATATTACCAGGGGAATTATTAGGTGGCTGTATCTTTCCAGGCACTCAGAGCAAGATAACCCTAATCTAGGCTTATCACTTGCACACAAAAGCATTGGATCCAATAGGCTTCCATGTAATCCATCTCTGTCAACCGCATTAAGGAAATTACCTGTCAGAAATATCATGGCCAAGATTCTGTGATTAAACGCAAACTTAGAAAATGCTCAAGGGTATAGTAAAAAAAGCTGCATAAAATTGCTTTCAGTTTAGTTTTCCTTATGTTAACGTTGTGTCCATAAGCAGCTGAACAACATAAAGAATTAAGTAATTTATCAACCATGCACTGCATTGCCAAAGGAAACAAAATATATTTTTTTAAATTTCTCATAATTCCATGAAGTTAACTTTCATTATTAAGATGGTAAAACTTTAAAAAAATATTTCAAGATCTTTGGAGAACCAAAAAGCACATCAGGTTCTTTTTTAGGTTTTTTTTGTAGTTGTTGTTGTTCCCCAGGGAGGGAAATTGTTATTGCTGATGAAGTATAGAAATGTCTAAACCCTCAGATTCACAATTTGAATACTGTATTTTTTTTCCTCCTTGTCTCCGCAAACTTTACCATTTAAGGATTACTGGGTACAAGTTTGCATGGCTGACAGCACAGGCCTACACCTCAGGTCACTCAGTCCAATCCACAATCAACAATCTCCATCAACATCTTTGGTCTTTTCCTTAGGCACCTTTCTATAAAGAGGACAGAACAATCACACACATGTATATAATGCAGTATTAACTGTGAATATCCTGACTCTGTGTCAAAGAAGGGAACACAAAGAAAGTAAAATAAACAACCAACTCAACCCACAATTCTACAGCTAAACAATTTTGAAGTATTCCCTGAAGAATCCTCTATTCCAAAATGCCCAGTGTACTCTAAAGAAATCAAAGGAGGTGGAAAAATTACAGGATGAATATTGAGCAATATTGATTAATATCCCCAGTACCTGAGAGGCACTGACTTACTGGAGAGAGTCTAACAAAGGGCCATTAAGATGATGAAGGGACTGGCACATCTCTCTTATGAGGGAAGGCTGAGAGAGCTGGACTGGTTCAGCCCCGAGAAGAGAAGGTTCGGGGGGATGTCAATGTGCACAAATGCTTGAAGGGAGGGTGAGAAGACTGAGCCAGGGTGTTCCCAGTGGTGCCCAATGCCAGGGCCAGAGGCAATGAGCACGAACTGACAGCCAGGAGGCTCCCTCAGAACAGCAGGAACTGTTCCTCTGGGAGGCTGACTGAGCCCTGGCACCCGGGGATGTTGTGGAGTCTCCCACCTCGGAGACACCCAAAAGCCACCTGGGCACAGTCCTGGGCAGCCAGCTCGGGGTGTCCCTGCCTGAGCAGTGGGGCTGGACCAGAGCACACCCAGAGGTCCCTTTAAACCACAACCACTCTATATTTACCTTTTACATCCTGTTTATCCAAGCCCCTGTACAGGGCAGCCCTGTGCTCTACTACACATAGTGCTTCCTCACCCCCTCTCCACGGTGCTGTTAAAGTACTGCCCCTGAGGCAAACCCTGGGGCACATGACCATTAAGGAGCCCCCGAGTGAACTCTGAACCACCCATCACAGCCCTGAAAATCCAGCAGCTGCCTTATCATCCATCCATTTATCCATTCCAATCTGCACCAATACGGCTTTAAGAATACTTGATAAAATGAAAGAGCTGAACATCCACTTCTCTGCCCTTCTCTTCACAAGACCAGATGTTATTTTCTCAAGGAAGCTTCACTTGGGCTATGGCTGATCACAAAAGAAAAAAATTCACACCTTTAAGCCACTGAGAATGTTTACCATGTATCTACTTAACTTTACTGGAATTCTACCTGCATTCAGCTGGGTGGAAGGTTCCAAGCACAACGTCCTACACCCAAGCAGCAAAACTAAGAAGGACAAACAAACTGGGAGCGAAAGGAGAAAATACTCAAATTCTAAGAACCTCTCCTTGTAAACCTGGAAATGCACTTCCTCCTTCACAAGAAATGTCACTGAAAAATCCTTGAATCTATCTTGCAACAAATAATTCATCTAAAATCCAGCTAGGTGTGGTTGAGAAGACAACACTGAGAAGCAGGTTAGAGCCTGGCAGAGTTTGTTCATTAAGATTCCTACACTGCACCAAATACATGATGAATGCATACAGGGAAGATGAAGATTTCTCTTTGATATGGTGGTTACACACCTTTACAGCTCTCTCTGTACTGCCAGAATCTTGAAAGTTCATACCTGGGAAGCTTGATTTGAGAAACAGAGATTTACTGGATTATGGAAGGAGAGAGAAGTGATAGAGCAGCAGTCTCAGAAAACTAGCATTGACATGCTGATTATAATAGAGCTATCTTCTGATTAGGATGAAAGGCTGAAACTCTACAAATGCTATTGGGGGTGTACTCTGCCAACTTTTTTCACTTAAAGCATCAAAAAGTATCAGATCTACAAGATGAGGGTTGGGGGTAAAAGTTATATCATTTTAATGTGAAGTAACACAACTACAAAATTCCTTTCCACGACAAGAGACAGCACAAATGGGACGTACAAAATGGATGTCCCTTTTCTCACCTTTGTCCAAGGTCAACCTGGAGTTGCACTGAAGTTCTCCAACCAGCAGAAGAGTTGCAGATCTTCTCCTAAAGCAGGCAGACACAGGGAAAAGCCAATTTGCGAGCAGAAGGCTGCATGATGCATCTCATCCTTTGTGAAGACAGGACTAAAAAGCCAACTAAAGGGCTTGAACTTCTGACCAGCAAAGGAGAGAAAGAAGATAATGCATTTTCTTGGCCACAAGACCCATAGTGAAATTTATAGTTACTTTTAATCTCAGTTAAAAGAACTAGTAGTAAGACTCAAGGAGTGAAGAGGGTTTGGACAATCTCATTTGCTGATTTATACAACGGTGATTGAAGTAATGAAGTTGATTAAGTCAGGGAATCATTGTTGTCACACAACGTTTACAGCTCAGAATCCATCAGCAGAAGCCAAAACCACACACAAAATTATTTTGAACCTTGCACATTAATTATGAATCGGATGAAAGAAATAGTTGTAAAAAAAGTAAAAGCGGACCTATGTTCCATGTGGCACTTTTATTAGTTATTTATCACCCCCCATATGTGCTGCCAAGGAAAATTATAATAGGCCACTACTACTAAGTACCAAAGAAGACTATGAATTATTATTGATATTCTTATTAACCATGTTAGTAAACTCAACAATAACTGGGTCATGATCATAGAGAAGCTCTGTGTTCAAAAAAGATGCTGTACAGGACAGAAAAAACCACAAATACAGCACTACTTTTAAAGAAGAAACAAAGCACAGTAAGTACAGCTGCAAATTCAATCTCAAAAACACATATTGACTAATGGACATTATACCCAAAGTGAGCTGGGTAACAATTGTTTCCTAGCAGGCCATTGCATAAAGCAAGATCCTTTCTTGGAATAACTCTCAGATTAATAGATTCAATATTGTTTCCCTTTTATTGGAAAGTGAATTCCATTAAACACCCTGGATTACTTCAGTAATAGAACATATATTTGCAAATGAATGCAAAGACTCTGGATGAGGAACAATACGTGTTCTGGTCTACCACCATCTATAAGCATAACTTTCTTTTAATTATCATATTTATTTCTACTTCCCCCTGTCTGCTTCCATGGACTGGAAGGAGTGTTCTGGAATGAATCTCACCACACGTGTGAGGTGTGAACCCTCACAACGCACAGACCGCACCAGGAAGGCTGTGCTGGACCAGTCCTTCACAGAACAGGGTCCCACAAAGGGATTAATGAGCCACTGCAGTGACAGTGCCTATTGCCACCACCCATCATCATCACCACCTGTTATCAGCCACTTCATGGGAAGAAAAATGTGTTAGAATCTGAGTGACTTAACAAATGTAATAAAAATGAAACAACTGAGCAGCAGAGGTACACGTTCCAGGAGTTCCTGATTCCCAGCTGTGCACACTCAGTCCTCCTGAGACAGCATTGCCTCTCTGTGCCTTCAGAGCTGCATTACTGCATCAGAGGGGTTAAGGGAAAAAGATGGGAGCTAGGCAGAAAAAAGGGAAAGGAAAGGGGAAAGGGAAAGTGAAGGGGAAAGGACAGGGATAGGAGAAGGAAAGCCAGAATACCTTTCTTGATTCATCTTCCACCAGTATAATAAAACCAGAGTCCTCTTCAGGCTGTGTGAAAAAGATGAACCTGAAGAGAGTGATGATGTGGTGTTTCTCCTGGATCAGAGTGTAAGAATTGCCAACAGGAAAGCTTCATGGGGAAACATATCTTCTTCCACTGACATTCAAAACTACCAGTGAACCACTACTTTGTATTTAATAGCTACATACTTGTATTTAAAGCCATTGAGTCGATAATACATAAGTTAAAAACATGTTCTTGCTCTGTTTTCACACCACACTCTCCATCTTAGTATCCAAGAACAGAGCATTAAACAGTAATGACAAGCATCTGTCATCCCTGTTTTCCTATCCACTCTTCACCTTTGTCCTCAGTAAAAACTGAGCGTATAAAGCAGGCAAAGTTGGGAAGGCAGAGCAGAGAACCTCAGGGAAATATGCTATCAGCAGAATCCTTCTGTAGACCTCGCATTGTGTAATACACATGAAAAATAATTGTATCGCAGAACTGTTAAATAACCATATTGGATTTGCAAAACAAGATGCATTTTCCCAGCTCACTGAGAGCCTGTAGCATTTTGGAAATTAGCATACATCTGCTCCAAGGTATTCTGCATAAAATATTACAAAATGCATTTGATATAAACAGATAATTCCTTTTAGTAAGGTATAAAGTTAAAATGGACTGCACTTTACATGAGTCAGTGAGCAAACTGGCATTCAGAGCTTAAGGAATAACTAAGCACCACTTTCTTAGTCAATTCTGCCACCTAGCTCATCTTGGGAAAGCTCAGCCTGCTATACTGCACTCCTGAAAAGCAATTTTCGTCCTGTTTAGAATTGAAATTCACAAATAACTCACCCAGCACACCTAAATCACTTCATTAAACACAGGTAACATGGCATATTAAAAGAAGAGTCATTTACGCCAGAGGTACTAAAAGAAAGTTGCTGTGCATAGAAAATCTGTCACTTATAAACGAACTTTAATTCTGATTGATTCAACATACACCAAACCATTTTGCTTCATTTAATCCCTTAAGCACAGTTAACTTTCTAAAATATTCCAAGGGATTTTAATTTTCAAACTATGAAAGAAAAGAAAACATCCTTTATCCACTCTAAATCAAAATATGTAATACTGGTTCTTAGATGGTAATATTCTCATTTCAAACTGTTCCTTTCTTGCCAATGCCTTTCAGCAGAACAAAATTTGTGCTGGGACAGACTTTCAAATTTAAATATACCCCAGCATGGCATTCCATAAGCAAGCATTGTCATATATAAACTCTTTTTAGAAAGCACATCTGAAGTATGCCATAGGGAACTTGTGATGATTTGAACAACTGCACATTTTAAATATGGCTAAAAAAACCCAAAACCAAAACAACTCCCAAAAACCAAGCTGAAAATATGTGGGTTTGATTTTAAGTTCTCTGAGCAACTCTGCTGAAAAAGAAGGTGAGCAAGCATAGCTCAGAACCATAAAGCTGCCAGCAGAAAGAGACAAACTATTGTTTTATGGGTTTTTTAAAGTAGTGAATTCTGACACACATAAACAACACAAAGCCAAGTGTGGCAGAGATGCCTGAACACCTCCAATACTTGGCTGTATTTTAATCTGGAGACGCTTAGGAAAGGTTTGTGATGAGATCTCAGCCACACTGAGGGCTGACACAATCTGCAGGGTTGATCAGTGCACCCTCAGTGCTCTGGGATTTTTTTTCATTCTGTGTGAAGGATCTGATGCAGGGCACTGATGCTTGGTCCCTGTGTCTGGCTCAGTTACATGTTACACATTAGTATCACAAACAGATCAACAGCTGTCATTATCTTCGATGCTTTTGCATTTGTGCTGCAGCTACTGTAACAGGCCTTTGCTTGCTCCCAGTAACCTTAATTTATTTACTGAAAAATACTAACCCTCTCACAGTGTAGATGTTTCCTTTAACATGCAGGTTGGATTTGGAAGTGAGTATTTCCAAATTATCTTTCCAAGGAATTACAAAGGGATGGATTCCTTCTAAGGGAAAAGGATAAAGAAATATCCAAAAAAAGGGTAAAGAAATATCAACATTCCCCAGTAATATGTTTTTATCTTAGAGCCTAAAAATACTTTACAAAATCTGCAAACTACACTACAAAGAAATCACCCTACTCAAAATGAGAAGAGATCTGAAGAATAAGACCTGAGACTTACAGAACAACTGAAAACATACTCCCTGATCTGATTCCAAACTTTGACTTTTTCAAAGTATTAACTCCAAAGGATATGGCAAAAATATACCCATATTTACAAGGATCACTAATGTCCCTACTTCTAAAAATAATGCTCCTTGTTTTCTGAAGTAAATAGCAAGAGTAACAGAGTAAATACACATGTAATAATTAAGATATTAGTCCCATCATCTCATTTTCCAATTTTTACCATTCAACCTCAAGAGTTAATAAAGAGAACAGGTATTATACAGAAGCACAACTCTGGGGAAGCTCCTTGGAGAATAGCAGAAACACAAAGTTTGACACATGAAGGTGAGGTAGAAGTCAGGATTTGCAGAAAACATTTTCTCCCTCATTAAAGAAGTAATGCCCTTCTCCTTTCTCTTCACTCGCCAGTGCTCACTCAGAAGGGGAATTTGGGGACAGGATCCAGTTGCAGCAGCTACAGCTTTTTTGTGTGTACAGATATTCTGCATCATCTCCATTCTTTCAGCAGGGACATTCAAGGAAAACTGTAACACTTCCTACTTCTTTTTTTACAACATACATTTCCTTGCATTCCCCCTGTAACATTTGCTGTCCTCCTGCTATATTTTCTATTCTTAAATCTGACATATCCTTTCTCATTTTGCTTTTATTCCCTCCTTGCTTTCTTTCTCGTCCTGTCTATCCCTTCCCCTCCCCTTTCCAAGTGCCATATTACAGTTCTCCTTTAGTCTACACCTTTCTCTACTCATTCAATCTCTTCTTTATTCACCTGTCATCCAGAGATGGATTATTTTAAATGCTCCCTCAACCTTTGCTGCTTTCCAGACAGGCTGACAAGAAATCTGGAGACTTAGATCTAAACCAGCTTCAGAGCTTTCTGAACACGATACTGATAGGGATGGGACGGAGAGAGAGTGGAAAACGTGTGACAGTCCTGTTGTTGTCACAGATCCTTAACAAACAGCCAGAGGGAACAAGGATCCTGGAAGTTTTGCACTTCCTTAAGGTTCAAACCCCTTTGTACACAACTTCTCTGTTCTCAACTCATCAATTTGGTTTATTTTGGAATCAATCATATCACTCTTCTTTATGGAGCAGTTAAAAAAAAAAAAAAGTTGCTTTGTTTTCACAAAATAAAAACTCATTATTTTCTTAATTTATTCTGGCTTTCTTTGCTTGGCCAGCAAGGGAGAGGTGTCTGGTTTTATTTTAGAAACTCCGAGTAGCTCTGCTCAGAGGAACATCCACAGTTTGTCAATGGGATAAACTGCAACAAGCAGCAGCATCACCATTATAATGGTGCAAACATATTTTTCTACAGTCAAATGTTCAAGTTGCTGCTGACTGGTCTATTGCTCAGCTCCCACAGCACACTCGTTCCTCTGCAGCAATAGTAAAAATAAACAAAACAGAATGTCTGGCAGGGAACAGAATAGAATAGAATAGTTCAGAGGGAAGGAACCTACAATGATCATCTACTTCAACTGCCTGACTACTTCAGGGCTGACTGAAAGTTACAACATCTTCTTAAGGGCATTGTCTTAAATCCAGAATGTAGCAGGAACAATTTTGACACTGGTTCTTAACAACTTTTAAACTAATTTCTCAGCCCAAACACTACCCTAAAACATTTAAAAAGAGAAAACTGAAGGTTTAGTTTTATTTTAAAGGAATTTAATGTAGACGTGGCCAAGGCTCTAAAACCAATCAGAGTATAAAAAACTAAAAAAAACCTTACAAAATCGCTACGGAAACATTAGAAATTCCAAGTTTTCATAATAAAGCTTTTCTGTATCTTATTATTGGCATTTCATTTTCTTCAAACATTAATGAATCTCACTATATCAAAACTTTAGTCAGAAGCAATTTGCAATTCAAACACACAAACTAGGTTTCTCTCCCAAATACTTCTGCATATCATTCCTAAGATTCTATTTCTGCAAGTACACATAGAAGACATTATTATTACTGTTTCAAACATGTCCAGCACTAATAACTTGACTGAACTCCTTGTACATAAAAGAAATGATTCGTAGTCACTAAAATGATCCAACACGAATGCATCAGATGAAGGTACAGAGTAGCAATGTAAGAAAACACCTGCAATCAGATAAATCAGATAAATCTGGATGTTCACATACCTAGGTCCAAATATAAATGTTGTCTCACATCACACACACACACACAAATTCCCTGCCTACCCAGCACGTGGCAGAAATGAAATGCAGAGCACCTCCCCCTATTTTTTTTTAAAGCTTAGCACACATTTTGTTCTAAGTATGTCCATCTAAAAATTTGAGCATAGTTTATATAATCTAGAATGAAACCCACTATCCTTCACCACGAGACAATGAGACCACACAGTCTGTGCATATGAACAGAAGCTCAGCTTTCGCACAGCCTTTGAAGGCAAACAGGGTTTTCCCAGATAAAGCAGCAAAGCCCCCAGATATAAATGTTCTGCATACACACATATACACCACCCTCTCTGTTTCTCATTAGATTTTTTTACCTTCAGCCAAGCAAATGCATATCCATAATAACCCAAGCCTTCCAATCAAACCTAGAGTGCTCTTTTGGCAGCGCTGAACTCTCTGGTGAGCAGACCACTAAAGTTGTAAGAGAGATACACACACACGAGTTATAGTAAATGTCAGTGCCACTGGGAGAACCTGTCTGCCTGCTGTGCTGCTGGAACAAGTAAGCCTTTATAAGTTCACCACCCAAATCCAAACAAACTCAGCTCTGGAAACCATGGGACCTATTAGCCTGCTTAAATAAAAAGTCATCTCCTTTCTTCCCAGGCCATACGTACATCACAAAACAGCAGCATGGCTTTAATATTGGGAAGCCAAGGCAATGATCTAGCTCTTCATATGGGCAGCAATGAAACATCAACATGGCTTATTCCTCTGCTGCTTCCAGCTTTGCTCAGGGAACATCTCTGTGCAAAGCTTATGGCTTATTCCGGCTCTTCAGAAAATAAAATTTATACATAACTCCAGGAAAAAAAACCCAAAACAGTTTATGTGTTTTACTTTTTAAACTGTTTAATCACACAGAATAATGGTAGCATCTGTTTGATAAAAAGGACATTAACAATTTAGCAGAGTGTACAAGTTCTTGGGTGTTGCAGGACACTGGCTCTGGGAGGAACAGAAAACTGCAGTGCCTTTTAAGTGCAGTACCATGAACTATTGTATAATAAGTGATACAGGCCTATAACACATGGATTTGTGTGTGCAAGAGAACCCCAGATCTGCAGGGCAGGGTTTGCTCCTTCCCTTGGCTGTCACAGGTACCACACCTAAGGGACATTTTCCAGCATCACATAATTGTCCATCTCCAGCCAAAACAGTTCCGCTGTTTGGACCTTGGAGTTTGGACCTTGCCACTAGGAAATACTCAAACAGATGCTTGAGATTGACCAAATCTTCACAATTGCTTTGCAAAGGAAAAAAAAACAGTTACAGGAAATTTCAGAAACCACAGCACAAAAAAGCTTTTGAGCAAATAATTTTAAGGCATTGTTTTTTCTTCTGCCTGGCATATGTACGTAGTTAGAGGGCACTATTTCTAAAATATCTAAACTAACATGTATCTACTGAGTTTTAACATGGGAGTTGCTCTTTTTAAGCAAATAAACCAGGTATAGGGTAGCAGAAAAAAAGCAATTAATATATACTGGCATGCGTAAAGTATTTTTTTGCAGAAATAACACTTCAATTTTAGGGTGTAGAAGACTTTTTGGTTTTTGTTAAATATGTATAAATGTCTGTAAGTGCCTGCATCCATGAATGGCTGAAGCATACTGCTGTATCACAAAAAAAAAAACCAACAAGAAAACCCCCCAAAACAAACAAAAACAACAACAACAAAAAGATAAATTATTCTCTGGGGAACTCCATTTTGCCTTACTTGGGCACAATATCTTCCAGTCTTTGACTTTCCAGCTTTCCTCCCCCTAGTGTGAGTAGTGAACCCGTCCCATTCCAGTGCACAGGCCATGTAATGAGCACAATATCCTGTCCCATCTCCATTCATAGGGACCCCCTCCTTCCAAAATGTGCTGCTGTAAAGCAAGGAAGGGGTTTAAAGAAACCCAGGGAGCTCTGAGAACCAGCCCTTAGGCCCAGCTGCAGCATGGGGTCTTTATCAGCTCAGAACTACTGGTGCCAGAAGTGTTCTGTGCATTCTTGGCCTTCACTGCAATCATTTCAGCAATTTTTTAAGAATTCGAGTGCTGAGCTGTACCAAAACTTTGGAAAAAGTACACAAAACCCTAATGCTAGGAGGTTTTGTCCAGCTGTTTGTCTAAGTCACATCCTTGGGTGCTCAGTGACAAAAGCCAACCTCTCTGACTTCCAGGTTACTAATCCAAAGCATATGAAACAGGAGTGCTTCCTAAAATCACTGTAACAAATTTTATTACAGGCAAAATGGTATTTTTCCTATACTCACTTTCATGCGTGTTTCAGGTTTCCTAGTAGCAATTTTCAAGTGAAAAAAAGGCCTCTAAAGGAGATGCCAAACATGTAAAGTTTAAAGGTGAGCAGTTAACAGACAATTTCTTTTAAGCAAAGAAATCCAGCTGATAGTGTCACACAGCTGTTATCACTTTCTCCTAAAATAATTACATCAGTTTCAGTAATTAACAGGTGCTTTCAGTTTCACCTCAAAGAAGGGGATGGCACAAACCCAGGACTTGACTCCTCAAGTCTTACTGTTTCTAATGAGAATAAAAGAGAGTGGTACCATTTGAATTAAATAGCAAAAGTGTTTTAGAAACCCTAACTGACAGTGGTGGTCTGCAAAAGCACTTCTCAGCTGAGACTCCTCACAAATGTTACATCCAGTATAAGCTGACTAAAAATGGACTTCATCACATGAGATTTACCTGCTATGAATTTAGGCACCTCCTCCAAGTTGTTCCTCAAAGATTTTACTTTCGCCACTTTTGCCAACTCTAAAGTGTATCACATCAAATACTTTTTCTGCTAGAGAAAAAAAAATGGAAATGTGACTGCTGCTCTCATAAAAGAGACAATAAAATTCTTTGCTAGTCAAAACAAATAAAAAAATCCACAACCCTCTGAAAAACTAACAACGTGCAATCTAAAAAATGTTCCTAAACCCAACATATTCTAAAGTTATTTCTAATAAGAGAAAAGCCAGAGCCCCACTTCCCAGCTGTTGACACAGATAAGCGAGTGACAACTGAGACAGCATCAATCCTCATCACAGAAAAGAGCAGTACCACGAAACATTGCCATATTCACAGATTACCTCTGAAATGTCCCAATAAAAATGTTGGTTAATCAGTCCTTGCTCAAACTGCGCTACGGAGGTAACAACTCTGTGGTGGTGTTCAGCTGAACAGCAATGCCAAGAGTTCCTGTAACTCCATGCCTGCCAAACACTGAGGGTTTACTCCTTTTTTTTTTTAAAAAAAAACCTTTACATTCTTAAACCTACATGCACTAACTAAAATAAAAATTAATGTATATCATTAGATGCAAACACTAAAAAAAGCATCATTATTCAACATGCAGATAATAAAAATCCAGCTTTGGCAACGGTTTTCATGGAGTAATTTAGAGACGCCTATTAAGTTATATAATTATTACACATTATTACACATTATTATCAAAGTTTAAGTTCACGTAATTGTTCTATAAGTAAAAGGATGACATAAAACATGAGTCACTGCTACGTCACTTTCAGCCGCAGAGAGTGAAGGAAAGGTGCTGTTCCCTACTTAAATTTCATGCAAGCTTTGAAAATAAAGTCCCTGTGAATGGTGTTGGCTTGAATAATGGGCTAGAAAAAAGTCTAATCTTAGCAGGGAAATGGCCTATTACATTGAAATGCTGATGAATTTCACTTAAAATACAGATTGAATTTAATTTCTTCCAGTGGTATTTCACTGAGACAAGGGTGTTGAGGGAACTTCTAGATGAGCCTGCCTCTCAGAGAACATAAATATAATCTCTGTGCTTAAAATACATGTGTTAAAAGAACAGAAAGAGGACTTAAAGTTTAATACAGTATAGGGCAAAGGGTTTATCCCCACAACATTTTCCTCCAAGTACCTTTAGGAAAGATGTTTCTAAAGATGCACATCCTTAATGGAGAAGCATAAATAGTAAATATTTGTTCGTACTCCAAATCAGGTGCATGATATTGATGGTGAGATGCAGAATTCTTTTGATCCAACTGCCATCAGTTTCCACCTGATCTCGGTTTGGCACAGGTGCTGCAGATCCCTTCTTTTTGGGTTCATTTACATTCAGCACCACTTTACCACCCCTAACAAAAACGCAAAGCACAAGCACTCTCAATATACCATCCAGCAGTTTTTGCATAAAATTCCTTTTGATTCCATAGCAACACCATGTTATAGCCCTGTGCATGGGACACAACCTCCTATTTACCCTAAATTCATTTTCAAATTGAAACGGTATCTTGTACTACACGTTTCCAGTGATTGAGTTTGTCCTATGAATGTATTTAATGACTAAGCATATGGTCCTGCTTCCCATTCCCCGAGCCCAGAGCTCCTCAGAGCTGCCTGTCACACTGTACATATGCATGAGGAAAAGCTTTGCAATGGGTAAGACTCCTGAAAAGATGATCAGATGAGTTTCCTTTCATTAACCCAGATGAGTTTCCTTTCATTAACCTACACTGATGAGGATAATACTGCCCATGTCATTTTGGTTATATGCTCTTAATGACACTGAAGCCTCTGAATATTTAGTGAATAATCAACTATAATAATACTGAATGCAAGGACGTGGTTAGAATTCCTCTGTATTTAGAACAGGGTTGCAGCCAGGTCTAAACAAGCTGTATCACTGCATGACCTAATGCACACATAGTTTGCCAGAATAACACCTTCTGCAGTTACTGCAGAAACACAGCTTGCATTTTTGAACTATGAACTAAACAACAACTCACCGAGATTTCTCTGCTGTCTCTAGCGGGTCAAGATATTTTGACTCTGAACAAAAGCTACTTGTAGGACTAAACATTTTAATATGCATTTTATTTTGGGGATTGGGGACTTTCAGTGGAAAGCTATTGTGCTGTTTTTCCTCCTGTGCAGCCTTGAACTAGAGAATACATTCAGTATTCTGAGAAATCATTCTGAAATAAAGACCCCACATATGTTTAGAAATCCATACCACCGTGTGTGTGTGTGTATATATATTTCAGTGTACATGTTTTTCTTGTGAAACACAACTGCTTGCTGTTCAAATTGTCTTTCCACAATAGTGGCTCTTTTATACATTTATTAGCACTGGCCAGCACAGGTGGAATAAACACTTAATGCATTTCAGAACCAGGAACCTGATCCTTGAATCTATTTGTAATTCATCACAGTGAGTCAGATATTGTGGTGTGTGTTAAAATGACCTAGTGTGAGATGTAAAAGCTGTGCATAATCAGCAATACAAGATTTGATTCCTTTATTTTTCTACCTTATCTCTCTTTTTTTTTAATTTCAATACTATTCTCTCCATGGCTTCATTGGTGTTTGGGGAAATCACCACCAGGGACTGCCAAGACAGAATCTGTTAGATTAGAGGAGATGAAGCAGCATTGCTCACCACAAGAAGTTCAGTGAGTCAGTGTTCAAGGTTAATGACTCCAGTTTTGGGACCAAATCAGGTTCTCCCCCTCTTTGCCCTTAAGTGTCTGGAAGGCAGATCGTCTCAAACAGATTAAGGAGGGTGACACAGCAGGATGTGGAATCTATGTTTGATGGCTTGTATCTTTAAGGTTAAACATAAGGCTGCACCTCTGCCTTGCATAAACCTTTCCAGACCAACATCAGAGCATTATGCTGACGACCCTAAAAGATAACCCAGTGTTTCCCCTTTTGATTTGAACTCTCCCTGTATAGCAAGGTGTGCCAGAAATAGGCAGTATTTCCCTGAGCTCGAGTTTCTTCATCTGGTCTGTCTGCAAGCAAAGTGTGATAAACAACACCCTTCAGTCATGCACTGCCAAACACAGGGACATAACATATGAGCAATTGTACTATGTTTCACCAAATAAAAGTCTGTCCCAGTATTCTGTCTCCAGATTTGTCTAAAGCTTGGAAAGTTTAGAGAACGAGAAATAAGACAACAATATAATGGGACTTCCGTGCACTGAACTGTTTCAATCACTTCTGCTTAAATAATGCATCATGAAGTTGTTTTCCATGTTTATCAAATGGATTTTGAACTATGCAAGTTTTGACATCCACGTTACTCTATGACAGTGAATTAGTTAAAAGTATGCAGTGTACCTTTTCTAAAATGATGTGAACTTATTTTAAGTTATAAACCTTGTCCCTTACCTCTCAAAAGAAAACCTGTGGGCTGTTCTGCACGATCTGTTAAAGAGGAGACATCTCGAAACCACAGTGCGAGGCAGAAAGAGGCATCTCTAGATTACTGCCTTGGAATCCAGTGGCTAGACCTCGAAAAGAACAATCACTGCTCTTACTTTTAAAAGACTAAATAAAGGCTTCTATCCTCAATTTTTAGTTCTGAACTTACCAGAGACATCAAATGCTCCTAATTCCTCTCTATTCTGTAGAGGTAGAACTTGGGACACCCTTACGTATACTGTTATTAAACACAGCTAACTCCGTTCGTCACACCAGTTTTTGTGTGCTCTGAGCACCACAGTTCTGATTATGCACTGCTCAATTAATGCAGATACCTAACTCTGGATTTCGCATATTAAAACAAAAAATTTAGACATTTTAAAAATGTAGATGTAGACAAGTGAATAATTTTGCAGCTATTTTATCCCTGCAGTCATGTGATCACTCTGACCAGCAATCCAATGCTACCAAGTCACTCAATCCAAATACAGCATAACACAAGTCAGAAGACTTAATTAAATGATATTGCTTCAGTTATAGTGTCACAGAGTTAATACTTTATCCACACTGTTAATACTGTGCATGATGTAGCATCCTTGGACATATATAATGTTCCTATAGCATTCCTATTTCAAATGTCTTTTGCTACTTCTTTACAGTACCCCATCAGAAGGCATTTAATTACTTTGGTGTGGATTTCATTTCCTCTCTTGCTAATTAACCTGGTGATACTGTAACATATTCATGCAGTGATATCATTAGTTTGGTCACTGAATTACATGTGATTCAAAATTTACTGCTTTTTCTCTGACACCATCACGATGTCATATTTTACAATGGTGGTTGCTTATTATAGTGAAAAATCTAGAAATTGCAACCAGTACAAAATTTCTGTATCTTAGCATTAATGACTTTGACTGAAACTCTTATAAAAGTATAACAGACCCTGGTAAAAAGGAAAGATAGAATTCTATACCTGAATGGTAAAAAAATAAAACAAAAAAAAAACCCAACAACACAAAATCAACAAACACACAAACAGCCTCACAAACAAACGAAAACCCCCTTATAGACACTAGATTCAAAACCCAGAAATGCAAACCTCAATTTCTATTTAAAATATGAGTTACCATGGTCAGTGGGAAAAAGGTAATTTGGCAAGGATAGAATTGAATACTGTGTTATATTTTCTATTCACGGAATGCTCTTTATTTTCATACTTTTTTTTTTCCCATTCCCATTTTTATGTATTTATCTGCATTGCTGGTCAGTTGAAATAACTGTCAACTGATATGTTTTTGGACTATAGGCACTGCTGCTTTATGCAAGATATAAACTGCTCTAGAAATGCATACTAATGCATACTAGAGGGAAATTTAGTGATCTTTTATCTGATGTAATTAAATCTAGCTAGCAGTGTGCATTTAACACAGAAATTATCCTTAGCTCAAAGCTTGCTTGCTCCACAGTCTAACCAACAAGGAATCTGTGTTAATGGGAACGACCTGGAGTGGCTCCCACAGTCTAAAAGGCTTTGTTAGATTTAACAGCAGTCCTTACTGACACTTTTAACTTCATTTTTTTTGCCAAAGTGGTTACTGAAGTGCCTTGCTGTGGGCTGGGGCAGAACTGAACTGGCCAGTCCTTGTTGTCCCCAGCATATGAAATTCAAGAGCCAGTGTCTGTGTTCCAGCCAATATTCCAAAAGCTCAGCACTTGTAGGTAAGGAAGGAAAGCCTGGGTCCATTTCTGGTCACCTTTAGCATGAACCTCTTGCCTTGGGAACACAGGCAGCACCAGCAATCATCTCTTTGTTCCAGCCTGTTGTATAACTAAATATCCTGCAAACAATATGTGGGATGAAAATCTGAGTTTCACCTATCTGCTTTTGTCAGTGCAAGACTGAACTTCTGAAAGATTTCCAAGCAAAAAAAACCAAAACCAGAAGCTTAACTTAATACAGGACACACTTGTTATCTATTAACCAGTATTTCCCACAAATTGATGAAAACACAGGTTTTTACTTGCCAATTAAATTTCATTTTTCTGCCTATCATTCAGTAAATTGTTTGAGACTGAACCAGAGGTTACAGACATTTACTCTGTTATTGCTAAGGAAATTAAAAATGGGGAATGATGCTTCAAAATTAAATGCAGTATATTCAATACATGGGCACAACCTGGAACTGAGTATCCTGGAACTGTAAGGTTCATGCTACTAGAAACAACTATTTGAAAATACTGATCCTGCTTTCTCCTGGACATTTAATAGTGCGAGAAATAATAATGGGTAAATTACACAGTGATACTTAAGAAAGTAAGAACAAACCTTTATACTTTTTTAAAAGACACCTGCATTCTAATTACCCTGCTCACACTGGGTTATTTGTTCATTCAAATAAAATTTGAATATTTTAATTATTATTTCCTGTTCTTTTGTTGTTTTTTTTTTTTTTTTTTCCCCTCTAAGATGCATATGAAATCATCCTTAGAGAAAGATGCTACAGAAGGCATGTCATACTTTCCAGTCTGCTTACCACATGCTTCTGACAGGCCACGGTGTATGAGTGAGTTTTTAGCACTTCACCTGTGGAATCAGTCAGTCAGTTTTTGTAGCTATATTCAGTTGCTTTTTGTTTGGATATGAAGGTGTAAATCTACCAGCAGCAAAGTATCATACTTAGCGTGTCTTGCCAGCAACAAAAGAAAGGAAAAACACCTGTAATTCATAATTTATCACTGAATCAATACCAAACCCTCTAAATTTAGGAGCACGAGGATAGGTCACAGCACACAGACATCAAAAAAGGAAGTAAACCAGGCATTTACCTAAATCTGTATGTTAGTAGCTTAACAGTGCATTTATCTTACTTTGAATTATATTGCCTTTGCAGTCCTACTGCAGAAAGTATTTCAGGTCTGCAGGGGTCTGTCTGCACAGAGGAAATCAGAGTCACTGCACACCTGAAAATTTAAGAGAATCCTTAACTGTAATCAAGTGTAGCAAATATGGGTTTCGGGACTTACCTAGACAACACTGATGCTCCAAAGCAAGAGTATTGTACTGAAAAATAACTAAATAAGACAATAAACAAAGGTAAACCCAGAGAAAGGAAAACAGTGAAAGACACAGATAAATTCTCTTCATTCACCTGGATTAGCTGTTTGAGTATTTCCCATCCCTTGGGTAGATGCCAACACAAGTTGCACAAAAACGTCTTCCCCATCCAGATCAAACATGAATTTGAGCCAAACACAGCTCCTTTTTTTCAGTACATTCTAAACTTCAGCAGTACACTGTCCTAGTACCAAAACTTATCATACAAGTACATTACATTCATCCCAGAATCCCACTACAAACAGCTCTGTGGGTGCTGAGTTGGGCAGGATTTCCATCTGGAGGGTGACGAGGACACGCTCCGCGCATCCCGTTCCATGGTCACACGGATGTTCCCTACACAGTGCAGCTGCAGAGGGCAGTGGCTGAGGAAACCCTGCATTGTTAAGGGTTTGACAGCCTGTCATTCAGCTGAATATTACAGTCTTGTGCTTATTTTTACCCCGCAAATAAGAGCTTACCAAAGTCCAGGAGACTAATAAGAGGTTTTGGTGCTGCAGAAATTGTTTCAGCAGAAATAAAGTGACTAAATCTGAGAATGTTTGCTGACAAGAGCAGAGAACAATATGGGAGTCTTTTATCTCAAGGAATTACAGATTCAGTTGTCTACCTTGCTTTCTCTTTCCTCATATTTTTTCAAGTAGCCAAACAGTTGAACGGTACAGGATTTTTCACTCTTTTCCCCCAGCACACAGTACATTACAGAGCATACAATAACCGGGTTTTTTCCCACTGACTAGTAGATTTCTCTGCAGAGTTTCTCAGAATAAATTAAACCAAACCTCAGAGGCTGCTTCTATGATGAAAATTTTCAGCAGTCCTCTCACAGCAAAGCAGGTGCCTTCATGCATTACAGTAACACAGCATGGCAGTAAACAGGAAAGACTAGGTCCTGCAGTAAGGGGTAAAATAAAGTGTAAAATACCTAAGGATGCCATAGAGCTTGGGCTGTAGGTCTTGGTGGGGGCTGCAGGCCAGCAGCAACCCCCTGAGATGCTCCCCTCAGCTGCCTTGCTAATGAGTACATTCAGCCTTGCTCTCACCACAGAGCACCTGGCTCCCCAAAAGCTGACAGAGGAAGAAACTGCAATTAAGTCTGTGATTTAGTGGTCTTCCTATGGCTTTTCTCTGATAAATCTGAAACTATACCCAACTGTGGCACAAATAAACAAAACACACCAAAAAAATCGGAAGTTATTCTCCTCTGAAGTATTTCTCCCTGTACACATCACCAGTGCTCCTATGCCTTCTGCTGCAGAACAATGATGGAAGTTCCTAATTCATATCTCATTCTTCATATTAACTTATTTTAAATAAGGATCTCTTTTTCATCCTGGTTACTTCTGTAATATTGGCTAATTTTTAAATACAGTTATCACTGCCTTGACTAGAGTCACATCCTGTGTATCACAGCTGTCAAAGTGAGTGAAACATCTCTGTTTGCCATTCTTTGATTAAACAATTGTTTTCAGTTTCACTGAGAAAATAAATTATTTTGCTAATTCCAAAAAGCAAATTTGGTTAAACTGAAGGAAAGATTCTGAAAAAGGTTTCAAAACATCCAGGGGAGATTTCCTGGCACAGGTCCCGTGATCATTTTAGGAAGTGGTGCTCATCAGTGCTTCTAAACAAGGGGTAAACAGGTGGTGAGCCCCAAAATAATGACTAATGCAGAATGTAGGTGAAAAAAATAAGAAAAAAACCAGTTTGCTTCTTGTTTCGTTGCATCCAACACAGAGAGAGCAGGAAAGGGAAGGAGGTGCTGGCTGTACAGGTGTTAATTGCCATCCTGATTTAAGGTATTCCCTGGAATGCTCCCAGTGCTCGGGCTGTGCTCCTCAGCCCAGCTCCCCTGAACAGGCCCTGACCTCAGAAAGCACAACTGCACACACAGGTGCACGAGCAACAGTGTCCCAGGCATTCCTTACATTTAACATTAATATTCTAAGACTCCTGCCTGCCTGCTGGAAGGATGGACCCAGGGCAGAAATTTGCAAAGACAGGTAGTGCCTGGGGTTGAAGTCATTTCACTTGCTGATTATTCCACTGGTAGTATTTTTCCTCTCGAGCAAAATTTCAAACAATTCAGCCCTGACACATTTTTAAAATTGCAGCAGTGGAGGGAACCATTTCTGTCTGTGGGCATCCTTTGCCCACCTCTCACGATCATCAAGTGAACATGAACTTCTAGAAATAACAAAAATAACGACTATGTTTGATTGTTGGGAAAGAATTTTTCTGACCCATGAAAAGATATAATGTTTGAGTTTCCTAATGATGTCAGTCTCCTTTTTACAGAAGTTGAGAGGCTGATGTTTTGTTGGTTTCTGAAAGAGAAGAAGCTGGATGTCTTTTAAGTTTGAACATATATATATCTGTTTTTCTATATAAACATATGTGTACACAGACAAAGCTGTCCCCCTGATCATATAACTATATCTCAATCACCCTAGATTGTATTGTCTATAAAGTTAGGTTTCTCCCCCTTCTGTAGCCCTGTATATCATAGTTCATTTTAGCAGTTTTCAATAAAATCCTGCGACTTTAATGCACGAAAGAGGGCTCTGATTAATTTCTTCCCTAATGCAGTTTTGTTTGATGTGTAGGAGAAAGCATCGTCACTTTAGGGTGGTACTTAGGGATGTACTGACAACTGGAGAGGTCCAGTCCTACAGTGGACTCATTGTGTCCCTACATGAAACATCCCAGATTCTCATCGGACAGAACCCTGACAAATACAGCAGGAATATTCATGGCTTTCAGGCATCTGCTCCATTAAAATTTGAATGGAAAATAATTGGTATTTAAAGGTTCACAGGCCTCAAAGAGGAAAAAAATATGGAATGCTTTAAGCACTAGGTAGGGAAGCAACACCATTTTCCTTTTAAAATTTTTCAAAGGAAAACAGGAAAGTTTCCATGTCTAGTGCTATAAATCTACAAATCCAGAACTGTAACTCTACAAAGCAGTAAACTTCCCTTACCTCCCTGCTTGCAGAAGGAAAACAGATGTATTTCTTCCTATCTAGTTTTGTTTGGTCTCATTTCACCATAAATTAATGATGTTTTCCCACTAACAGCTACTTGATTATCCACGAGACACAGCTACTTGATTATCCACGAGACAAGGCAGCTCTGTACTATTTGCCCAGTGAAAGATGCCAGAAAGCACTTCAGTAAATACCAGGTTACATAAAAGTGCTGCATTTTTACTGAGTGTTATTTGAAACCAAAGTCTTAAAAATGTAAATAATTTCCATGTATTTTATAAAACAAATTAAACAATACATTATGCACTAATATTTAGATGGAAGCTCTACATTCTAGGACTCAGTGAAATTGCTAGTTCTGTAAATCAGTATTCTGCCACAAATAATTCAGAAAATTTATTCAGTTTGGCAAAGGTTGGAAAGAAATACTTGGCTGTCCTTAAAGAAAATGTTTAGCTAATCAGAACTGATTTTCAGGACATGCACATAGAGATCATTAGGGGAAAAAAAAAACACCAAAAGAAGTAAAACTAAAAAAAATCTCAATTCTTGTAATTTGGCTGAACTTAAGTGACTGATAATAGAGAACAAAAATATAGCCTGCCTTTTATTCACCTGCAAAGGGCAACCTGAAACTGAAAAATGGAATAAGTGCAATGAGGCCTTTAGAATAATTATGTGTTGTTAATTGAAGAATGTTAATCATGTCATATTAGGAGGGAGAGAGGGTTAAATTGGTAAAATTTCAATTCACTTAGGCCTTATCTCTTGTTGGAATGAACTAGATGATTAATCCTTAATATTCTTCAGGGATACAGAGAACATCAGCAATTAAATTAACAACTACAAAGTTTATGCTCAGAGATTCAAAAATGAAAGACAGAAACACTTTAATTTTTCACAAGTTGTTACCTTAATTATCTTCTTATTGCTTCTGTCTCTTTTCCCTCATTACAAAAACACACCCCTCAGTATTCACGGATCCCTTTAATTTGCTGTAGCTCGGCAACTGTGTAAGGAACGTCATCGGAGCTGCAAAAGTCATAAATCTTACTTTGTGCATGCTCATTGAAAAGAAATCCTTCTGCTGTACCTTGTCCCTGTGTTCCAACTGCAAGTCCTGACAAATTTTTGTTTCCTTACAAACAGCAGTGTCCATCAAAAGTTGCTGGCAGGAAAGGAAGTCTGGCTTAGCATAGAAAGTGAAGTTTCTTTTAGGAAAACATAAAAGTACAGATATCTAAGTCAACCTAATAGTTGTTATGCAAAGTGCTACCAGCAATAGGAAGGAAAAGGGATAAGTTTCATATGAAATCTTCTAATTCCACAGTCATGAAAGTAAGAGTGCCGTTTCAGAGCATTCATGAAAATTATATACCACCAGGAAATGACAGACTGATGTTTAAATGTGCTCTGCTTAGAGAGGAAAACAACAGACAAAATGGAGGACTTGAGAATGTCTTTGGGATTCTTTCTTAAGAACTGCATTAGAACATGTGGAATCTTGTTATCAATACCTGACTGCTTCATGTATTGAATGATTTCAAATGTAATTGCTGTGAAAGTAAATGCTCCCACAAACTGAATGCAAAAATCCATGCCCACGAAACACAGGGACTTGACATTGTTATCACCAGGCATGCTTTCAAAATTATCAAAGTTTTAAAGTAAAATGTCAGATCCCTGAAGGGTGCCCTTACAACAAATTATTAACGAAGCTCTATTGATCCTCACCCAAACAGCAAAATCTCAATAAATCTCCTCTGGACCTTTGCTGAAGCTGGAAAATGCATTACACCCCGCTACTGACCACAATTTTTACTATCGCTATTGTGTTTGCAGGGCAGTCAATTTTATACAGCATCACAAACTGCCAAGTGCTAAAGTGATTTCCTCTATTACTGAGGTCCGTGTATTAAATTTAGCGAGGCACAATATCAGGCTTCAAATATTGCAGGGATTAGAATTGAATGCAGCTGAGCCTAATGTTATCAACCTGACAAAAAAACACTGACATATTAAGTAGCAAATCATTTATTCATATTTGGGACTGGTTTTGTTTTTCTGTTCAGCTGGATAGTTTTAGATTAGCCACAGTATTTCAAAATGTGGCTGTTACTGTGAAGTCCAAAGATGCTGTGGAACAGATATTTCATACACTTATTATGCACTGTAGATCAGAGAAATATGCCTCAACGACCTGTTATCACATACAAATACATGTCAATTAATAAATTACTTGGCATAATGCAGGTTTAGGCTGCAAATAGTTTAACCCTTTAGAATGATCAGTGGTAAGCACTTCAGGTACTTTTTATTATGGTCAAATACAAAGCCTTAATGCTCAGATAAAGTTTCATTTTGTGCTCTTTTTTTTGCCCTGATCATTCTTTTCCCTCCAGTCTGAAATACTCAAAGCTAGTGGATTTCTGAGCTTGTGGATACTATTTGAAACATAGTTCTTTCTGAAACATGCCTGTTGTAATGTACACCTGGAAGAATTGATGGATCCAGAATAATCCAATACCTGTCCCTAATATTAACGATTGCTTACAGCAATGGAAATAAAGCTTTCTATATTTTTTTGTCAATGGAAAACAAATTATTCTGTAACAAAGTGAGAAGAAATATCCAATATTTTGCTTGCTTGAAATAACCCAAATGATACTCTGTGGTAAAAGCTGAAGCCACAAGGCTCAGAGTAAAAAAAAAATTCTGCATTGATACCTGTTATTATAAAAAATGCCAGCTTCCTACCTTTTGTAAATGACTTTACACACTGACAGGTCTGTGGTCTAATTGTGCAACTATTAAACTGCAAAGATTGACATTAAAAATTGCTCACAGTGGATCTCTGGACAGAACTATCCATCCTCATGCAAAAACTCCAGGGAAAATTCCTACAATTTTCTCTCTGAAAATCTCTGTCTTCAATGTGCAACATGCTCCAGTTGGGAAGACAGAAAGAAAATGCCATTAACAGATTTGCACAACATTCCAAATGTGACAGAAAAATCTCCAAATGAAAGGATAGAATTCCCCTCCTGTTTAAACCTTTCCAGGCTAAATCACACACCTCGGTTCGCTGGGAAGAGCCTGACACTCTTCAGCCTTTTACTTTGGGTATTTCACTGCAGTAGCTAATTTTGCCCTAACAACCACGTTGGGTACTAAAGTGTCCAAATCAATCATTAAACAGTTTAGCAGTGTGCTTTTTATTGTCACAAGGCTTCTACACCTGTCTCATAGGAGACAGCAGGTCAAAAATATTGCTACCTTGAACTTTCCAACTCCAGCTTGTGGAGTTGGAGAGCCAACTTTCTGCTGGAAAGCCTACTTCAAGCCCTGAAATTTATGTCTGCTGTTTCCCCTCATGTATCTTCCCCTCAATCCTTCCTAGACAATTTATGCAACACTAGTCAGCTGCAAGCAAACAAATAAGCAAACAGATGAATGCTGAAAAACAAGCATTAAATATTTAAACTTGGGAGTATTGCCCTTTTGGAGTTAGACCCCAGGTGCTTTAGTTGCAAGCCCTTTCCTCAAAAGATAAAGCTTTTAACATAAGCTGACACTCACACATCTCAGCCTCATACACTGCCAGAGTTCCTCCCTGTCACCAAAAGAGATCAGTTATTATTTTGCTAATTGGACTGAAAAATGCTCTTGGCATTCAGGGACTTCCCACATACTCACTACTGAGTTCTTGGGGCACGTGGGTCCCTGAACTGGCTTTATGGAAGTTTATCTGTGTTCTGCAGTCCCATCCTAAACTGGACTCCTCATTCAACACCAACATTTAACTGTTTACAATTCTGTCTATTCAGCTCCATTGCAGAAATTCCACAGGAGTGCTGAGGAACAACACCCTTCATAGCTCTATGAGTAGAACTAATGACACTACTTCTTTCATTCCTGAAATGTTAATTAGCCCATAAATCTGACACTTGGTAATGAAATATTTATTTTCCTGGAGTACTACATGTAACTTAAGAATTACAAGTGAATCTGGAGGTATTACTGAATATAAAAATCATTATTCTAAACCATGTTGCAGTCTGCAAGGGAGAAACAATATCTTATTACAAAGAACTTCTTTATCCACATGGGCAAGTACCATCCATTTTAAGCACTTTGCATTTTGAATTTTGGAAGAGCAGTCTCTGTTGCTTGCAAGAGTTCTTTAAAACGTAAAAAAACATTCCACAAAGTATACATGCTTTAACTCCAACCTTAAATTAAATTACATTACATTTCATTTAGAGTCATCAAGGATATAACCAATTTGAAAATATCTTTCCCTGTTTGTGACCTGAGCTTCTTGGAGGGTAGTTTGGCATCCTGACAAAAAACTGGGTATGAATCCCGAAACAATGGAATCATCATGTTGAACTCAAAGCACTGGGGATGACTCCGAGAAACTAAAAAGGATTGGAGCAATCATGCAGCAGAATCTCAAAATCTGAGATGAAAATGACCACAAGAAGGGTGGAAGAATTGATTTGCTGGCTAAGAAGCAGTGAAAGTGTGTAGCAAGGATCAGGATTTTTCTTGGTGGAAAAGGGCCAGGTTAGGCAAGTGAACACAGGTTGAGCCCACTCTTACTGATGAGCATAAACACACCTTTGATCAGCTCAGGTTGGATGTGCCCAGCCTGTGTCCCATCTCCAGCAGACACCCACTGTAGGAATCAGGGTGGGAAAAAGAGGAACCCTTGATGCTGTGCCTGCACTGCCCAGCAGCAGCCAAAACAGGGGTTGGCATCAACTCTGTTCCTGCCTCAAACCTAAACACAGCACCACATGGCTTCTGGGGAGACAATAAACTCTATCACAGACCCACTACACAGATTTAAGCTTTTTATCTGAAATTCTTCCTGAAGAGAAATGAGGGAGATTTAAAGAAATCAATGATAAACTTCTCCAGTGTGATTTCGAAATGGGGTGCCCAGGAATCAGCTCTCATGTCATGCAGGTATCTTTTGCTCAACACATTTGGGTTCTTTAGGGCCACACATGTGGTTTCAAAAACCAGCAATTCCCAGAAAATGATCAGGGGTGAAAACAACGAGTAAGGGATACTGTGCTGAGATGATGTGACACTGAGAATTCCTTCTCAGGCCTATCCTACAGCTCCTTGGCTATTCTTGGCTGTTCAGCCCAGGATTTTTTCCAATACACAGTCATAATTCAGCGATAAACTATTAAAGCAAAGTAACTGAAATTTCTATAGTTGCCCCAATAAAATCCCAACAAATTTTACTGTCTGAGACTATTCTGTTGAAGAGCAGCTCACCTGAAAAGTGATAGCATGATGCCATTTACATGAAATACTTCCAAATTAACAGAGCTGTTTACATGCATAAAATCTACATGAAAACAAGATTCCCATACAGTTGTTCATGTACAAACTCATCCCACAGACCTGTCTTGATATGGAAAATGGTGGGGTTGAATTGAACAAAGTCAGTGTAACATGATTGAAAAGAGGTTAAAATAACACTAGCACCTGTGAAACTGAGTCTTCTGTGAGGGAAGCTGAACTAAAATACTTAGCCAGTTAAATAATGTGCATCTAACAAAAAAATAGAAACAAGATTGCTTGGTCATATTTAGCTTATTTGACTGTGATAACATTATTACATTTGTTCCCTGCTAAGACATATCTCTAAAGTAAATTGGAGTAACTTCATTTAAAAGATGAGTGAACCATATTACTTCAGCAGTATCACAGAAAAAAAAAAATTCAGTGTGTAAAACACTGCTGCAAAACATGAGCAAATATTAATTTCTCCATGTCCAAAAGAATAAGACATGAACAGGCTTGCTTTTCAGCAGGAAAGATTCCAATTGAACATGTGGCTCACTTGTGTGTGGTTTTTATAGCTAAGAGATAAATTTGACTTGTCTGTTTATAATTGCTTTTTATAAACCAATTTAAATTAAGAATTTGTTCACTGGCTGTGAACATCCATATATTAACTTAAAACAAGATTGTTATCTTTGGTTTCACTGTGCAGTTTTACATTAATAGCATATGATAACCTTCTGAAATGAGAGAGCAAATGTTTAACACACACATTAATAATGGATAGTAAGAAACAGAAGTGCACGAGGAACTTTTACAAGTGCCAGTAACACGTCACTGCATCACACCACAGGATTCCTCACATGTGAATTGCACAATGAGATGTTTTATGCCACCTCAGCTAGGCCTGTATGTATTATTAAATTACCTTGCTAGTCTTAACAAGACTTAATTCCACATTGCCCATTTGTCTCCAGCATATTTTTCCTATAGCATGTGTAATTTTGTCTTTGTGTTAGATCACCTTTCTTCCCTTCTTTGAGTAACCTCTTTTACTTGTCCTACTTCTCATGAGGAATTATCCAATACACAAACCAAAATTTTATTATTATTATTATTATTATTATTATTATTGTTCTGTTGCTGTCCACAGAGTCATCAAACATGTTGCCAGATGTGCAGGAAAAAAAAAAACAAAACAACAAAATACTCTGACTCTTAAACCACCCAGTTCAAAGAATTGTAGCCAAGTCCCACAAGGAGGGTAAAACAGACCCTTTTCTAAAGCAAATTTTTAATTGCCTTTCAGCCAAAATGACCCCCCCAAAAAATAAAGGGTTTTTTTTCCACAAATGATCTCTGTTAGAATTAATTTTCCTTATCTAAGAGGGTGGTGCCATCTACATCTACATCTACAACCAAAGCATAGCAAAGACATTATCATTAACAGCATTACCAAGTTACTCCAGATTCTGTGCAGCAAACAGGGTTTGAAACACGTGAAGACAAAAAGTAGAGTTCACCCTGTGGGTTGCTTTAGAAGTAGAACCTTAGTGATGTTGAGAGGACACGATTTCTTCACATTTAACCGAAAAGGGCAGTGACTGTTCTGATCTTAAATATTCTCCTTTCATTTCAGCCCCTTGACCTCTCTCTCCTTCATTTTCCTTCCCTTTCAGTGACATCTCTTGTTTTCTCCTCCTTCCTCCACTGCTCCTGCTGTTACTGGGATGTTGCATTTCCCAGACAAGATGGGAGTGTGAAGGCACAACTGGACAAAATCACGGCCATTGCGAGTGTTCCCTCACAAACCAAAGTTCTCTCAGCTTTGTCACCACTTCTACTGGAGAAAGAACATGGGAAGTAAGTAAAATATTACAAATTAATTGCACTGACTTGGGTTATTTTCTGAAAAACTCACAAGCTAAAAAAGTACAACTGCTGAAAACAGTAAGGCACAACCAGTAACGGTCCTTCCTTCAGGTGAGGTGTTTCAGTTATCTTACATGTGTGATGAGTAAAAAATAACTGCCTCAAAAAAAAAAGTAATTACTTTTCTTATGTCACAGTTTTAAAGCAGTGCTGTAAGCTCTATCCGTGGTAAAAACTAGGGTTGCTAATTTTTAAATCAGCAGTACAATTAACATTGTCACTTTAATATTAACACTGCAGTTACTCTTCAAATTGGTTGTAAGAGAATCAATATATTAAACATTTCCATATTCCAATGTATATGCTTACCTATGTTCACCCTTGGAGGGAGAAAAAACATCTGCACAACATTTCACCCTAAAGAATGTTGACAATTTTAATTTTTTTTTTTTTTTCAATAAAAGAACTCATACATTTGTTTAAAAAATTCTGATTAAAACAAACCAATGCTCAAATAAACTAGCCCTCTGAATAAAAGTTTAAATCTCAAATAAAAGTAATTATAAATATTTAGTCTGATGTAATCTAAAGCCAGCTTTTAGCTTTGAAAAAGTCATTTTTTCATCAAATCACATCTCACCAAACATAGCTTTGGTCTTCACTTCCTATTCCATAACAATGGATGTTCTGCAAAAGCTCCAAGTGGAATATCTAGAAATGCAACATTTCTCTTGGCTCTTGCTTTAATGTTAGTTGGGAAAGCACAGATCAGCTTCACTTTGACTGCAGCCACCAACCAGCTGCTTCACTGGAATTTCAACAGAAACAAAATTCTCAGAGCCCAAAGGACAGAGTTTCATTCATTACTACAAATATTCTTAATAAAAGGAAGATTACATGGTCATGATGGTTACACCACTCAAAACATGAAATGTACAGTATTAAACTCAAAGGATGACTAAAGTTGAAGCATTTCTGGCTGATCTTCCAATTAATACTGCCCTGAATCAGAGTCCCAATGAGGCAGACAGACTTTCCAAAGAACACACATCAGCTCCAAAAGCAGAGATCTCAGTTTCATCGAGTGTGCTCATTGCATCCCAGCTCACCACAGACCTGTTCAAAGTCCCGTGTCTGTAACACACAGGCAGGAACCAACTGAAATACAAACATTCCAGTTTGAACAACCCTTTTGAACTTAGGCTGTGTTTTCTAATCTAAAACCATTGCTGGTTGGGCAATTTTCATTTTTGCCAAACGAGAAGTGGCACTTCATTTTAGGTAAAGGTTACTATGAAGTTCCCAACTCTATGAAATGCATCCCTCTCTAACACAAACCAGTGCATGCTGGTGTCTAACGCTGGAGAGGAATGTGCACACACTCGAAAATAAATGGTTTTTGCATTTCAAGGTGACAAGTACAATGTCAGACACAATCAATCGATCACTGCATAATTATTATTGCAAATGATCCATATCCATGCTGCAAACCTTAAGGGGAATTTAATGAAGCAGGAAGCACATCAATAATAAGATCTACTTCGGTCTCTGTTAAATCTCGCAATTCACAAATATGTTGTCACATTTTATCCCCCCTTGAACTCCTGTAATTATATTTGAGGAGAAGCTCACTGGAAGTAAAATCCAGACATACATCAGCTTTTCCTCTATAAAAGGAGTCCCTGCATCTTATATATAAATCACAAAAGATTAAATGTACAAAACTCTACAAACACAACAATCTCTGAAGAAAACTTGAAATGCCAACAAACAGGCTTAGTCTGATGTGTTTGGCTGACTTAAATCTGTTGTGCCCATGGAGGAACACACAGGGAGCACAGCAAGACAGAGAAGGAGCTGAAGAAAGAAACTCCTGTGTCCTGGCTGCAATCCCTCCACGTCACTCACTGCCTGGCTGAAGAAAGGGAGTTTAACTGGTGGTGATAACAAAAAGGGTTCTTGGTTTTGTTTTCCACTACCTGAATCAGAAATTAAATTGCTAAAATTAATTGGCAGAGATTATAATTGGCATTAAATAATGTCATTTCTTCCAAGGCAAGTCTGTTGTGTCTGTGACAGGGATGAGGAAGTGAGCTCCCTGTTTTTCTGCTGTTTCATGAGCTTTCTCACTCCAGTTCTTCCCACTCCTCCTCCCTCCCTGTCCCACTGAGGTGGAGATTGAGAGGGAATTTGGCTGCTAGATGGGTCCGACCCATGACACAACTGCTATCCTGATGGGGAAAAAATTATCTAGTCTATTAGAAGCCTCTGTGAAAAACAGTCATTTCTGCAGGAGTGTTGGACTTCAGCTTTCTGGTTGCAGTAAGAACAGGTGGATTTCCATTCTAGGCTATGACAAGGATCCAAACACAGATTCATCTGTTTGGCAAGGAAAGGATATCAATCCAGGAGCAGAAGGGAAAAAGGAAGCCATATGGAGAGACATCAAAAGAAGATGTGAACAGATACCTAGGCTTTGATTAGTAAACATCCCCTTTTGTTGATTAAACTGTGAGACAGTCGAACTAGTTATAAAAGGTAAATCCAGCCTAGTGGCACTTGCACATTAAAGTGAAAAGATAAGCAGAATCTTGGCTTAGGGACTATGACAGCTTCTGGAACAGACACACTTCACTGGAATAAATATCCAAAAGGAACACGTCAAGAAATTAAACTCAAGATACAAACAAGGTTTCTCAACTGCTCAGAAAAATCTTCAGGATTTGCTCATTCCTCTGCCTCCCCAGCTAAGACCATTCCAACAGTAGCTACGGTTCTACAGCTGCAGATGTAGTAGCTTAAACCCACCAGATTGTCACAGAAGTGGTGTTCAGGAAGGATTTCCACTAAGGGATAATAATAGTGGGACAATAGGAGGACTGTAGCCTGCTCACCCAACCACGTTCCATGCAGTCTTTGTTCAATTCTTTCCTCACACAAACACCCCTGGACCGATAAAGACACCCACGCAGTTCATTCAAAGCTCTGATGGAAACCAATGCTATTAAGAGGGACACGACAAAGATAAGGTTAATTGGACAAGTGTAACTCCTTGCTACAGTAAGGGGGGAGAACAGATTAGGTAATTAAAGTATACAGAGTATATAATGCAACTTCAGAAGAGGGCAGAGCAAGTCTGTCATGCTGCTTTACACAAAATGCACTGATTCTGCAGCAAGAATTAGTAATAATAATAATAATAGATATATTCTTGAGGCTTAAACTCAGTTTAATCCTGCTTAAACTCAGTTTCATCAAACAATTATGTGTGTTTGTGTCTAAAGGAATGTACATTGCTTTTATAAACCAAAACTGCCTCGCTTGCCTCTCTGCAGTGCTGGACATAATGTAGCATCATCCTGATTTGTTCTCTTCCCATTCTTACCCCACATAAATAACAGAACAGTGTTCTACAAAACACTGCAGCAGGTCAACCCTTCAAGAACTGAATGTGCCAGATGACCAAAAGTTACTGTCAAATATTCTGAACTGAAATCACTTTTCTCTTCTGTTTCATTTCTCTTTTTACACTAAAAAAGGTTATTTTGGTGAATGTCTTCGTGCTTTGCATGCTAGTGTGACTTTAACTTCTGTCATCACACATGAATTATTATACATATGATTTTTAAGCCAACTTATGTCTGTGTTCCAATAGATACATAAACACAGCCTACTGAGAGTTGTCTTAGATTCTACCATAACTAATTGTAATCCTGTTTTCATTCAGTCAGTCCTTTCATTTTAGCCATCAAGATTGTAGATTTATAAATTGCAATACTTCATTATTCATGTTTATTGAGTCAGATACCCTTGAAGATCCTTACTATTCACATCAGCATACTCAATTATGAAATCATTTTGTATTTTTCTGTGTTAATAATAAAAGGTACATATTTATTCAACATCAGCGGTCAGGCAGTCAGATACAGAGGATAAAGCTCCATGTTTTATTCAAGGTCTCACTGGAAAGCAGAATGAGGATCACTTTGATTCTGAAGATACCTGCAGCTTTTCAGCCAACATGTTTGATTTTTCTTAACTAAAAGGATCTAAATACTTTGATTACTCATTAATTCTATGCAATAAAATCCATACTGCTGAAGTGTTCCACTGACAATGTTTCCAACACAGTCATTTATTCTTTCAGCTTAGTTCATGCTGGATCTCACTGTCTGTAGCTCTTGAAGCACAGTCAGTTGTTCATTTTGTCTTAGTCTAGGGTGGTTTTGGACAGTCCTCAGTTAAGAGAGCAATCCTTTGCTTAATGCACACAATGCCAATGCTGCAAAATACACAGTAACCAAAGTCAGTAAAAAAAAAATGAGAATTGTATTTGCTCCTTACTCCAATTTAAAAAATCATATGGTTTTGTTCCTTTATCATTTTAGTCATCTTCCCATCTGTTTAGGGCTCTCATTTCCTTTGGAAAAAAAGCCTTTACAAAGGTGTCCTGCAGCACTGAGTACACAAGGAGCACAAGTTAGGCTGGAAATGACACCCTCCTCTAAGCCAGGAGAAAGGCACACTCTGTGCCTGCATACATTTGGGAGTGCATAAAAACATGCAGACTTTGGTCAGCTGAATAAAATACCATCTGCTTTTGAATATGCGAGATGACACAGACTCCTGCGTGTATTAGGATTTCTCTAAATAGGAGAAGAACCAGAAATGCAACGATAAAGAGTTTAAACTCCTAAATATCCAGATTAAACTTGTGCTAGAGTCCGTTACTTCCTTTTCCTCCAGACTTCTTCCCAGATGTTCACCTAAGGAACAGTTTCCTAATTCAGACAAGTGCAATTCTCTATATTGGACCCAAAGCTTTATTCTACAGAGTTGTCAAAACAGTGTCCTATTGCCAGAAGAAGTTATCTTGTTGCTATTGCATACACATTTTTTTCAATTTGTTTCTCTGTATCTGCCTACTCTAGTTTAGGGGAAAAAAGCCAAATTTCATTTGCTGACATGCTTTCTGCCTTGTTTGATCAAGTATCATTCTGAAGCTGCTACTGAAAAATTCTCTGCTAAATATACACAAAATTTTGCACAACTCATTCCCTGTTATTAAAAAGAACAGCAGACTGACAGGAATGAAGCTCACCTCTGACTAGGCAGACATTAATTTGATGTTTATAAAATTTATAAAACTGTATTATGGTACATTAAGGTAATTTTAGTCCAGCGTTTTCATAGCATACAACAAAATGTGGAAAACTAATAATTTGCATTTTACAAATGTATTTACCAATGATTTTGTTCCAGTTTTTCTCAGGAAAACATTTAATTGCATTTGACTCTGTCACGACATGTACTAACTTTAAACCCTTGACTTCTAACTCAGAATATGAAAGCTGAACATGAGGTCAGTGAGACCTCAAAATAGTCCAGTCTGAACAACCAGATGGAAAACAACCAACCACGGAACTGTTTGCTGGGGAATCAGGCAGCTGTTTGTGCTCTCATGTGGACAAACTATGTTTATTTTTCAAAATATGAAAAAGAGGAGCAGGAATACTGCACAGAAAGAGGCGGTTTCGATGGCTGGGGACTCTATGAAAGATTGGGAGCAGTCTCAGCTTTCAGCCATCAACTCTCATTTCCCCCACCAATAGTTATGATGCTGCTTTGGCCAAGCTAAGCACAAGTCAGCAACTTTAGAGCCCTCTAACTGGAAAAAAACCCCAAAACATATATTTGTTACATTCTGAGAAAATCACATCACCTTTGGGGAGGTGAGTTACACAGGAAATGTGAATGATAATCTGCAGTGATCCAGAACACCTTGAGTCACTGCAACAATCTTATTTTGGGGAGAAAGGGGCATTAAACTGCAGCAGCAGCAGATGTAAAAGCGTCTACACCCCTCAGAAAGGACATAGGCCCTTTTGACTTCACCAGTTCCTAAATCAGTAATGCCTGAAAGACGTCAAAGTTTCTTGGTCAGTGTGAACTCTGATATTGATGAACTCTGATTCCCACAGCACAGGTGTCTATACATAAAGTACCAGAGCAAAAAAAGATCTCCTTTGTGCAGGGAAGGAGGAAAGTATAAATATAAACATAATTTAATTGCTTAGGCCGTCAACAAATATGGATTTCCCTTGACAGTGTTAACAGTACTAAAAACTTTCTCTACTTTTTGAAATTTTGAAATAAGTATTTAAAAACCAGCAACTAATCAAGACTGTTCCATTCAATAGACTGAATTAGTGTCTGTGCTCTGCATTCCTGCACAGTGTTTTTAGTCAGCTGAACACATTCAGTTCAGTTTGCTTGCAATAAAAGGAACTTGATATCACTGTCATCAGTAGAATGAAAAAAAAGACATCAAACTCTTCCAGGATACTGCTTAGTAAGACATTAGAAAATGGAAAGAAATCAAAATGTTCTTTTTCTTTGTAAATATTGCAAAATGTTTCTACATTATACATGAAATGAAACAACAGGTAAGCACTGCCACATAAACGAGTGAATAATCTGAAAAAATCTCAGTCGATGTAATAAATTAATTTTAAGCCCTTTATAAAGGGGAAGACTACATTTTCACACAAGTTGGCTACTTTAAATTTTAATAGTATTGCTGAGAAGCTTTTTATAATTATATAAAATATTGATGTGATGCCAGGAGAAAGCATTTCAAGTGCTGCTGTGAGTTTATACCTTGCACCAACGTATATTAAAAGTCTCTTGTTTACCTACTGCATCTTTTTACATATGCTGCATCTTAGGTACCTCTACATGCCTAGTTAATGTATAGAGTTTTAAAATCATAACATTTCAAAAAAAAAAACCTATGAGTATAATTCCTCTATTTCCATAAAAAAACACAAAGTAATAATGTTCTGCTACAATTAATAAAAAAAAAAAGTTCATTCTCTGCTTCTTCCTACTAATCTTGAGATCTTATTCAAATAATTTAGACTAGAAAAGTTCAGTTGCAAATAGGAAGAAGGCTTAATACCCAGGTGTAGTAGTGCCAAAAGAGAGAGATGCGGTTTAAAGAATTCTGCAAATCAGAAAACCAGAACAAAACATACATCTAAAAATGTAAGTAAAAAGGACAAAATAGAATTGGAATGAACACACTTTTAAATGTGAAATATTAATTACTAGAACTGCTATATTAATTACTAGAAGCTTTGAAAACCAGGAAGTGGTACTATCAGAAACTGCTTATTACTGTGGTTGTTTTGCTTAAAGCATTTATATACATCTCTAAAATGAAACACTAGAAAAGTTCATCAATAATATAAACTACAGCACACTAAAAGTGTTAGAAATCTGCATAGCTACCTGCAAGAAATTGTATTTCACTAAATTTCAAATTAACAAAGATTCCTAGGCTTGGGGAGGGAGAAGTTCCCTGTCTTTTAAACCTTTTGAGCCTGTGCCACAGAGAAACAGACTAATACAGAATAATGCATGTCCTTTCACCCTAGTGTGTATATTAGAAAGGGTTTATCCTCAAGTATTTACTGTGCATCTCCTTTGGATGATGGCAACTATAACACCACAACACAAACTGAATGAAAGACAGACTGCTGCAGCTGAGGGATCTGATTTATAAATCTAAAAATAGAACAAAATTAATCCTTGCACCAGCAGCTTCAATACAGAATCGCGGTAAGGGTTAAAAACGAGCAGCAGCCGGGGCTGCTGTTAAATGCACAGACACTCTGGTGAAAATTCCAGGGACTTGTACTACAGAACCCAGGAAAAAAAAGAAAAAGACAAAATCATAAGGCTCAGTGATTGGTGAGCTCCCAAAACCATGGCACAGGTCAAAGTACTGAAATAAGAAACTTAAAAGTCTGCGTACAGTGCCTTTTGCGTGGATGACAGAAGTTACTAAGATATAGTGGAGGGTCAACAGAAATGAGAAGAAAGCATAAAGGGAGATTTACAGCATGAACCACGAGCGATTCAGAAAGAGAAGGAGTGATTACTGATAACATCTCTGAGACTTCACTGCTGCCCCTCTGCAGCCCGTTTTGCAGAGGTGGCCCAGATTAGCTGCACGCCTGTCTATTTTTACATACATTTAAATTAAATAAATAAATAGATTGTCAAATGAGATTAGTTTAAAATATTTTCCCAGAAGATGCACCGGCTTTGAAGAGGAACACAGAAAAGCTTTTAAGTATGCAGATTTGTTCACTGATCTTTTTGTGGGTTTTTTTTGCTAAGGAAAAAAAAAACATTCTGTATCAAAACCCGGATGAATTCACAGGTTAATAGCTTTACTAATTCAAAACATACATGCCACAACACAACATTATTTTTAAGGTGAGCAGATTTTGCTGCAAGGAATCAGAACAATGCTGAATATAAAATCACAGAAATAAGAACATAATATCTATTTCTTTATCTGCAGTTGTCAATTGCCAGAAACTTCAAAAGCCAAGACAGTGACAATTAGTATAAAAAAAACTGGGTTAAGTAACACACATTAGAAGTTTTAATCACATTAAGATTGTTTCATTTCTTACAAAGAAAGCAAATTCTGAACAGCCACAAGTGATGCAGCATTCGCTTTGTAACTGAACCACCCGGTGAATCTTACACAATTGCAACATGTTCTAAGGCAATGAAAAGAAAGCAACGCACTCTGCCACATCCTGCAAATCTTGAAAATAAATTCCAGCTTCACGTTAATGAACCGGTTTGTTCAAACTCTGCCTGGAAACGCAAGCACATGTTCTGCACCCCAGCCACGCTACCCTGCAGCACACACACCTCACATAGCACAAAACATGCTGCAACTACAGGCTAAAATCCACAGTCCCAAAGTCAATTTATTAACAAAAGATTGACATGGAGAGAGACACTACCTACCCACAAATACATCATCATCTTGAAAGAAATCAAGGGCTCTGTCAGCAAACAGAAGTCTCCTTACTTCACCAAGTATGTCTGGAAGGAAAACTGAAAACAGTGGGTAGAAAATCTTGCCTTTTTCTATCAAGTCCTCGCAGTTCTCTTCTTGTACAAGGTATTTTTTTTAGTTTGTTTATGAGAATAGCATTCGTTCAGTGGCTCTTTCTGCGTGTGAAGTGACTTGCTTCAGGCTGTCTTTTTTCTTCCCTTTTTCTCCCTAACTCAGTCTGTCCTTTCTTTACTGTCAAGCTTGCTTAGGTAACAGTTCTTGGTGTATCTATTTAATGAGCAGGTCCGTGCACTAAAGGCAGCCAACTACACTGGAGAGAGGGGGGGAGAGAAGAAAAAAAAAAAAAAAAGTAATAATAAATAAATAAATGGGAATATACCACTTCCTGATTATTATTATGGGATCTACGGATGCCCCCTCTGTAAGAATTTATAGGAGGATTTCTAAGGCATCTTGAGGGCGGGGGGGAATCCTCAGAATGACTCCGGTGGCACTCAGGCCATTACCTCTCCCTGCTGAAGGACCCAGTTCACAAATCCCGCATTTGAGAAATTTTTAAACTCAAAGCAAAGCTCCCACAGAAAAGAAAGGAACATGTACTGCACCCTGCTTCTCCTTTATCTCTTTAAATGTACTTCAGATAAAAGCTGCATCCAGTCAGGTCAAGGCCTTTCCCAATCTTATTACGCTCACACAGGAGCGTTCAACACACTTTTCTACAGCCATCTACTGTCTCCACAGTGTTATTGCTGCTGTTCCTGCTGCCGGGAGAGAACTGCCAGCACGAGAAACAGGGAATACAAACAGTAAATCAGACCACAGGAAAGATGTTTGGGCTAATTTGATTTGTTTATGGGAGGATTTTTTGTTTTTTTTACCATAATACATATTTTAAAATCAAAGTTAGGATGGTGATTTGCATATTTAACAAAGGTTAATAAAGAGAACTGCAATCTTTTACTCTTTTTTTTGGTTAAGTTTAAGGTACTTTATGCAAATGAGTGAGCATGCAAGGGAATAGAGTTTTTTTGATTGACACCTGGACTTTTATCCTTTGCTACAAGAAAGTGTTTTTAACTCATTTAACCCATCTCATTAAAACACCCAATATACTTGGTAAAGTGATCAACAGCGTCCTCAGGTGAGCAACAATTTTAAAATGTAAAGGAGACAAATCTTTTTTACTTTTAAGGCTGCGTTATTGGACTTGAAAATCAAGGCTGACCACGTGAATCAGTGCATGCCACACCCTGAGCGCGACACGTTTCGGGTACTGATGTGCAGAGTCATACACACAGTCTGTCCACTAAGTGCATCAGCTATATATTATAAAGAATAATAACTAAAGAGATGAGTTATAAAAATAGTCATGGGAATGAGATTAAACAGAAATTTTGCCTTATTTTTCGTGTTTGATTATTTATCCGTTATGTTTGGTCACAGACTTCGCAATTCTTCTTCTTCAAAAAAAAAAAATCATTCTTTTAACCTAAAGACTCCAGTCCATTTCTATATTCAGCCTGACCATACAAGGTAAAATGTCACCTAAATAATTCAAATGCATTAACTACATTGCATAATCACTCACTGCACCAGGGCAGGTGGCAAATGGAGAGGCACCTGCTGAAAGAGCCCATAACGAGGAGACATAACAGCAAAACGAGACTGGGGGGAGCAAACCAAAATCCATAGCACTAAACCAACTGGAATCTGCCACCAGGGTGAAGTCCAAGTAAAAATAACTGCTGTACCCCTGACAGTTCAGAGCTGACAGCTTTAACAGAAAAATGAAACGATCAATTCATGTGGCATTTTACGCCACAATTTCAATATAGAAGTTTATACAGATAAAGAGATACAGATACACACACAGAGCTATTTATGTTTGATCTGAAAAATACTACAGCCAGGTAAAATGTTGTTGCCTCTTTTAGGGGAGGCAAAAGGCAAAGATTTAACACAACACTTCCTAAAGTGGTAATTTTTATTGTAACGTGCAACGACAATAACACTGATATAAGTTTAGCGCAGTCTCGTGAAATAAAGCCACTACCTTCACACAGGTAGACTCCAAGAGGAAAAGAAAAACCTTTTGTTTCCAGTTTTGAGTTGTTTAAACCATCTGTCAGTGTAGCCACCAATACTCAGCACTCTACCAGGCCTAACCCAGTCACCTTTAAGCTGTACACCTCCACCTCGTTTGGTCTCCTGCACAGTGCCCTGTGTTCTGTAGTCACTCACACCGTAATAAACCTGAAATATCATGTTAGAATGAATTACATTATACTGGTTAGGCTGAAAATACATTTTCTGATAATGTATCTGAACATCTGCCAGCCAGCAGTTCTATCTGTGCACCTCAACTGAACACAGGAGGCTTTAGAAATTTCAAAGAATGGTTAAAGATTTTATTAATATGATAAAAGACTGTGCACAGCTATTGCCTATAAATCACTTCTCTATCAAAATTTCCCTGTTTTGGAGCATAGGCAGCATAGGAAACTTCAGGGAATGGTGTCCCAAGGCTTTCAACTTCTCTCTCTGTATTCTAAATTCTCTTCATTATTAAATTGGTTACTCAGTCAATTCTTCATATCTTATTCCTTCAAACAAGAGGAACAGTTTCTCATGCTGCTGTACAAAAACCATTCATTTGAAGTGTTTTATTTTTCATGAAGATATTATTCAATACTTTGTTAGATCATCTGTAGTCCCTGTGCAGGTAGAAAAATGTGGATAAAAAGATGACTGAAAACCGGTGTATTACTCTGTTTTTTGTACCTACGACTGAAGTTTAAACCAAACCCTCTTTGCTAAGGTCACTTCTTACACGTTCTGGATTTGCAAACAGTGCGAAAAAAGTAAATAGGAGGTACTGACCACAATCATTTTAACAAAGGCTGGTCCAAGAGAGCTGACATCGGGTTCAGGCCAAAGGCTACTGAAATCAATGAGAACCTTGCTGTTCTTTTAGAAAACAGGCAGTCAGAAACTCTGTTACAGTTCTGGGCATTTGCTATTTGCTGCTATAATGGCCCAGTTCCTCGGATGCTCCCAAAGATGTTCACATGAGGCTCTTCCACAGGGGCTCTTACAGGTACTTTCAGCTTCAGAACCAGCATTGCTGTGCAAGCTCGTACCACAGCCTGAACTTTTATAATCAATCAGAATATCATACATTTTCCCTACAGAATCACAAGGGATTGGTGAGGCATTCAGGGTAGATAAAAATAGTTGGCAATAGCAAAAATGAAATAATAAATTTTGTACTTATAATTAATCAAGATTAGTTTTATATGTGATCAGCACATTCTTATTGGCACCTAAACAGTTCCCATTTCTAAAAAATCAAGCTCTAGATTCTAGGAGTTCCATTACCTTATTAAAGGGCCATAACTCATAGACATATCTTGGCATATTTATTAATGACACAGAAGATTGGAAATAGCACTGATATTGGTGCTTACTGCCTTGGAAGATAAGAAAATGCAGACTAAGTTCCTCCTCTTGCAGGGGATATAAACCTCCTAAGAACTGCAAGAATATTAAAACAATCCCAGTGCTAGATGCTATGATCTTTATTTTTCTAGGTGCTATAGGATCATGCAGAAGGGTATCAAAATCATGCATTTAACTAATGGACTGCAAAGACAAAACTTACTGACTTTAATGAGTCATCTGTGCTTTCAACCAACGTCTCTGTTCTTCAGAATTTAAACCAGAGGGATTTAATAATTCTTAAAAACCAAAAAGCCTAGTAAAGGAGGGCGGGAATCTGATGGTAATTATTACATGGATGTTACTGGTAATGAACTGGTTTCTTTCACTTAAACTTCCCCAAGAAAAGACACCAACGATGCACATGATGCAGGAGCTGCAACAACGCTAAAATCCCACATAATTTACACAGAATATAGAAAATAATTTTAAACATTTAGAAGGCTGGAAATATTTGTGTTTGTGCTTAATTTCCATACCTTAACAGCCTCATCTATCACGGCTGTATATGAAATGAAAAACTGCAGACTGTTAGGAGGTATGGAAACAAAACAAGCCTTTAATCTGTTCTTGAGTCACTGCAGTTTTAAAGGGGTGGGTTTTGCTGTATTTTTTCTGGCTTTTGCTTTTTGGATTTCAGCACAAATGCAGAAGAGCAACTGAAGTGCAACTTTACGTACAGTTTATAAACTCTGTGTTTTCACCACAAAGTTTTTGGGTTTTTTTTTCCATTTTCAATTAATTTCCACTACTTTAGCCCTTGTGTCACTTTTGATGCAAGAAATTGGTTTCTGTGCTCATTTGCTGTGTACAACTATGACATCTTAAAACCAGGAGAGATTATGTGAGGCCAGCATATTGTCCCAGGAAAGCCTGAGGAGCAACCAGCCAACCATTTGGTCATTGGAGCTCAGCACAATTTAAAATGCCCAGTCAGGATTCTTGGCTGTTTGATGAGTTGTGCTCAGTGTGCAGTCCAAGGGGGGTACAAGGAGGATGGAGGCAGATGGGAGCTTCCTCAGACCCAGGTTCTGTGACACATGCATGGGATGCACACAGCCGAACACCTCCCACAGAAGCAGGAATAGGAAACTCTGCTTTCCCTTTCCTTAGCAGAGCAAGGTGGTGGGAGAAAAACATGAGGGGTCTGACCCTTTGTCTGGTACAAACATTTCATTTGGGATGTATCTGGAACAAAGCCAGTGGCTTATTTCTCCCAACACTCAAACATTCTGACAAGCCTCAGGGTAACTAAGTGATTATAATTAAACCAAATTATTAGTGATCATTGTTCAGTTGGTACCAGCTCAATCCCTTATCCATAATTTCAGTGGCAGGTGCTATATTGCTGCTGCTTCTTCACTCTTTTTGGTGAGAACAGACTCAGCCAGTCCTGCCAAAGAAAACCCTGGCAGCCACAGGAAAACCTCACATAATCTCTCCTGGTTTTGAGATGTCATAGCTGGACTCCAACTTCAGTCTGATCAGGGAGGGTGTTACTGTGGGTTGATGACAGACTTGACTTTACTTAAATAAGGTCTGTGAAAGAAAAGTACCAGAGAATTAACACAAGGACAGTGGCATCAGAAATTACCAGCTGCAAGAAAAGAGTTTTAACTAAATTTCCTGAAATGTTAGTACGGCTCTGCAGTTTTCTGCTGGATAATGCCCAGGTGTGTGTGCAAATCTTCCCCTTGACTTTAGAGACCCTGCTTATACAGATCACAAAAAGAAACAAATCTGTTTCAGCATGTAACCATTCACACTTGAACAAAGCAAGTAGGATATCAAATACTGAGTACTGGTAACAAGTGGCTCTCAATTCATCTGTTCCCCGAGAACTTAGATTGGTTGAATAAAATTGAATAAATTAAGTATCTCAGGATACTCTGGAGCAGAAAAAAGAAACTAATGTCATCAGTAAAATTACCTCCAAGCAAATGTTTGCTTAGCTTTAGTCAACATCTTCTTTCCACTGCCCATAAAATCCTTGATTCAAGAGAACACTAAGACGACTCACAATCTTACAACGCATTTTTAAAACCTGGCAGAGGGTATTTCCATCTTCACAGTAGGACACATAATTATATCCTCCTTAGAACGGGCTAATCTGAAACCAACTATTGCTAACTATTATCTATTTATTGGAACACAGGAAAAAAAAAATCTCTTTTCAAGATACTACACTCAAATTTGCTTTGGGTAAAGATCTGCTCCCCAGCAGTGGAGCCAGCTGATACCATTCCTCAGGTAACATCAGCCACATGCTGCTGCTGGCAGAACCATCAATCAGCTCACATCAGCTGATGCAGGGACCTGATGGGGTGGGAGAAGGATGGCACTCAGATAAATAAATGAAACTTGCCACACTTGCACAGTAAATCAATACAAAGTTGTCTCTAGGATTTCTTTAAGTAATTGCAACTATTCTAAGGTAAGATTTTGTTTTAAAAAGGGGAGTAGGGGTTAATATTTGATAATCATCACTAATATGATAAAAGGTTCCTATTACCAATGACTTAAGCACTTCTTCCCTGTAATTTTCAGTTTATGAGTATATAAATTGCTTTGTTATTTAGTGCAGGCTCCTTAAATCCTGAAGTCTTTATGCACTGGATGATAACAAATGGATCAGTTTTACCACTTATAATAGTTCAGTAAATCATGGAACAGCCTACCTTTCAGCAAAGCCATCATACAGAACTTATCACAGCAAACCTATCAGCTGCTATTTCTGACTATATATCTGACAAAACTAATTCATGCTCTGTCTCCTCGTCTCACTTGTTTTTTAACAAGGTGAGAACAGCCTCATAGCTGAGGGTGGGTTATATCAGTGTTTTGATTCGGTGGGGGACTGGCACATCCACAGCATGTGCTGAGCACACTTCTCCTGCTCCCAGGCTGCCAGGGCACCACTGCTGATGGCAGCACCACTGTACAGCAGCCCTGCGATAAAAAAGGTAAAAATCTGCTCCTCTGCCACCTGAAATCCCGGGAACAGCACCAGAACCAGCCTTGCCATTAGGCTGCTCACAGAATCAGCAAGGCCTCTGCAGCAGGGTCCTGGTGGAGGCAGGTACTGCCCACCCCCAGCTCCAGGCAGGAGCAGCCACAAACAAGGAGACACGGGGGCAGGATTTTAGGGAGGCACTGCAGGGGCAAGGCGTGTGCTTGGAATGGAAAACTACAAAACTAATACAGGGAGAAAACAGGGAAAAGAAGTTACATAAGAGGATTGAGATATCTACAAAAATAGACAAAAAGCTGATGCTACAGGTGCTAATCACTCCCAGCATATTAGCAGTGCACAAGAACAGCCCTGAGTTAACAAAACAGCTGAGTTTGGCACTTTTGAGACAGTTGGTGCCTCACGATTGCTGTCTCATTGAAGCTGCTTTTTTTACACCACAACTGCAGAGTGTAAAAGCCTACACAACTGCTGGGGTACTTCTCACACAAGTAGTGGCTGTGTTTAATAACTCACGTGCATCCACACTGCATCCACACAGAATTCTGCAGTCAGGCACACAAAGAGATGGTCTGGCAGTGGCATCAGTCTGGAAATAACAGCTGTCTTCAGAATCTTCTCTTACTCCTCATTCTCAAGGAAATCAGAGACTGTTTGAGGAGCTCTAATGGCACCATCACATCGAGAAAAGGAAGCCATGATGCTGCTCTTCAATAAATCAATGCCTCTTTGGCTGCATTCCAGACCACAAAAACACTTTGGGCATCTTTGCCTGCCTTTCATTTTGTGACTTGTAGGACCCTCTCCATCATCTTGATGTCTGCAGATTTTCTCCATAACCCTTTTTCTTTTTTTTGGCTTCTGCCATGAGACTCACAGAACATTCCCCTTTAATAGGTCTCAAACTATGTTTTTCCAGAAACCCTTGACATTTCCTGAAACCTGGCATTTATATATTACAGACAAATAAGTAGTGAGACAATAATTAGGGCTGCATCAGTGCTTTCCTAAGGCATGCAATGTGCTGTATGGACACGCATGGCCAAATGGTTCTGATTTTCAGAAGTGGCCTCAAATTATTTCGACATCACTTCAAAAATACTGAGAAATTTCTGTCCATCAGTCCAAACTATGAGAAGGAACTCAGGGCATGTCAGGAGACAAAATGAGATGAAGAGTGCCTTCTGGGAGTCTGACAGAGGGAATGCCTTCCTGGCATCTTGGAGAAGGACACATCTGTGAAGGGGTGTGAGTGCAGCTATCCATGGTCTGTTCTTGTTCACACTGAAAGCTTAAAAGTACAAACACTCATTTCTAGGGTTTCTTTAAACAGGACATGGTTGTTTTTGGAGAACAGGTGTTTCTAGAAGAAAGTTAAGTGCAACACAACTGTAAAGGAGTTCTTGCAGCTGAGCAGCTGCCCATCCACAGCGCAGGTAAACTCACACAGCACTGCACAAGGAACCCCCTGGGACAGGAGATTGTGCACTGCTTCCCCCCCAGCACAGGCACTTGATAACCAGGTCACTACACCCCTTCCAACACCCCCACAGTACGAAAAAGTTTTTCCTGGTCTTAAAAAATTTTGGGAATACATAGCTTTTTGCAAAAAAGTTGGATTCAGAACAGTTTTTCCTGCATGTTTCAAGCATTACAAAGCATGTCAGTGTTCTGCTGCTAGACCCACCTGCACAGCCACCAACAGGCCAGTAACCAGGCAAAAATCAAACCAACCTGAGAGTACTTCAGATTCCACCACTGCCTTCCAGTACTCTCAGAAATTCCTGAAGCTGGATTCCCTGACTATTCATTCTCACAATTAAAAAGTTCACTTCTCATACAGTTCTTCTGCCTGAAATCAAAATACTCCCTGCATTGTCTCCCTTCCATGAGCTGCCCATCCCTTCTCTTATTAAATTGATTGTACATTAGAGATGCTGTGTTTACCTCAGACACTCTCCATTAGGAGGGATCCAGACTGTACACTAAATATTTAATTGGTGTTCTGAGATGCTCTGAATCTATGTATTTTCTAATTTCCTAGGGGGTTCATGGTTCACATCAGTTGGATACTTCTTTCCCAGCATCAAAATGTAAAGTTAACTATTTCCAACAGCAAATGCACAGGTACTGACACTGAAAAAAAACCCCAAAAACCCCAAACCAAACCAGCAAAAACCAAACAAAAACAAACAAACCCCAAAACAAATTACACCCTGTTCTGAAAACAGTGACATTCTGGAAATATAACCTCTCTCTCGAACCAAAATGTGGATTCTTCTGGTAGTACAGGATGATAATACTTTGTGCATGTGTGAAAACTGAGGGTTTTTTTTTTTTCTTTTCCCCCCGTGAGAGGGAAATTGTAGCATCACAAGGACTGATTGTTCCACACTTTACTGTTCCATCTTTCATCAGAGACAAATCACCAACACGGTGGCAACATTCTGGTGCAGCCCAAGGTTACTGCTCAGTCCCGAAGCACCTCCCGTGACAAAAGGCTGGTGGCACTTGACTGAGACTAAAAGAGCATCAGCAAGAGGCAGAGCAGACTTCTGCTGCTCTTATTGTCAAAACCACCACACAGGTGAGGAACAGGAGCAGCTTCTGTGAGCACAGAGCTGGGTAACAGTCTCCATATCCCTTCTCTCTGGGACTACCCCAGGCTCAGCTGGGCTCTGCTCACAGAGTACATTGCAAAATGCTGATCAAAGGCATCACAGCACTCACTGCTTTTCACTGAGTGAGACCTTGCTAAACCACAGCATCCTTGCAAACTGATCTTTGCAAGCAAACAATATTAAAGCATTTCAAAAGATACTTTGATTTTTTTTATAATGAAATTTCGCGTGCCAACATGACAAACAAGCAAAGACCATTTAGCACTGGGTACCCTGCTTCTATTTAGTTACTGTCTCCGAAGAACACGTTACAGTCAGAGCAAAGGGGTAACAAGCAGAGCGTGTTTTCCATCCTGACCTGCACTGCAAGAGAGGGAATTCTCCATGAGCAGAGCTCGTTAATGCAATTCCTTACAAGGCAGGGAGACTCTGGGCTGCAGGATCAGGTTGCATAAAGCCCATCTGGCCTCTCAGAGGTGATATTTTGTGTTCTCCTCTGAGCCCTGAACTCGGATGCTCTCTGCACACTGAGTCTCCACGTTCACTCACTGCTCTGAATTAAACTCTTCTGTGGCTGTGGAAATCCAAACAAGAACCAACACCTAATTAAACACATGCTGAAGTTTTCTTTGCCTAAGATACATCTTTTAAGACTGTTTCTGTGTTCCAAATTCCAATCCAACTCCAAGAATTTTACATTCCTTCCTCCACCTGGCCAAGGAAAGGCATTCCCTGTGCCTGCAGCAGGAACCTAGGCAGGGAAGAGGCTGAATGCTCCATATAATGCACTGGAAGAGCATCAATACCATGCTTTAGTGCCAGCAGCACAGCAAAATAAACAGTGCAGGAACAGGGCAAGCATTTGGGTGGGATTTAGTTCAGAAAAGCACACAGGAACATTAATCTGCTTTGGTATTTACTGTAATAATGTCAAAAATCTTTGTTTCAACTGAATTTCCTCTATATTATATCGCCACACTAACTGTACTATGGGTACAGATGAACACTTACTGAACTTCTTTCTCTTTTTAATAACTTCAGTGTTTTCCAGCACTTTCAAAATAAAGCTTGGATTACTCGGAATAAAGCATGGAAATACATTTCCATTAATCAATTTGAAAAATATTTTTTTTTTCTTTTCAACCTTTTTTAAATAAGAGCCAATATTTTTCACATCATTGTATATTTGGTATTATAAAAGCCACAGAGTTCTCTAAAAATAGTAAAAACCTTTCTGAGATTTAAATGTAAACCTAATACCATTATGCATTATTTTGGAGTGTCTAATACGTTTTCAAAGAAAATAGTGAAAAAAACCTACTTTTAAAAAACATTTGGCTCAGAGGTATCATAATTTTAACATACTGAATAGAATACTGGAAAGCAATTTTTTGCAGCCATTGGATCTGGTTTTCAAACCAGAAAGAATTGTGTGGCAAAGTTAGCAAACCATGATTGCTCTGTTCTGATGGCAACAAGTGAAAAAAAATCTAAAATTTGGATACAAATGAGTCAGGAATAATTTTGTTATATTTTTAACACTGATGAATATTCAAAATATTTTACTGGCTCTCCCTGTAAAATAGATTCTTTGCATACAAGATTATTGTAACTGGATAAAACCCCACAATCCTGTAGTGGACTCCACATTTCCAGCTGAGCATGTGACTGGGAAGGTGCACAGCACCCAAGACCTGCATATTTCAAGGGTTTAGGAAAAATTAGGTTGTTAAGTGGTTTTTTTTTTTTTTTTTCCCTAGATTTACAGCTGTTTGTTTGGGGTTTAAATATATATACATATCTCTGTTTAAAGATGAAAGAGAAGAGTAAATAACTACAGTAACAGACCTTTAATGTATTTTGGACTATTATCGTCTGGGCAAATATATAAAAATATATTTTTCTTAATTTCAAATTAAATGCTAGCTACAATTAGATTTTAAATATGTATTTTAGTGGAAGCAGGAGTGTAAACCAAGTATGAGATATCCTTGAGTTGGGAGCCTAGCAAGTGAGCCAAAACTCAAAAAAATAAACTACCTATTCAGAGGCATCTTTACAGAACATGCTGCCAGGTTTTCCCTTGGGCACTTTGGCAATATCACATGAAAATTCCTGGGATATTTCATTCCAAAAAATGGGAAATGCCAGTTAGGGTATCGAGACAAAAAGAACAAGGGGGGAACTAAATTATCAAAAAGCTGGATTTTTTTTTCCCCGTGCCTACAGGTTTTAGATGCAAATGTATGTGCACAAAACTACGTGCCTGGAATTACCCGTAAGCAGAATGTTTACAATACCTTTATGGTAAGGAGCAAACACATGATTGGTTACCTGCATCACATAAAGTGACTTGCCATCATTTGATCATGAAACATTGTGGGAATGAAACAGGAGATTAATGCAATCTACCTTAAAATTCCCAGGCAGTGTGTTAAGCAAAAAAAGGTACACCAGATATCAAGGATGTATCTGAACCATAAAGTATTTGGGGCAAAGGCAGTATCTTACTCTGTGCTTGTAAAGTGCCTGTAATTTATGGTGCTATATAAATGATTTTTAACAATGACAAAAACAGTTGTAGAAAGCAGTAGTTCAAAGGGAAAAAAAAAAAGAAAAAGAAGAGGAGAAATGAGCTGATAGCATATGAAGCAATCCATAGCACATAGGGAAAACCAACCAAAAGGTAATAAAACCATTCATTATGTGCTCTTTGGAGGGCAGCTGCTCTCAAGTAGCACAGTGACCTTGAGATGAACACCACTTTTTTTACTTTCAGTGCTGTACTCAAAGAGATCTTCAGAATCCAAAGGCAGAGATAACTGCTGCATGACAGAGATATGCTGGGAATGGAACTCGTGAGCAGAGTCCATCTGTGGTTTTGCCCATTACCTATGGAATAACCATCTACGTGGCACTTGACTGCATGCTTGGGATACATCTGTAGCCACTCCTTCACATTAAGGGCCCAAATTTCTGGTATTAGTGGAGCACAGAAAATGCCTGTGATCTGATGTATTTCGGTTTTGTATCTCCCTCTCCCTGTCTAAGCCACAGTGTCTTTAAAGATAACAGAGGTGATCAAAGCTTCAAAATACACGACAGCACACAGATGTGGAGGAAAAAACATTCCCAAAACAAGGTCAGGTTCTCCCAGGGGTGAGAAACAACAAAGATGCTACAAAGCAGCAGAGCATTTTTACCTTTCTCGACTTCCTGGCTTACAAAATGCATCCTCCAGATACCATGCTACAAATACAAAAATACCAGATCAGGATTTCTTCCATTTCTCAATCAATTTGTCCCCCAGTACCTACTGATATTGGTGATTGCCCCAGTCAAGGGGCAGGACCTTGTACCTGGCCTTGTTCAGCTTCATGAGGTTCACCTGGCTCCACCTTTCCAGCCTGTCCAGGCCCACACAGGGAAAAGTGTGAAACTCTGGATAATACACTTTTTTTTCCTAAACAAATTTTTGCTGCAAGCCTTTGTGAAAAAAAGAAAAATTAGTCGACCAGAGGTATTTTTAAAATTCTGTACTTCACTTGTCTCTCAACACCAGGTATAGCTCCCTGCTCGAGCCCAAAACTTCAAGACGGCACAAAACTACTGTCAGCTCGATAAAACATGGATTTTGTTTGTTTGGTGTAGCTTCTTTTTATTTCTCTATCCCATTTCCTGGGGACTAAATAGAGATGGTTTTGGGATTTCGTACCAAGAAAGCCATTCCTGTTGAACACAAAGACTTGGCTTTCAGGACAAGTTGGGATTTTACTGCAGAATAGAACAGAGCACAGTTACAGTTCACTTATTCTTGCCATTAAAAATGTCAAGACTAAGAACAAATACAGACTCCTAAAATCCTGGTCCATTCAAGGCCAGAATTTCACTCTTTATCCAACAGTGTGGTGTATGTGCGTGTCAAGCACCAGTCAGTAGGACTGGATCCTTAACTGTATTTATATATATGTATAACACAGATACATATTTGTATGTATGTATTTTCATGTTAATATAGATTCATGCGTTTCTGGTTTAAGATGAATTTATTTTTCCTCGTAATTTTTGTGCGTTGAAAAAACTTTGGCAGCTTCTTAAAGCATAATGAAATGTTTTTGTAGAGTAGTAAACCTGACCAGTTTAAAAAAGTAAGGTCTAGAAAAATTTTACAGAACAAAAAAAGACCATTAACATCAATACAAGGACATGATGTCCATATTAAAATCAATACTCCCTCATTCTCTCTACTTGAAAAAATACTGGTTCAAGAAGTCAATGGGGCTTAGTGACTGTATGTCCCTATAGCACTACGTTGTTTGGATTGTTCATGTAAATTGGTTTGGGTTTTTTTCAGTTCTTACAATATATTCAATGCCTTTCTTGTTCCCTTTAAAAATCTTGTTGCTCAGTATGTTCTTTTATATAGGAGTAAATGAGAATAAAAATCTATCATGCAGAAGGACTAAAGAGTGCGTTAAAAATCCAGCCCAACTACCTGCAACTGAAAAGCCTTTCCTGGTTTTTCATTTTTTGTCACCCAAGTGAAAAAGAAAAGTAAAGAGTTCAAGCCAACAGCTCTACCCATGCAAAACCACACAACCCCCACCCAAATCAGAAAGGCCTTGTGGAAACACCCAGGGAAAAAACAAACAAACAAACAAACAACCCAACAGTAACCCAAACCTTGCAAAAAACCCAAATCAACCAAGAAAAAAAAAACCAAAAAAAAACCCAAACAAACAAACAAACAAAAACAAAAAAACAAACAAACAAACAAAAAAAAAGGCAAAAAAACCACAAGCCCCTCCAAGCTGCACTGTAAACCAGATAGTGTTTCCTGCTTGAGTTAGGTGTGACACTACAGAGACTATGATCTTTGCTAGTCAAATTGCCTCAGCAACAGCAGAGGTTGAAATAAGAAGTCAGGATAGTATAAACACTGTTAAAGCTGTGCGCTCAAAGGTCTGGTTTCCAGATGATCAAAGAGAAACTACAAAAGCTGTGTGAAAAAAGAGCTCCCTCTCAACAAACACAAACCAAGCAAGAAAACCTTTCTTCTTTTCTAGGACAGCCTCCCTGTTCACAGCGAGTGTTCTGCAGCAGGAGCTGCGTGCAGCCACTGCAGAAAGTCTGAACCAAAAGTTGCTGTTCTGAGTGCAAAGCTGTTCCCAAATGCAGTGTGGAGCCAGGACTGGGCACTGCTCATGTTTGTGCAGCAGGAGGAACAGAGCACTGGGATATTGAATTAATGTTGGGTACTGTCTCAGCAGCCCTTAAATATACATTTATATTATAAATATACACATCCAAATAGATTGCCTTCTATCCCTTCACAGGCTATCACTTCCTGAACCTTCACTACACTCAGTGAACTATCCCCTGCCCTGGTTGTCTGTGCACAGATATGAGTTTAAACACACGTTGAGTAGCTGCTGAATTCCATATAGAGTGCTGCAGCTCTAAATGGAACCTGTCACCCTAACTGGACAGGTACTTAGTGCAAACATTGCCTCAGCCTCACCAAAAATTCCTGTAATCCTTCAGGTCCAGCAGTTATGAGGCGCCATACAGAGGAAATTATTGACTGTGCAAAAATCAAAGTTGAATTCAAAAGAAAGTGGCACTTGAACAGTAGAAAAGCCTCTGCCTGCTGTTCTCAGAGGGAGATGCCAAAACAACATCAGGACAGGAATGGAAAGTTTTCTGAATAGCATTCCACCAAGAGCAGAGTCAGGACAATACCTAAAGGCCTCTTAAAAAGTCCTGAGAGAATTCAAACAAACCTGAAGTGAGTGGCACCACTATTGAACAAAGCCCTGCAAACGCTTTATTCCCCTGATCCAAGGGCCCTATTAGCAGTCAGCATCTGAAGGGAACAGGATCCTTGTGGTGAGAGGCCATGGCACTTGAAACATGAACCTCAACAGTTTTCATTACCTTGCCACTGCTTTTAGTCACAATAATATTAAACAACAAATGGGAGGCCAGCATTATGAGTTACTATTCTTGGGAAGGCTCCTAAAATTTAGCAGAACTGCCAAGCAAGACTGCAATTGAATTTTACATTTCTCTAGTTGCCTTTTTTTTGGCACACATTTATTTCAAGCTAAGTTAAAATTTAAATGAAATCACGTCCCTACAATTAACCCTTCTCTCCTCAGTCTTTTTTAGATCTTATTTCCAAGATTTTTTTTTTTCCCCTGAGCTGTGATGTAAATTACTCTTTATGGAACCACTGGGAATATAGCTAGGTAAGACAGCGAGTGAGAGTACTCCAATTTCATTCCATGTCAATGTGTAATACAAATCAGGAACCAAAAATACATCATCTTATTGATCTCACCTACCTGTATCTCCACACTACACCTACACAGGGGATGACACACACCGCTCACTGCAAGAATAACTGCAGGAACTAAAGAAGGATCACTTTAAACCACTTGTCTGGCACATCAAATGCAGCACATGTGAAATCCTAAGGAAAGGATAAGTAGTAAACACACTGGATTGATTCAAATTCAGTAGTTACCTTAGCTTTTCCCCTTGTAACCCTTTTTCTTTGAGGGATATATAATACTTGGTAGTTCCAGATTACTCTTCCAGGCAAAACACACACATGCTGTTTACAAATGCAGACCAAGGGATTTTCAGAGGAAAGGCAAAAAGTGACATTTTTATTACTGGCCAGAACCAGCTGCCCTGTTTTGCAGAAATGCTATGAATTACTATGGTGCTCTCTGGTAACAAGACATCACTGACTCACAAAACAAGCTCATACCCATTTCTTTGCCTCCTGTCCAGTGTGGGAAGAGGTGGATGGAGAGCAGAGGTTTTTGGCCATCCACCACATACGTTCTGCCCTGCTATTACCCTAAGTAACTTCAGAAAACCCTCGAGATAACATCTACTTAACAAATCACTTCCACTCCGATTCTCTTCCTCTCTGCAGTTGTTTGTTTTCACTCAGCTCAAACCAATTGAAAAATTAGTGTCTGTCACTGAATCACAATTTACCTCCTTAGTGCATCAAAGGAACACCGCACACAAACATGTCAATGGATTCTTCTTATAGCACTGGAGAAAGCTAATGCCACAACAATTCAACAATTTTCTTTAAAAAAGTTTCTAAAAATCCTCATCAATACAGCTGAGCACATTAGAAACCTGATAAATTAATGCACTGGACAAAGACACAAATAAAGATAAATACTGCACGATCAGCGTTGCTTAAAAAATTATGCTGGGCATCAATGCATTTGCTTTTGTTTTCTCTATACCTGGCATAACTTTGATACATTTTGGCTGCATGTTGCACTTTATTTCATTTACTATATTAGAGACAAGACAAATAGAACAATATCGAATGCAAAACTTTGGTCTCTTTGAAGATTAGAGCACTATAAAAATATAAAAGTTGATATTAAATACAAGATGATAGTAAGAGCCTGCCCTGCCAATATTTCAGACCAGAGAAGGAACTCTGGCTGCATATAATGCATCTTGATAATAAGCACATGTGAAAGAAGCTGTTAATTAGAGCAACAACTGGGTCACTTAAAATTTCAGATCAAGGAAGCTAATCACACCATTTACCATTAGACCTCATTGGTATTCACAGGAACATTTATAAAGCCTCCTAACATTAGAGTTTAAAATTGCTCTCTGCCCACCTTGGAGAGCTCATCTGCTGTTGCTGCATCAGGACCAAAAGCATTAGCTTATATAGCCCAACTCATGCCAGTACAGATACGGGAGTTCACTTTAAACAGTTACACTGAATTAATCATGCAAAATAATAAACTATGAGCTGAAGGCTGGGTAAAGCTCGGTAAGCGTTAAGCTAGCCTGTACATTTAGGTCATGTCCTTAGGCCATGATGAAAAAATAACATGCCAGGTTCACGTCAGAGCAGCAAGGAAGGTTCAGTGGGAACAGCAGACAGACTTCTGAGGCTGCCACTGCCCTTCTTTATAGCTTTAGGTACTCCAGCTAATTTCTGCTTAGGGCTCGTATCCCAATTTTCTTCACAGCCTTAAATAACCTGGACCATGCACATTTCAAAGTCTGTTTTTCAGACTGAAATATAAGCAGAAAAGTGCTTTTAAATGATTTTGAGCAAGCTGTGAGTTCTGTGTCTTTACAGGTCATTTCTAATACATCAGAATGCCAACTACACACAGCAACTCGTGAGCAGCAAGGGGCGGCAGGAGAGAGTCAGAGAAGAGGAGAGGGTGTGACTGTCCAGCAAGAGATTTATAAACCAGGAATGGGTAACACAAAACACAATGAAGGGGAGTAAAGAGTCTCATTATTTTCTTTAAAAGAAATGCTGATGAAGCACGGTGTGTGGAGGGAGGTGGGGAGAGCGATACTGATGAGTCAATTTGCCTTTAAAAACACACTGCCTTTTTTTAGTACAACTTGATTTAAGTGACACCAGATTAGAAAGCAAAAAAACATTAACAAACATGAAAATAATTATATTCAAGGTAGCATGTTGTGATGAAAATCACTGCCAAGATGAAATAAAACTTGAAAAATGGCAGTGATGCTTTATTTTTTTTAAATCACATGGGAATTTACCAAAGTTAGGTTAGGTGATGTTTCCAAATGGAATAAAAAAGCCCCAACCAGCCTTGCTAGAGATAAAATTCCCATAGTTTTCTCATTTAAATAATTTAGGTAAAGACGTTAATGACTAGCTGGGGACTGTACCAGCTTGGCAGGGCAAATAAGCTACACACTTGTGGTTGTTGTGAAGTCCAAATATTGAGTAGAAAAGGGTTAAAGTGCACAGGCTTCCTTAATTATTATCATTCATTGTAAATATAATGTATAATGGCCAGAGGACTGAATATGGATGAGTTTCATTCCTCTAAATGCTTTATTCCAGAACAGTGATGGTCTGCTTTGCATTTAGCGTTTACAAGGCAGTGAAACAGATAAGAAGTGAGAAATGTCTGAATAAATGATTTTAGTCAGACTTGGATATTTCTTTCGATAGCCACACAATGACTAATTATATATTTACACTATTATGCTTTTAACAAACCTTTCTTTTGAAACTTTTTAATGACTCTTAGACTACGGAACGACTAGGGAATCAAAAAAGGAGAGTGGCAGACATTTTCATCTTAGACTTACCAAGGAAGTGGGAGATAATATATTTTTTTTGTTGTATTATTAGATGATCTAACGATAATCTGGTTTTAACTCGGTTTGACAAACAACAGGATGTTGGCATTTTGTTGTTTTAATCCTGTCTCCTTGTTCTGTTTTTCTATTTCAATTCTTTCAGATGGGATGAAGCACTATTTTCTTCTCTTTTTTTTTTGTAAGGAGACTGCCTGACATCCCAGTACTCATGGCAGGTCACAAACCCCAAAAGAAAATACTACAGGCCTGCAAAACCTAATTCAGCCAATGAAACATTTCTTTCACAGCACTGCTCAGTTAGGGAGCCAACCGAAAAGTGCCAGAATGGTCAAGTTACACCCTCCTAGTGTTCAAAGTGCAACAGGTCCACACAGGATGTTTAAATTTCAGCGTGACCTTTTGACACAGCAGATAAGCTGTGAAAGCCACAGGAGATCCCTGCTACAGGAGCAGAGCTTACACTGGAAACAGTTTTGTGTGACAAGAACATCACAGGAGCTGTGGAAGCAGATGTACCTAAATTTAGGAGGTTACAGACATGGTTTTGTCTTTAGGTGTCGACATTTTGCTATGACACAAAGGCATCCTAAGCACTGAGCTTATTGTTAAACATAAATGTGTAATACTGGAATACAAAGACACATGAAAGTTTCGCTCCACCACGTTTTATCCACTACTTTGAAAAAGCACACATATTTACTTGAAGAAAGAGCTTGTGGCCTCCTTGCATTATATTTCAAAACAATGTTTTCCTTCGTTCAAGGAAGAAAATAATACAATAAAAAGAAATGAAAACTTTCTTTGTTCTCAAGGCACTGCTACCTCTTGAGAAGCTTGTCCTTCAGGTACTATTGCAATATTTTAGCTTTGACAGCTGCTCTGTTGAGACATGACTGCTGATAAAACAAAGCTTTGTCACTCCAGCTCCAGTACAACGCAATGCAGTCACATGTCAGCAAGAGAAGAATCGAGGACAATATGTGATGCATTGTTCTTGCATAACTTGTTTACCAAAAATCCCATTACAAGTGTGGTGAGGACCAGCTGAAGCATTTAGATATGTTGGTGAAGTTAATCTAATGAATGGCTGAATGGACAACAACACTGCACAATGTACTTTAAGATGAGTATATTCTTTATACTTGCAAGTCATGCAGGCACTGCTGATGCTTAGCAAACAGCAAACAAAAAAAAATGCTGCTTGTTCTGTTTCCAACAATATTTTTGTTTGTATGGAAACTCACCCTTCCTTCAGGCCTGCCTCTCCCTCTCTCCTTGCATGTGGGATTTCAAGTAAATACTCATCATGTGGTATCAATGGTGGGTCTATTGAGCAACACTCAGATAACCAAAAGGCTTTTGGTTAGTTGGGCTTTTTGGTTTAGCTTTTTTTCTTTTAGTTAATGAAGGCTCTTATACTTTCCCAAACTAATATTAGAATCAATCAAGAAATATTGCAAAGAAAAAGCATTTTAGGAGATCTGTGGCATTTAAAGGGAGCAGAGACTAAAAGCTGTTTAACACAGTCACTCTAATACAGGAAAGGGGGAAAAGAGAGGTCAGCATCCTGGGCTCAGGAACTCCATCTCCTTTACAGATTGCACACAACCAACACTCACTAAAATCACCAGCTCCCTCACAACCCTGGCACTGGTTCCTCTCTGACAGTACACAGACTACAGAAATCCAAAGGGTAACACCTTCTTGTTCAAAACAATCTCAGAGTGGAGAAATTCTGGGAAGCACAGAGTGACCTTGGGCACCGCTAAAGCTGCACGTGGTGCACAGGAAGAGCTCACTGAGTGTCACGGGTCCCCTGAAGAGGCATTTACTGCCAAATCTCACCACATTACAGAAGAAAAACCTGGATCTACCGTAGCTCTTTGATACTGAGAGATGTACAATATTTACCAACAAGCAACAAATGAACTAAATGTGTTCCTCTTAAATTAAGTAATCCATCTGTCAATAGCACAGACTAGATTCTGCTTATGTTTTAAAGAAACAGAACATTTTGCATATCATTGCACTTACCCTTAGCTGTTCTCTTTCACAACTCATCTGTTGTTTTGAACTCTACAAGGGGAAAAAAAAAAAAGCCAAAATAACTTTGAAAGCATAACATTCTTGCCACAATGAAGCTGCTAAGTCTACCTGTCTTACACACATAATTATTGGAAATGCAGCCATTTATCTAAACACAGTATTGTCCTGTGTATCCAGACAGAATCACTACTGCAAAAAAACTATTTTTTCCACTTATATTTTAAGTTTACAAAGGTCAAAGCGAAATGAACACCAGAACCCACAACGAATCTGAAGTAGAAAAGAATCTTTTTTAGCTTTTAAACACTTCATTGGCAGTCCAGTTCAGGAAGAAGCTTTCCTCCTTTTGTGTTCTATCACGACTCTGATGGATGTGAATATCCCACTGCTTCCATTCCGTGATATATTCACAGCACAGCTCAGGAATAAAGATAGAGAAGCTTCAAACAAGTGATAAAACACATTCCTATGAAAACTTCCAGTTTTAATCTGGTGTAAAAGTTGCTATGAAGATGATTTGATTCCACAGCATAATTTTTTCCATACTGCTGAGTTTCTGCTCTGCCAGATTTACAAGAAACACTTCAGAGTGTGAGAGCTGCTGGCTGGGCAGGACCTCACTGCCTGGGACAGCAGACACGGGGCAGTGGCAGTGGCAGTGGCAGCACAACTTGGGACGTCCCAGCTCTGCCAGAAGGAAGAGGCTCCTCCAGGAAGAGCTCTGGAAACAACAAAAGCCCTGAAACACCCAGTTCCCAGTCTGCTTTCCAGCTCCCTGATGTCTAACTCAGTCATGCACCAGGACCTCTGGAACCAGACTTTCAAAGCTTTGCTCAGGAAGGCACTCGGGTGTTGGTTTGTTTTTATGGAGAGAGAGTTTTTATGTCTGGTTGGGTTTTGTTTTGGTTTTTTTTTTTTAATCATTTTAGAATAATTTTAGAATCATTAGGGAGCATAATTAGCCTTGAAAGTGTAATCACTGTCAGTTCTGTCATTAGTGTAGATGGCAAACAATCCATGAAACACGAAATTGGATGCAACGTTTCTGAGGGTCTCTTCAAAGGTTTGGAATACACTTATCACTACTTCGTACCCAGAAACAGTTAAAACACCAACCAATACCCATTTGTAACACATTTTTACTCTGTAGTGAAGATGAAAATGGGAACTTCTCAGTAAAAGTTAGGTTACTACAAGCAAAATAAAACTGCCTGTTTTTCATCACAGAAGGAGTCCTAAAAAGTATATTACAGGCTTAACATTCTACTTGTACGGCAGAAGTTTTACAGCAGAGCCCCTGGATGAAAATACAAACCTAACAGAAACAAATGCTCTTTGAAGTTCCTAGCAGGGAACAAAAAGTAAAGGAATTCAGCATAGGTCTAATTACAATTCCCCTAAGGAGTCAAGTTAAGTACAGCTGAAGCGACTGTCACTTGCAGACTAATGATTCCACTCCCCAAAGTTCATGACTTTACACCATTTCTGAGTCACTTTAAGGTTATATTAGTCTGCATTGTAAGCATGCTTGCATAAGTCTCAAGAGTTAATTTCAGATCTGGATTCCACATGAACCTCTTCACCTTGACTAAAAATAAATATAATAGAATATTTCAGTTGGAAGGGACCTACAGTGATCATCTAGTCCAAGTTAGAAGTGAGTTTGGGTTGTTTAGTTCAGGGTCTTTTTTTATTATTTAGGTTTTCTGTGTAAGCCCCCACACTAGAGATTTTAACTTCTGGTGGGGGGATGGAGGGGGGAGTTTTGGAATGCAAGAAAGGTGAAATTTGTAAGCTAATGAGCAAAAAAATGTATCAAATACTTGTAGAGTGGAGCAAGGATTGTAGTTGACTAATAAAGCAGATGGTTAATTCTGTGTTTAGTTAGTAGCTGTCTGCTACTGTTATTTGACACATAAAATACCTAACATCTCAGACACCTGAAAAATTGTATTTAGGATGGAAAAGAAGTGTTTATGAACAGTGGGAGAATACAATAGAGAGGCAAAGAGTGAATAAATGAATAAGAGGGCTACATCTAAACATCCAACTGCTCCTCCATCTCTGGCAGGGAAAGCAACATAAGAAAAATATCAATTTACTTTAAAACAAACCGCTTTCATATGAATGTGAGAACACTATTTTAAAGTGATTTTTGATTCAACCACCTCCATGACACTCTGTTTACTCTGAAAGGAAAAGAACAGCAGGGGCAATGTGCAGGACACACCAATGGTGACAATTCCCTTGGTTCAAAGGTCAGCAAATGGTTGATTCCAACCTGTGCTTTAGCTACAACAACAAAATCCATTTCAGAGCTGGCTCCCCTCAGAATGAACATCCACCTAGACAGCTCCCTCATCACCCTTCATACTAGGAGCTTTCCAGAAAAAAACCAGCAAGGCTGCGTGATAAGGCATTATTAGGATGAGATTAAAAGGAAAAAATAAACAAACCAAACTTACCTTAATGAAAAAAAAAAACTTTTCATAGTTTGAACACGGATGCCATCTGCCTGTCTGGCCCTCTGTTTGTAAGTTCAAGTTTATTCAAATACATCTGGGAAAGGCTCATTTGGACACAAGCAGCTCTCTGTGCGTTTCACCAGTGCCAAATTTGCTCTCTCATTTTGTCTTTTTTGCTATCTGTGCCAGTTAAGAGAAACATCCTGGCAGTACTGAGCACTTAAGGGAAAACATAAATAATGCATTTACAATATGAAAACCTGTACTGATAAATGAGAAAAACTGAAAGCCATAACATATTTAATTAATGATCAAGAGACCCTAGAAGCAAACCTTGTGCATATCCTGCAATTTTAAATATGTTGCTTCTCAATCCTAAATTTACTTTACTATGGCTCTGGACTGAACCATAGACAATTAACTATTTATTTACTTTAGTTTAAGGCTGATCAGTATGTTGAGTGTCAGTGTGCCAAGCTCTCACATATCATGAGTTTAGTGGAAGAATGCCTAAAAGAGTAATTCCCTTTAAAGGATTTCATCAAGGAAAAAAAAAAAAATGGAAAGAACTACAGGCTTCTTTATAGGACAGCAGTCTTAGAAGACACTTATGCTGTCAGGCTCCATCATTTTTAAACCAGAAAAAGACCCTTTGGAAATACTGTGCAACCTGCTGGTGTCATTCCCCAGTGAGTTCAGGACTAGAATGGAGAAGTCTGTTTTGTTTTCTTTAAGTAACAGGTGGGAGACTGAATAGCTCTTAAATGTATTTTTCAGCTATCCACTCTTCATAAGGACACACAAGCCCTGGCTCTGAGGAAACCAAACAGAAAATGGGACCCATCTCTGTATGAATGGACGAATTGAGAGAGGAATAGCATTACTGCAGGTCTTAAGGAATACCAACAGTCCACATGGGAAGTTTTTTCTTTGCTGTCAAGTTTGTTAAGTGTCGTTTTAAATAAAACGGGAATTGGGAAAAGAGAACAATAGGATGGTAATAAGGTTATTTATAGAAAGTGTCTGCTTAAATGTAAAAGAATATTTTTGTTGCAGTACAACATTCCCAAGTATTGGGTTTACATTTTCAAATTCAAAATATTTTCAGGACTGAGGTTATTCGAAATGGAGCACAGTGGTTGAAAAATAACAACTCTGATGTCTTTTATCTTCTAGATATTTTGCCATAACTAAACATGTGTGGTAAATGAAAGGCCCCCTAATATTGCTGCCTTTCTTTTTCCACCTCAAAAAGGACAATGCAAATACGATTACCGGAATTTCACCAAGATGCCTGTTTTTATTATTACGATCTACACACAAACTGTGGAGCTTGGGAGCCAGGTGAGAAAGGCTCGGCACTGAGCAGTCCCAGTGCCTTTACCAGAACCTACCTCCCAGCTGGTGAGTGCTCATCATCTGATTGAGAAATGGTATTTCTCCTCATTCATACATAGATTAAACAGCTGCAATCAAACCACAGAATATCCTTTCACAGTTGTAGCAGTTGTGTTTCACCAGACACTTTGAGGCAGTCCATACCATTTCATACTATCTGCAAAATCCATCTGTCAGTGCCTTCTCTCATTAGACACTCATCTGACTGTAAAAGTCTGTCAAAAATTAAATGCTTGGGTTTTTTCCTCGCCACGTTACACAAGAAGGCTGTGCAACACAAGGACACACACCATGCCCTGATGTATTTCATTTGGAAATCACTTCCCCGCCATCTTTTTATTACCTATCAGTGTTCATTATCTTATTGCCCTGCAGAATTCAGAAGAAATGATACTCCACGTTATTTAATATGTGGAGAGAGTGTGGGCTTGCACATAAATGTATAAGTAATATTGTGTATTAATCTGAAACCGCTTCTCAGTACTACGTGTGAAACCCCAAAACACAAATGAAGAAACAGCATCCATCCCAAGAGCTCACAACGCCACGAAGTAGAGCCCAAGGTGCTCAAACACGGAGGACTCAGTAAAAACACCAGTAATTGCATAAACATACAGGATGAATTGAACTGGAAATGGGGGTTTCAGAGCCTTTGGTAGCCACTTACAGCAACATCTAGAAGCTTTCAAACATAACATCAGTATTTCTTCCTCAAGTTAGTCAAGGACTAACTAGGATCGTCCTTTTCCTCTACAAGATGCCTAAATTTTCATGGACATGTCTCCTGAAAGCCCCCAAATGTTGAGGGAAGTCTAAGGAGGTGAGAATGTGCTGAAAACCCAAAGACTTTGCGTTCCACTGTGTTTCTAACACAAAGGGGCACAGAATGCATATGCAAATTCTTTCCAGAACAGAGAGCTCCGGGTTTCTCTTGGCTAGGTACGTGTTTGCATGCACAGAATTTTAATTTCCTGGGGTTTTATTACCACCATCAGTTATCGTGCTCCAGCAGTGGCTGGAGAGACTGATTTATTCTCCAACGCCCTTGGCTGGGTATTGTATATCGACTGGTGCTGCTGTCATAAATATATTTGGGTGAAGAACTGTCTCCAATTCCGTGGGTAATACGAAGCAGAGTTAAGGTTTCAAGTGTCACATACAAGTGGGTTTATTTCTACTGGAAGAAACAGGCAATTATTATGGCCCATTGAGCTCAGATTAAGCATTTCCATCAAAAAAAGAAAAAGAGCCTAGTGCTACAATCCTTGTAAAGCTGTAAATGCAAATGGGGACCATCTCATCATCCATAAAAAATAATCTATAGCTTTATAGGCTTTTTTCCCTCTCCTTTTCTTTTTGCCCTCAAATTAGCAACCTTTTCCAAACAGGATCATTTTATTGAGACAAGGAAAAGTAGAAAATCTCCAAAAATAAAAGAGAATCACTTTTAAATATTTTTTTTACATTAAATTAAAACAGTTTGTAGGCAATTATCTCCTTTTGCAAAATGGCTCCTTTAACCAACAGAGAAACCTTGAAGTCCAATTTTCACCTTTCCTTTGCTTCAGGATAAGATGTTTCTTCATCAAGATTTTCTATATTGCTTGAACAACACTGTTCCCTGGAAAACACAGTGGTTTGGGGTTTTTCTTGTTTTGGTTTGTTTTTTTTTTTTCTTTTAATTTTCAGTTTCTTTGTTTTTTTAACAGCCTTAACTGCATGCCCAAAGCACGCTGCAGATCACAGAGGCAGATATGTGACCAAATTTGCCTCTGACTCCCTGAGTGTATTCAAGGAAACTCGTGGTGCTGCAGAATAGCCTGGAAGTTCTTCCTTTTCCAACATCCCTGTGAGTAAAATCCCTGCAGGATGGCACAACAGCAGCCAGCACTGCAGCTTTCCCCCTGCTCATATCCTGTGACACACTTAGCTCCCCGTTTTTGCAAACACAGTTTAGGAGCTGTGGGTCTTTGCTATGACCTTGTGAAAAGTACAGTGCAGACAAGGACAGTGCTGGGTTTAATTTGGATCTACGCCCTGTGGCCAACCCTTGGACATTAAGGCTCTGGAAATTACCTTACAGAGGACTGTAGATATAAATTAATTTAAATTAGGAAAATGATCTCGAAGAAAATATCTTTTGCAAGGACCATTCCAGAGAAACACCTGAGTGGGAAAGCCTCAAGATGAAATTCTGGAGGCATGCTCTGCATGGAGCAATCCCGTGAGAAACTTGATCTATAGTTAGTATTCGAACATAAACTCCTTTTATACATAAAGGACTAGCCATAGTGCATCTTATTTAATTTCTCTGCATAGCACAGAAAATATTATAAGGAATAATCTGAAGGCAAGGGCAATGCACTACAAAGAATAAATGGACACTATGAAAAAATGTAATTAAAAATACTGTGACGTTAAAACAGCAAGCAGTATAGAATTAAAGCATGTTGTCTTACAATGTAAAGAGGCCCAAACCAAGCCTGGCATATTACATGTGTTACCCTATTCAGTGCAGCACAAATAATCCTTGTTTCATAAGCGTATTATTATTACAAGAATTTACTCTTGTAAAACCTTGTACCTTTGGGGAAAAGAGTTTTAAGTTCCTTTCCTTAAAGCCTCTATGCAGAAAAAAAAATTAAAATTGCAGATAATGACAGGAATACCAATTAGGTGATAAACTCCGAAGTGAATGTAAACATAGAACGAAGAAATTGGAGATACTAATTAGTATCTGTGTATCAGGTACTGCTGAATTCTGAGGGTCTGTATTACCCAAACGAGGAAATAAGTCTGATGTGCTGCATAATAGGTTTTTTGAAGTAAAGCTCATGGACAGAGATGACAACTAAAAACTGTAGGCCAAGAATATGTAGTAAAATTAAAAGAGGGTTTAGGTAAAAACTCCGCTTTACATAGATTTTTTTTCCAGAAAATTTCTACTAGCCTGTTAAGGTGGCAGTTATTCCAGCTGCAGGTAACAACTCAGAAAGACACTTCAAGGCAGAGGAGAGAACAGCAGCCTGACAATGAGGATATCACTGGAGACAGGCATGGATTTCCAGACAATTACCAAAGCCAGTTATGTTACAAATTGCTCCTATAGACACGGCCTGTGTGCTATCAGCAAACATCTGAAGGCCTACTTGCTGTGCTTGTGTGCTCTAAGTCAAGTTCATTCAGCCACTGATGCTTGACAAATTACAAAAAACCCAAAACACAGCTTTTATCTGGCAGATCCACATTATTGGCTGGAGAGGTCATTACAGGAGGAACTGGTCTGAGAAACCAGATATTGCCAGGTCAGCAAGAAGCCAACCAACTGACAGACATCCAGACTTCCATTTGTCCCCTTCCTCAGAGTTGCCCTTTTTCCAGTTAAAACATTAATCTTCAGAGTGTCATAAAGAGAAAGGCTCTGTGTGTGTATAGGTATATTTATATATGTAAAATAGTTTACTTTATATGAAGTGGTCCAAAGCATACTAAACGGTCATTCTGCAGTATTGACCTCATAGATCCATCATCAGTAAATTGATCTGCAAAACTTATTTTATTCATCTGCAGATAAAAAAAGGAAAACCTTACAATGTTTAATATTAATAACTATTTATATTCTAGGATTGCTTTTAAACTGATTGATAATTAATAGCATCCTATTATAGTGTAATTTAGTTGGTTAATCAAGCTATTGATTTTTTTTTTTTTTTTCTTTGTTTTTGTTTTGGGTTTTGTTTCTTTATAGACACGGATACAGACATGTACTTTATATACGTATTCTTGTCAGTAAAACTTGAATGCAAAAAAGAGGTGAAGACCATGAAGTGCATTAAAATGAAAGTCGGTTTTCATGTCTCACTCTACCTAAAACTTGACATTTTGGTAGATAACTTCATTACTTATGAAACATATACATGCTGCTTATCTTTAGCTCTGGGGAGAGAATCTCAAGGATGTGAATACAAAATGAAAATTGGTCATTAGTATCCATACACGTTTTCAAAAGGATGATAGGGGTAACTGAGGCATTAATGACATTTAGATACTTTTCTGTGTTGCACTGGAAATACAATGCCAGCTTCTGTGCTTGCACACACAAATCACAAATCCAAACACAAGCGTTGTACCCTTTGCCACACTTATCAGGGGATTTTTTGCTATGAATCTTTTGAGAGAAGCAGAGGTTGCCTTTGCTGCACTAATTTATCAACTTCTGGACTCTTGCAGGTGAGATTATTTCCTGAAAGCACAGCAAAGACATGTAGGAATTGTGCTGCTGTGAAGCTTAGAGAGAGAACTTCACACCCTAAGTGTGATGCTCAGTAAATACACCTAAAATCAGGAGTGTGTCTTCTTTGGTTTTTAATCAATTAATGAATTAGTCCCAGAGGGAAAATCATGTGTGTCCCCCCTGCCCTGGGGCTGTTCTTACCCTCACAGCACGAGCCCAACCTGGCTCTGCATCAGGGTTCACTCGCCCTCTCCATCACACCACTCCTCTGGCCATTTCTGTACGTGCAAGAAGCTTGAATCAGCAGAAAGAGCAGGCAGAAATTTAATGAGCTCTAGGACCAAACCTGCCATAAGGAACTTTTTACATAGTTTTTTACAACTCGGATAATGTTCCTCAGTGGAACTGTAGGTTGTACAAGCAGGCAGAATGTTTGGCTCTCAGAGCCACAAACCAATCACTTTGGAAAGCTGTTAGTACTCACTTGTAACCCATGTAAAAAATCCTGGTTTGGTTCTGATTTGCACTGTAAATCTTACTTCCCAAAGGCAGTGCTTTGCCCTTGCTTACAGCAACAGAATTGCAGAGGAACACTACTGAAATGAGTGGCTTAGATTTTGTGATTTAAAGAAGAGTAAAAGTCTTCTGGCAGTCATCTGAAGAATAAATCCTGTTCCTTGCATTTACAAAATTGCTCATAGATTCACTGTGTCTCTGAGTATTCCAGAGATGTGGCAAGACAGTGCAAATGCTTCTGGTGCTTACACCCCAGAATCATTATGTAATAACTTCCAAGAGTTTTCCAGGTTCACGATATCAGTAAGAAATCACAGATTTCATTTTGGACTAGATGACCTTTAAAGATCCCATACAACCCAGTTTATTCTATGACTCTAAATAAGCAACGCAAGCAAAATCAGAAAAGCACAGACCATGCAGTGTGAGCATTCAAACCCACAGACACAATTTCTCTTGTCCACTAGTGCTGGGCAAGGGCCCAGTGTGACCACACGTGAGCAAGGCTGTCCCTGACCGTGTCCCACATTAGAGCTGCTCAGGTATGGTTTACACCTTCTTTCCTTATATCCACACACGGAGCTGAAGTAACTCTGCATTCCCTTGCTCAGCTTAGGAACTGCACCCTTGAAGGAATTGTTTTCTGAATAGTCAAAATTCTTTTCCTTCCTGGGCAGATGTACCTTTCAGACCTTGGCAGTGTTTAAGTGACCTCCCCACTTGCCCATGGCTACCAAGTGAAAAAACTCATGACAAAGCCAAAGTTTCTTGGAGTCTGCAGCATTGGTATCCTGAGAGGAAAGTGTTTTATTCTGCATAACAACCACAGCCAATAACTACACAGGGAAGGAAGGGCAGAGTACCTTAATCTGCTCTCCTAAACAGCTTAACTAACTATAGAAGATGCAGTGCCTCGCATTCAATAACTACTCAGTGCTTTGACTTGTTCCAGGAACGCATTACAGAGACTGTCAATAAACTTTAATTAGCAATATATTTTTAGTGGCAGTGCTACAGCTTGCTGCAATGAAACATTTCTCCCAAGAATTTCTAAAGCTTTCCTAAAAGAAACCTTGACACTTAATAATGAAAGACATTTAGAGATTGTCATATAACAGCATCCATTAGGGCACTGTATTCTTCTCACTCAGAAGTGGTAAGGTTACCTTGAACAAGTAAGTCTCATTTAAAATATTCCTTACTTTTCTGTTAAGAAAATGAACAATCATTGGCAACGATCAGGTGCAGCTGACAAAGTTAAACACTTTCTTTCACCTTTTAACAAGACCACGGCAATGGCCTTACTATCCTAAAAATAGCTAAGTAGAGGGAAACATTTAAAACTTGTATATGTACATGCACCTGCATGCAGAGCCAGGCTCATTTTGCAAATGAAATGTCACGTTCTTCAATGACCTCCACGATAACAAGCTTGAAATTGTAGCTTCAAAACTGTATTGTGTCTATACCTTTTGAAATAATTGCAGTGGCACATTGCATGCCATCCTCATGCATGAAAGTGCTGCTCCCAACACCTCTGAAAAACTTTGTGATGAGCTATGACGAGGTGAGGTAAACTGTGACCTGAAACCCTGTCCCTTGAGAAGGCAGATAGAAATCTTTTACTGTATAAACATGAAAGATCTAAATATCATCTCTTTTTGCAATAAATATAACCTCTTTTCGTCTTCACATAACTGTATAAATCTTCATTTTTCTGCCACACCTTAGCCCAGACTGAAAGTCATCAAGGACAAAGAATTCCATCTACAAGTTTTCTCACATTTATCTATAGCTCTACATACAATAGAGATGGAGAGGGGGAGAGAGAAGCATCTCTTCTACTTCCATGAGTGTCTGTGAGTTTCCATTACAGGAGGGTATAAACCAAACCGCAGTATTAATGACTCATTTCAACATCACATAATATACAGGATCAATATAATAACTGCACACACCATTCAAAAGGAACATTTCACCTTCGTTTGCATGCAGGTAACACTGCCAGTGTGGGGGCCCAGCCTGTGTTCAATACACCACAGCTGCAGCCTCAAGCAAGGTGCCATTTACTCACTGGTTTTCATTCATTTCATTCCCAACGTTTCTAACAATCCTGTGCTGCTTTTACACCTCAATTTCTAGAACTTCCTACACTAAACTTTGGGAGATAAATGTGCAATACTACAGAAAGTATTTTGACCTGCCCATTATTTCCTTTTGTCATCCCTTTTCCTCCCAGAAATGTTTGATTAACATACATGAAGAAGCAAAGCGAAGCCAAGGCCCTGAGGTGAGTCCCACATTTACACATTACCTGAGAGGTATGGATGCTGAAAAAGCTTCAGCAAGGAATTTCTTCAGCTCTCAGCAGCATTTTGTGAGAGCTCTGTCTTTCCCATGCAAGTAATTCAAAACAGTGTTACAGTTCTGTAAACTTCTTGCACCTGCAGGTTGTTTTTCACCATTGTTATGGTTCCAACTGGAAAAACATTTAGAGATGGGTGTCTTAGAACTTGGCCAATCACCCTAAGGGGTGGATGGCCGGAAGAACCAATTACCTTATGCCATTTAACACACTTTTTGCGAACTAACATATAAAAACCCTCTAAGAAGTTATTAAATTACTTTGGCCTCCTTTTACCCTGAGCCTGGACTTTGTGTCGTTTCTCCGTTCCACGGCGAGGACAGCGACAGAGAGGTGTTGGGTCAAGCTGCTCAAACTGAAACCCACCCCCTGTTTGGCCAGCTTGCTACGACCCCAAACAACTCCTCCCACTCCAACAGGAATAAACAAAGTATCAGCAGAAATAATTTGGAGCTCCTGAAAGCTCTGATGCAAGTGGCCCTCGGGGAGAACTGAGAACAGGAGAGTTGCAAAGAGCAGGACGAGTGCTGTGATGCTCTGTGTGGTTATTCAGATTAATCACAATCTGGTCCAGTGGACCCAAGATCCAAACAAACTCATTATTTTTAAGCTAGGGAGCCTTCAGGTGTGCCACATTTTTGAGCCTGGGATTAGTTTATGAGATAAAACGATTTTTAGTGCTATGATGCAGAAGCCATTCTAGTCTGCTAACTACCTGAAACACCGAGATCAATTTTGAGAGTAAAACATCAATTACCTCACTTACTGAGACAGGATAAGCAGCAATTAAAAGGGTAGGCAATGCTGCTCTGCATGAGGTTACTTGTCTGGATTTTCAGTATATCACAGCAATTGTTTTGATTTCTAATTGTGTCTAGAGACTGCAATTCAGGCCTTTTACACCTCAGCGTGCATATTCTGAGACAGGGGTGTCTCATCACCTAGATAAAAATTCCTGATGTGTCTCAAACAGGCACACACAATTACAGACAACAATTAATTTCCATTGTGAAAAGATTCCTTTCCTTAAGAATGATGACCTGGGCTCAGCTACACTCTAACACCCATCCTAGACAAATAAGTCTAAACTATGGCATGTCTGGTATTTAACACCCATAACATGAAATAAATCCTGCAGGAACTAAGCATCCCTAGAGAAAACACAGCCTTTGTCTCACATCAGCTGCATGGCATGAAAGTCTCTGAACCTGGAAAGGTTAGGAAGGCCACGGGATAGTCCTGAAAGCCTGGAAACAACGAGCAAGTGTCCAACACAGGAGGGAAGGAGCTGCTGTTTCCTAGCACCAAGCAGCACTAACAAACTGGTCACAGGTCACAAGCAGCAAGAGCTTCCCAGAGGTCCAGAGACAGCAAAATCTTATTTAAGTGACCAAATAGGCAGCTTAAAAGGTATCCTTACCCACCTAGAGCTGGTTACAAACCCTGTGACAGACATTTGCTCATCAGATCAACAGCAACGGGAAGTTCTGCAGGGAGTGTTCTGCTCAGTAATGCCTCGATAGTTTCTGTAAACTCATTCCCCTCTCCTTCAGCTGCTGGGATGCTGCTGTGATGGGTTTTTTAGGGAGCTGAACCTTCCAAGCAACCCAGGCACCTGACTCAGGTTCCCAGAAGCTGCAGCTGCCGACTGCCAATGGACAATGAGAGAGCTGGAGACCCCAAGGCATAGAGTCAGTGGCTCTAGAGCATCCACATGGTAAAGCTCTTTATTTATAGCTCCATTTTTAAAAGTGTAATTAAAAAAAATTACTTCCATTCTAAATAAAGACATAAAGTCTTCATTCTAAATAAAGACAAAAATCTGTTCTACAACATCAGATTTTCCATGGAACTGGATATTTTTTCCCCCATTTCTTCTTTTTTTTTTTTCCTTTTCCCCAGTCTGAGCTCTCACTGTACCTCTGTCTGATTGCTGATGAAGATAAAGCCCTCTTGTAAAAACGGGAAACCTCCTTCTAGACTCTAACCTTGGCAAGTGTGCAGCAGTGTGACAGCTTACAGATGCAGACTGGCAAGAGAGCCCCACTTCTCACTCAGTGCACGCTGCCCATGCTAGTCAGGGGCAATAACTCATTGCAATGACTACACAGCACTCTTTACTAAATAAAGCCAGACTTTAAATACATCATGGAGATGTCTTGTTGTTGTTTTATTTCCGCCCCCCCACCAAAGCCTTTCATTTGATTCCTGAAGCACTGTAATTCATATGTGTACATCTAGTAACCTGGAGACTTGGGACAAATAACACCACAAAGGGGAAAAAAACACCAAGCAGCTTTCACCTGCCCAAGTCTGATAGATACCAATCATGAGAACTCTTTTTACCTGAAGGGAATAAAAAAATACCTTGATCTTATGAAAACAATGATTTGTGAGCATCCATTAAACAGATTTTTTTCATTTCCTGCATATTTTATAGTGGTTCTCAGTGCTGCTCAATTCCTAGAGCTGAACCTCCTGAGTAAGCAGTATTTGACCATATCTTATAGAGTGTGTGTGTGTGTGGTTTGCATTCTAAGGCTGGGGCCAACATTGATTTTATTTCCTCTTAGTATTTTATAGTTATTAGACTGCAACAAATTTTTCCTAAGTCAAGTATGGATTTAAATATGGAAGCCAAGATGGAAAGGTACTGCATCTGTACTATGCCATAAATTTAGTATATTCGTGATTTGTTTTTTAAATTATTAATTTTTTACTGTTAGAGTTAGAGGGGAGATAACAGTGTGCTTAGTTTATGTAGCAGCTCCTCTGGAAAGCCAAGGGAGGCTTTGAAACACTGGAAAGAGCCATGTACTGCTGGCCTAGGCTCGCCTTGCACCTCACCAGCTGTTTTTCTTTTGCTTTACAAAGAACAGTGTTGCCACCATCTGTCCAGGAGAAAAGAAACTGAAAACACACACACAAAAAAAAACCCCAAAACCAAACCAAACCAAACTAAATTGCAAAAACCAAACCTACCAAGAGGGAAAGAAAAGAAGGGAAAATGTTTTTTCTCAAAGCAAGTCAATAGCATAAGGAAAATGGGGGTGGGAGTGTGGGAAAGGATTGATATCCAAGTCCATCGGCATTATAATAGAAAATGGATTGAGTGAAACACAAAATAAAGCAAGGAAGGAGTTTGTCTGCATTTTAAATAGCTTTGCTATCATTATCTAAATATCCATCTCCATGAGAAATAAGACAAACTTGGCATTTCACAGGGAGAGTGGGGAAGGAAGACAAGTCATTTTTGGTTTTATTTGATAGTTCTGAACTAATTATATAAGAAATGTGTCTATAATCACTTCTTTCTGAGAAGAAAATAAGTTCAGCAGCTATTTAGGTATCAGAAAAAAAAATCTTAAAGGTTTCATACATTCTTGTTGTACATGTCATGCTCCAGCTTCAGTAATGTGGAATGCCTTGGGCCCAGAGAACAAGAGAAGAAATATTCTTCATTACCAGGTTATATAAAATCCCTCTCTGATGTCTGGAATTATTTTCTAAAAATGAAAAAGAATACTGCAGACCATTTCCACTGCATTTTATTCCTTGTAGTGCTCAATAACCAAGTTTCAAAACCCATTTTTCCTCTGTGTTCAGAGGCAAAGAGGAACACATGAACAGTGATTGCCAGAGAGGTGAGAAATTCCCCTTCCTGCTGAGCCTTGGTAGTCAGCTCTTACCAAGCTCAACAACCCCACACTGGATCAGGACAGCACAGATGAAACCTTCCTAAAAGCAGTAAATATTCTCCTGGATGAACTGCTGGCACCCTGTCACTCCCAACAAGAACTAAACTGGTTTTAGGTGGAATATCGAGTGCTGTGTTCTAGTGGAGCTGGAGTCCATTTAAGCCTGGTACCAAGTGCTTGAAGCTTTGTCTTTCCTCCCCTAATGAGCACTCTCAGCTTGCACACTACAGAGCAGTCAGTCCCTCCTCAGTGCATTCCGAGAGCTGCGCTCGGGGTGCACCAAAGCCACAGCAGCTCCCAGCAGCTCCCTTCCCTGCTCCAGCAGCTCCCGTCCCTGCTCCAGCAGCTCCCTTCCCTGCTCCAGCAGCCCCCATCTGCGGGGCTCAGCTGAGAAATGCCATGTGCATGCCTTCAATTAGACAGAAAAAAGAGCACAGAACACTGCAAATATTAATGTGTTATTGCTGACAAGCTTGACACGATTTCCCAGTATTTACAGATTTCCAAAAGCTGATGATCTTCCTCTGTGACTGCCAGTAAAATGTAACCATGTGTATGTTGTAACACAGTATTACCATGCACAATACCAGTGGAAAAAGATATCTTAACCACCCATGTTTAGGTCTAAGGGCATCCCACAATACAAATAAATAGTACAAAACCCCCACAAATACGTACCAGAGTGTACAGAATCAGAGCCTGTTTCAACAGGAGAGTAATTCTGCTGTTAAATACCAAAAAAAAGTTGGACCACTAGTCAAGAACCCTTCCCAGTGGTACCCAGCTGTACCTGCCACTTGGTCTCAGCTGTAAAAGAAACAAGCAGGATGTCAGCAGAACTGAAGATCGTTATGATGACTTTTATTGCTCTGGAAATATTAAAAAAAAAAAAAAAAGCACCAACCCTTTCTTTTTTACCTTGCAAGAGCCTGTATTTAAGAGACAAATGTGGCAAATCATAGGAGGGGAAAAAAGAGGGAACATTCTGCTTTCCTTTAATATCTAGATCATGTTAATTGATCCCAGTAGAGTCCCTCATTGCCAGACTACTGCAATTAGCTCACCGATTTCTGTATTTGTATGATCTTGCTTCTGCTAATTACAGATGAAACAATCCTTTGGAGGAGGTTAAAATTCCCCTCTCTTTTCCTGGGGAAAAGCATTAACACCTTTTCAAGCACTTGAAAGTTTGTAAGACCTTCCAGGGTCACCATCTGCATTACAAGTTTCATTTCAAGAGCACGACACAGAAATTAGCAGAGGCGATGATGCTGTGCAAGGCAAGCAGAGGCAGCAGCACCTTGTCAGTGCAGTTCCATGGAACAACCATTTTCCCATGGAAGAAGCATGGTTCTTCACCTGCCCAGTTCTATTGGCCATGCACTAAGTTTTAGCTATATGTGAACAATGAAAAGTAAGGGGGAAAAGAAAAAAAAAAAATAGTGTATGGCAGAGGCCTTAAGATACTTCATTGCAGGTATCACAAATAATTGCTGAATCCCATGGTTTGGGTTGGAAGGGACCTCAAGGATCATCCAGTTCCTCCCCCTGCCATGGGCAGGGACACCTGCCACTAGCCCAGGCTGCTCCAAGCCCCATCCAACCTGGCCTTGGACACTTCCAGGGATCCAGGGGCAGCCCCAGCTGCTCTGGGCACCCTGTGCCAGGGCCTCCCCACCCTCACAGGGAACAATTCCTTCCTAAAATCTAACCTAGCTCTGCCCTCTGACAGTTTTAAGCCATTCCTGCTCATCCTGTCCTCGTTCAGGAATGGTCTGTGAGGATCTATACACACCTAGTAAGGATTTTAAACTGCTGACAGCCAAGTGAAGCATTTACATAAGTTCCTCTGTTGTGAAGATACTGTGTTATAACTTTCACAGATGACTGGTGGCATCTAACAACTCCAGAGAAAAAAAAGCATAAAAAAACCATTGTTGGAGTCAGTTTGTTTCAACCAATGCCTTCAGGCTATCCATTACTACTTCAGTCTTAACAAAGTGTCTTCATTTTCCATAATATTGAGGTGTTTTGGCTTTTTGCCTCAAATAACTGCAGTAATCTCAAAGAGAGGAGGAAAAATATCTGAACTCTTTCACTTAGACTTTACAGAATTATTCATAGCAGCTTGCAAGTCTACTGGGATTATTCAAAACTTGAAAAGAAACCCAATATTTCTATCCTAATATTGCATGTACAGCTCTCCAGCAATTATAAAACACACTGCTCAGTACTTTCTTTAACATAGGCTGGCTTGAAATTAATTGTTCTGGAAAGAAGTAAGTAGATCTCATTTACTGCTGGAACATAACTTGAATACAGTTTCCATGTATTAAAATTATTCCCTAGTGGCCAAAAGCAATGAACAAAGTCTCGGGGAAGGCGAGGGTTTGTTCCACAGCAATTAGCTACCATCACAGAGCCTGAACTTTCCTCCTCTTTATTATTACTCTGATGATGGGAGGTGTAAAGCGAACTGTTAACATTTCACACAATCAAAAATAGGTTTAGAAAATACACACTGTACCAGGCCATTCCTCACAGAAAGAGAGGCTATTAACACCCAGGATGGTGGTATTACATTCTCAACTTGGTCAACTTATATTTTGGTTATACAGCAGTATTTTTAAAGGAAAAAACCCTGAAGAACATGAAGTCTATTTTCTTCTTGCAAAGAAACAGAAAAATACAGTCTTTGCTGTCAGCTCACTTAAGCAGCCTGAAAACCATTTCAGGACTTATTGATCACTTATTAATCTAGTATTTAATTAAATTTTTCTATCGAAAACAAATGCTTTGGAATACTTAGAACCCTTAGGATAAATGATCTCCTCAATTTCATCCCTGCATTTGCATTGTAACCATGGAAGGAGTCTAGTTTCTTCTATCCCTTTAGTCCCCACAGGTATAATCAATGTTAGGGAGGAAGAAGAAAAGCCCCCTACAAACACTAGCTGATAATTTCCCCAAAACACTAAGAAAATTACACCATGCCAAAAGGGAAACAGGAGATGTGAGCTGCAGCCTTGAAGTGCTAGCTTTTCTACACCAGGGCATTAAGCTGAGATGGCTGGACAATTCCTTCTCACACATGGAATGAATGCTCCAGAATCAAAGATGCTTCAGCAAGGCATGCAGAGCTCCTAATCTGTCATAACAGTTGTTACCAGCACACTTTAACAGGAATGGGAATATTTTTTGTTCGCTTGCTATTTGTTTAAATAATTGTCCCCAAGCTTCTCTGCCTCAACAACTTCTTCAAAGGAGAAAAGCCCAGCAAGAGCAGCAAAGTGATTTTGTCATGAAAAACTCACTAGATTTACACATAGAAATAGAGCCAGGTTCTACTGAAGAGTTTCAAGACCTATGAAGTGTCAACTTGTATCCAAAAAGCGGCAAATTTCTATAGCTGAAACATAAAAATCCCCATCCAAAACTGGAATTAAAGCAGGCACTGATTTCCAGGAGGCAAAGCAGAATGAGCCACAGATGGGTTTAGGTGCTTCCTCAGAGGTGAGGGAGCCATCCATTTCCCCCCTGTGATTGCTCAAACCCACAGAAACAGCAGCCCTTGGACACCCTGAATGTTGAGCAGCTCCAAGATCAGTCATTTATCCCCCCAAGAAAAATAAACAATTGAGAAATACTGCTGACAAGGGATAAAGTGAAAAAAACTGGTCATAGCTCCTCTGCAGCTCCAAGTGGTCCTTTCCAAGCACAGCAGGAAGAACCCAGTGCCCCAGGACAGGCAGGAGAGCAGGACACACCTTCCTTAAACAGCCACTGCCAAGGGGTTCCTGCATGGACCCTGCAGCCTCCTGACACCCCCCACACAAAGCTGGGTCTTAAAAGGTCAAGCCAATAGCAAAGTCAAGTCAAAATGACAATGAGCAGGCTTGTAGAGATGAAACTCTATGATCATGAAACTTTATGATAAAAATTAAGTATCAGTATTAAAGTAAGAGTAGAAAAGTCAATACTTTAATAAGAACAGAAAGACTTAGTCCTTAATGTGACCAGTGCTATATTTTGAGAGGATTCAGGTTGGTTTTATAATAAGTAGATGACCACAATCTTAACTGTAGCCACAGGTCTGGCTGAACTTATATTACTAAAAACCTATTCTTCCTCCAATCAACACCTAACACTGAGCAGACTGAAATTAGTAACCATAGGCAAACATGGGCAGAAGTTAACTAAATTTGAATTCTCCAAGGGCCTGTTAGAAGTACTATTTTTCCCACCAGGTCTTGAAGCCAGTTTAAACTCAAACTGATTTGCAGCACAGGTCGCTGGTGGCCCACAACTCTGCATCGGTCCTTACTCCTCGTGGCCAACAGCGAGAGGCCAGTGACCAACGTTCAAATGTCCACAGTTAACTTGCACACATCTTAATATTCATAGTTTGCTTTGATTAAAATACACAGCTTTGCATTAATTTAAGGATTACCTTTTCCAACCCGGCCAAGCTGCAGTGTTTGAGTGCCACTTAACGTGGTGTTTAATCAGGAAAACGACTGCGGCACTGCCCGATTAGGCTGCCTCCGCTGCTGCCTGCTCGATTTTTCCCCATAATTGCGGGATATACTTTATTGTGACAGGGGCCCGAGCAGTGGAATTCCAATATGCTATCCATCAGCTTCTCCATTATTGGATTAGCTGGATGTGGCATCATTACCGCTGCACTTTCATGCCTATCATTGATCGAGGCGTTCCTTCTATTTCACAATTAATGCAAGTCAGCTGGATTGATCAATCTTCTGATGAGTTTGAGCCACAGTCAATATATTCTTATGGCTCTGTGCTACTGATCTGTATGTTTTATAGCTGTGCCTAAGGATTTGTCATTCTGGCTACACATTTTCTTGGTGGGTTGTTTTTTTTTCCCCTTCAGATACTTCTGCTCCCACCTTGCTGCCTAAACCACAAAGTGTTTATGAATGACTCACGTCGCATGAAAAAAAAGAGGGGGCAAGAAAGTAACTAAATTCATCACTGAAAAGAATTTTCTTGTAAAAAATTAAATAAATCACACTCTTGGGTTGGCTCGGTAACAGCCGGTCTGAAAGCTGAATGCTGCACTTGAAAACACTGAGCCTTCCACGGAATTTCAGAGATTTCCTATGACTGTGAGTATTGTCATTCCTTGCTTAGACTGACAGCAGCTTTGTGAAATGTGGAAATATGTCAACAACTTGATTGCTAATATTTTTCTAACATGGTGATAGCTCTAATCTTTTTTGAAACCTTACTCTTCTTTCAGAGGGTAAAGAAGCGTGCAGGAAAATCTCTCTTCACAGTGAGAGGGAGAAAGAAATGATGAGGCATTAGGAGAAACAGTGAACCACAATATTTGCTTAACACCACTCTTCTGTTACCCTGTGTCACAAACATTGCTATCCATGTTTGAAATTTTTCTTTACAGAGGAGAAGAGAGTTACTGAAATTTTCTAATAAAACACAGTCTATACACAAAAGGGCAATAATGCACTTCTGAATACTCTTTGTAAATGTGCCTTTTCTCTGCCTGCTACAGAATACAGCCAGATCAATGCCTATACTTTTCAATGTGCATAAAAGTAATGTGATTTTGAAAAAAAACCCAAAAAACCAAACAAACCAGAAATTAAAAACCAAAACAAAAAATCACCAAACACAAACCAAACTAAACCAACCCGAAACTTGAAAGAGCACTGTTAATGCTGGTTCACTATTATAGCTCCATTTCCGTTCATCTACCTCCCAGCCTGATCTCCATTATAAGAAGCCTCAATTAACAAAAGACACCAAATTTAAATATAAGAAAATGAATTGAAAGTTGGACAAAGAGTGGAGAATGTTAATGAATACATTCAAATTAGAGTTTGGACTTTCCGGACTGGTTTGCACACACAATGCCCTCATTAAATGAAGAATAATTGGTTTTTTTCATCACTCTTTCTCATCTGGTTGCCAAAGCCAGGACTGGTGAGAACTACAAGGTATTAGCAGTGACAATTACACTGCGATTTTCTGACAGTGAAACCACATTTTTAAATACATTGTTTTGTCTTGAGGCATCTAAATTTATGGATAAAAGCCACTTATAACTGAAATCTTTTTCGAGTTTCTTCCAATTCAAAAAGCAAAACAACCCCTGAATCATTTTTTCTGTAAGCCCTGAAAATACCATCAACACAAGAAGAAGAAGAACCACACTGTATGACAGGTGGAAATGCTCTATTAAATATAAAATAAGTTTTATTCAAAGCAAGTAATGCGTTCCCTTAAACATCCTGGCTTTGGAGAGAGCAGGCATTTCAGATTATCCATACATAATTCAGTCCCACTGAAAGGGCTCTACCTAAACAATTTTCCATTACATTCCTAGGAAATTTGGAATATAAAAGAACTTTAGCCTTAAACAGGGATAATATAATACAACATCAAGCTGTTACAGAGCTTTCAAAAGCACTTTGAAAACCGAGGAGCAATCCTTCCCCATCAGTGCCAGGCAGACAGGGATCACCGCTGCAATCACTGGTTTTCTCCGTCAGGAATAACATGAACTAAGAAAACATGCCAAATCATTTGAAGTCTCTTTAAGTCTTAAATTAGTTCATGAATCTATATTTAGGCTGCCTACATATATGGCCTGGATTTAGAAATGCAAAGCACAGCAAATCTCAGCACGTCACTGTACCTAAAAGCGCTCACTTCTTTCAAGAATCAGGCCATTATATTTAGATGCCTAATTATGGGTGCAAGATTTGAACAAACTTAGCCTAGAGAATTTTAGCCCAGGTAAGTGCATATTACATCACGAAGGTTTTGAAGTTGCTTTGAGATATGACACACTATGGCAGAGAGCTCATACTCATGTAAAAGTGAAAAAACCCACCTGATGATTATAAATATATTACAATTTAATGTGTTGGGTGCTTATGGAGGGAAAAAAAAACCCAAAAACTATTTTATTTCTATTGAAAAGACCACAATATTTATAGCTCCAAAGGGAAACAAATTAACATTCTATTTAATCCTATTACCAGGAGATTTACATTAAGAACAGAAAATTTTCTGTTTCATGAAAGTTAGCAATGAGATATCAAATAAAGACAACCCTAAAAATAAAGTAATAATTATGCTGAGTGTGCAAATAATTTTTAATATCTGAGCTATTTTGGGGTTTATTTTACACACTATATTTGGGTTTTATTTATCACACTATATTTCAAAGGATATTGGAGAGCAAGCCTAAATTTTTCATCTAGAAGATGAATAACGAATTTTTAAATTATAACTGCAAGTCCACTCTTAGAGGAAAACATGCTATTTTTTTTGTATTTTCAAGAGGGAATCAGCTGCTTTCTTTTTTCTACATAGTCACCAAATGACTCAGTCATTGGTGTAGCCTATTGGAGCCTCGTCAGACTTTCAAACAGAATCTTCTACTTTTCTGAGCTAATTCCCTTTCTAAGAAATGATGGCTACACTTTGGCCTATTGGTACTGCAGAGATCCCTCCAGGTCTGCTTCCACAGAAAAGCTCAACTTGATAAAACTCTCTGTGAGCACAAGGGGAGGCTGAGCCCACTTCCTCACCCAGACACACAGATCACTCGGGGTCAGGGGGCTTTAAAAACAGAGCAGGAACACAAACCTTGTGTGTCTTTCTCTGCTGCCATCTGTATTTTTGAGGATCACTCATGCAAACGTATTTGTGTTTTCAGGTACATAACAGAAAAAAATAAAACCACCCAGAATACTGAATTTTTAACTTTGCTGTGATTTACCACGTGATTTACCATGTTTGGGATGTGTTTGCTCAGTTAACCTCGTTGCAGTCTTTGCAGTAAATCAGGGAAGGGCATTGGGAATTTAGATGGACGTGAATTCAAAGAAATTTCCAGGAAAACGCTGCGTGGCTATACAAACTAAAATTCCATCCTCAATTACTCTATCTGTAAAACCCCCAAATATTTTGTATAGCCATAAATCCTTATTTGTCTTCTACAGTAAAACGAATGAAACGTATATTTTTGCTTTCAATTTTTTTATGGAAATCACAGGAGAAGAACACTGCAGGCATTATACACAAAGGAAACAATCCCCTCCCTGGGCCTAATCTTGTGGATTTTTAGTTCTTGCATAGGCAAAAGGCATAGTCAGAATGTACACACAGGCAGGCAGTGAGGCACAGGCAGCTTAGGTAACAGGATACACACACTCACCTTCTGTTTCTACCTCCTCAAACAAACGTTCATTACTTTTTCAAAGGAAATGACAAGTAATTTATGAGGTAATACACATAAATGCTCCAAGCAGGAGAAAACACAGCTTTCAAATAATGCAAAGAAACTTATGTCTCTGAGGACTTTAAAGGTATTGCCAGGTTCTCTGGTGCAGAGGTATAGTATAAATACTATAAAATGCAGTAGAAAGCGTTAAGCAACACATACTTCCTGCTGAATTATAGATGTAATCAAAATGAGCAAGTACACAACATCACTCTTCACCATGCTTGTCTTCCTAGAGAATTTAAGCTGAAGCTCCAGCTTTTGTGCTCCCTGGGTTTTATGCCCTCTCCATTGTTTACCTAAGAGATTCTGAGTTTCATAACATGTCATAGCACATCATAAAAAAGGTATAAACCTGGACATTTCTCTTGAAAATCATATATCAAGTTTCCACCAACACCAGCCCCAGGAACTGATTTTGATTCCAGCTTATATGTATATTTCACTGCTTATGTTTCAACGCCGTTTTAAATATTTACTTAGCATCTTCCTAAAGACAGAGCCCGTGTCATCAAATCAGAAAGAAGAAATCTCTTATGGAAATTGTAATCATTACAGCTTGACCTAAAACTGCTAATGCAGGCTTTTCTGTTGTCTAATTTTGCAGACAGAGAAGCAGTTTCCTGTGGCTCACTGATCCTGACAATACCGTTAGACCAATTCCCGTGGTTCCCTCATCATGGGCAGATATCATTTCAACAGATGTCAAGAACAGCTAAGTGCACTTAGGCCTATTTGTTAAATTCCTAGGGGGAGGTAGATTGGCGAAATTCATCCTGTAATTAAACCGCATATTTCTTTCAAGATGCCTCTTCCCTCTTCCCTTCATAATCCCTCTGCCTTGCATCAAATCATTTAGGCACTTATTGGCCACAATCAATACAATATGAGATCCATTAATTTAGTCCCTGGGAGGTTTGCTGGGAACAGGCGGCGTTGCTCTGCCAGCATTCCGAGGCGTTCCTGCAAGCCCACGGCGGGCACCGAGCACCTGGAGAGGATTTATGGCAGCTCCAGCCCGTGTGCCCACAGCTCTGGGCTGCAGCCAAACCCACAGGGATGGGATGGGGACGGGAAGCACTGAGTGCATCCCCTAATGCATCCCCTAATGCACCACCAGCGCTGCACAGCCCCGTCCCTGCAAGCAGAGCTGCAGCAATGAGACCCCAGCTCTCCATATGCTCAATGCCCCCTGTGCCTCGCTGCAGACAGGGAAATTAGGGGTGGAGAGAAACGTTAACAGAGATGGGCTTCAAACATCTTCCACTTACATCTTCTCTCTTGCTTTTTAACTTACACACCCTCCTCTTACTGAATATGGTTGAATTTGGCTGGGATTTGCTTTTGTTGTCATATATGGATGAAACCATCCATTTATTTTTTTAGGAAGAGGATATAAAGAGAATTCTAAAATGGGCCTATGTTTCATTTTTAAGGATATACTGTTGTATTATATATTTATAAGCATATACATAAACCAGGTCCCTAACATGTAACTGTGAAACTGAGGACTTAGAAGTGTCAACAAGAAACCATATTAAAGGCTTCATAAATCCCAAGCATGTAAGGCGCTGGGAAGCTATCAATATGTACACCAAACAATGTGTCATTTGCAATTAAAATTGTATTTGCACAGAAACGAGGACTAAAATTATACACACACAGATTACTAATGTGGTAGGCTAACTCAGGAAGGGAAAAAATAAATTCTAAGGCTTAATTGGATTATTTTGCTGCAACTGCAAAAACATAATCTATCAGACAAAAATTCCATATACTATTATATGTATTTAATTTTTAAAGCAGTGAACTAATTAGAAAGTATTTTTTGCCCATTTTATAATGGATACAATTTGTAACTTTCAGATTAGCAAATTCTAATTTCAATGATGTTCTGTTGTCTGTCTGAGCCCATTTTCTGAGGCAGCACGAGGAAAAGCGCTGTGTTGGTGTGTGGCTGGAGTTGGTTCAGACCCTGAGGAGGCTGGAGCACACGTGGGCAGCTGCAGGCAGGGAGAGAGGAGAGGATGGAGCTGTGGGACAGCCCAAGCAGACTCAGCAGCAGAGATGTTTCAGAAGCTCTGCCGTGGCCCTGGCTGGATGCACCCGTTAATTGAAATTCCTAAAGATTTTATTCTCCCCTTTCACTCCTGCTCCTAATGCACTTGCATGGTTTCATGTACTTAAGATTTTAAAGGACCACACCCTTTACTTCCTCTTTAATTTCTATAATATTTTGGGAGTTTTTTTAGGGGTGAGAGTGATTGCTTTATTATCTAAATTGAGTGGGAAAAACAGAGTTACTTCATAGGTTCTCAGCAGACTTTAATAAATTATGGTTAAAACAATGACAATACATACAAGAATCTTTTCAATTGTGGGGGCAAAACAAAAGAGTTACAGGTACCACAAGGTCATCACTCTGTACTGCAGAAAAACTGGTAAAAGCTAGGGAAAAAAAAAAAAACACTTCAAGTGTTTTAAGGGATTTGCATTCCTTTACAGCGTATTTTTTCTCTTTGACTAGAGGTACTTTCTAGTTGAAATTGGTAACATCAATTACAGTTTCAGCACTAAAAAATTAGGGAAAACGCAACCATTCATTTTATAACCAATAACCCTTCAAGTTTACAAGGTTAACTTGAGTGGAGTCTCATCTTTCTAACTGGAGAAGAAAGCCCAAACCACTGCCATTTATACTGGTGACTGCTTCACTAACTTAGAGCCAGTTCCCAGAAATTTATTTTGGACTTTGTATCTTCTCCTTTTCAGGAAATGTTGAACCAGATGATTTTTATCTTTCAGCTGCACAACCTCATAAGGGAGTCAGCCCCCTTCTTGACTCACCTGGTGCCTGCGCTTGCTCAGATACTGCAGCCACTGATAATCCCCACTGAGACTCAATTGTTTATTTTTTGGGGGGAACACTCTTTGAAAGGCATTACCTACTCCCCATTCACCCCTAATAAGCACAGAATTTCACAAACATGAGTCTCATACATGTCCTTTACTGTCCCATCAGATCAGGCAGGAGCCTTCTGATTTCTCAAAAATTTGTAGGAAAGAAAAATCTCTTACCAAAAAAAAAACCAAAAACAAAACAACCTCACAAAAAACCAAACCACTTGCTGAAAAAAGGAATGCAGTGCATACTTTCAATATGGAAACATAGTGCCTTAACCTCACGCCCCTGAGAGCTACAATTAAGCACTCTAGAAATTAAGAAATTATTAGGAAAAATACGTTATCATCCAGGCAAATACTTTTATTATACTTTAATTCATTAGAAATATTTCTAAACTCTCCCTGGGGAAAGAGTACAGTTTAAAATTGCTTACATCTTTCTTAAAAGCTGAAGTAAGCTTTCCTGTTTCATCTTTTATTATCTTATTTTAAAGTTTGCAAAAACTGCTGACTTGGTACTGCAAAACTGATAATTATTCCAAATATCTTTTTTTGGGGGGTATTTTTCTAGGTATGCCTAATTGTTGTCTGCCCTTTTACATTTTGCTTTTGGATGTCATGCAGATTTGCAAACAAAAACAAAAAAAAAAATCCAACACAAGAAAACCCACACTGGATCCACCTGCTTAATGATGATAATTAGGTTACCACTAATTCCTAGAGCTGTCATTGTAGGCTGGGCAGGTAAACAACAAAGGCAGGTAGCTTCAGATCAAAAATAATTAGTCTAAGTTGGTTTTTTTTAATATTACTTTGAGGACAACAGCTTCATTCCATCTGTCTTTTTCCCCCCCAGGTAGGCATTTCATAATTACAGGAGGACTGACTGAGATAATGCCTCCATTTGAAGGAAACGGCTGCTTTTACATTTCCACTCTCTGAACTGCTCCTAATTTTAGATTCCCTCATTTGTAGGAGGCAGGAGGAGGAACAAGCGTCCCCCTGAGCGCTCTCCCAGTCGCAGCAGTTTGTGGGTTTGAAACTTCTTGGGACATTTTTGTGTTTGTTTACTACTTCCTGATGGATTTTCTTTTCTGCTAAATTCTTGAGTCTTCCCTTGGACACAAGATTGAGAATTTGCAACATCTTGTTGCAAGCCCTGCATGTGGCATCTGTAAGATGCTTATTAAGGTGTTTTACGTGAAAAATATGCACAACATACAAGCAAAAGGAACTAACCCAAACATGGATCCAAACAGATCTGCCTTAAGAGTATTTCACTTGGCCATTTATTTTATTTTAATGTGTTACCTCTAGTGTGAGAATTTCTCATAAACGAGGACACTTATTCCCTAAAAATTGCCTTAGAACTATATAAAAAGGCAAAAATAAGGCATAGCACGTGAAGTTTTGGCCATTATCAGCTTTATAACTATTCCAGTAGGCCAGCACAGATGGAACAAAAGAAATTTTGTCTCAAACTGAGATAAGTGGTCAGGAAATTTGATAGTTAGTTAGAAAAATAAGTAAATAATAATAAACAATATTGCAAAACACTACAGTGACACATGATAAAAATAGCAAAAGTATTGAGAAACACAAGAGTTTTCTGCAAACACTTTATTTCAATTACATTCTCTTCCTGCTATAATCAGGTATAACAACAACTTGGCTCTTTACAATAATTACATTCTAACTGTGTGATTGTAATAGCCTGAGCGCTCAGATTTGCTAGCACCTACAGGTTATTCTACTTTATAAGTATTATTAAAAGCAAACGAAGGAAAACTAAAAGAATAAGATTAGCATGATATAAAAAACACTGCACTAGAATACCTCATTAGAAAAATAGTTTTCTCCTTAAAACAAGAAAGTATGAAGTTAAGAAAGTTCCATTTCAGACTCCTAAAGAGAGCAGGTTTTGTGCTACTATTATTATTATTATTATTTTTATTCTAACACCGCATTTCATTAAAAAGGTGGAGAACATTTTGTCCATTCACTTTCTTTTTGTGAATACTGTTCAGACCTTTTTTGTTTATAAAAATTGTGGCTTTCTTCCACAAAGGGAAAGTAGAAATGCTCGTCTGTGTTAATGCAGCCCCTCTGCACAGGGCAGCAGCAGGACAGACACATAGACTTCATCCTCAACTCCTGCAGCCTTTGCAGTTCCCAGAGACACCAACCATGGGTTGGTGCCCTGCTTAAAATGATCCCCATTCCCTTTATTTCAAGAAAGCCCTTTCCCTCCTCAGAATCCTTAAGGCCCCTGCTGTTTCATGTCAGATTATTCCCTCTTTTCACTTTCTGACACCAGTTCCCTTTCTTTACACTCTTCCATCACCACTCTGCTCCCCTCTGGTTCTACAGTTCTCTGGTGTTTCTGTGTAAAATGACCTCTTTTAACTTGCTGGATGCAGAGCTCACAATCATATCCAGGAGTTTCCCTGTGACAGCTCCCAGTCTGTTCTCCCAGGCAATCCGGCTGTTTAAGGAAATATGGTTGACAAAGCTCTCTAATGAATGTTTTGCAAGGCAAGGCTAAAAGCCAGTTCTTCATGCTTATGCTCACCCAATCTCTAACCCACTTTCTGTGCTGTCAGCTGATAATAATTCCTCTTGTAATTGCCCTCTCTCATTACCTCTGTCAGCTTCTTGACAGCCATCAGCTTTTTCTGGGGGCTCTAAGAGGTGCCTGTCCTTGCTTTCCCGCTCTTTTCCCTGCACATCTCATCTTTGGCCATTTATCACCACCTCCTAAGACATTTTCATATGACTCATGGGGTCAGCTCTCTCATGTAGACATTTGGAATTAAATCTTGTCTTTGTCAAATCTCCTCATGGATATCTAACAATGGTTTTGAGTTCAAACCAGAACTTTATTTCTCCTATTGACCAGCAGCTTCCAGGCCCTCCTTTTTCAACTTCCCATAGATTCATCATCTTGAGCTCATGGAAAATCTTGCAGATTTTTTCTGTGTAACACTTCTAAGATCAAGCACTTCATATCCATCTGGAGGAACTTAAATTCTCACTTCATCACACCACTTTACAATTAACTTTTTTTTTTTCCATCTTGGCTCTACTTACCACCTTTCAGATTGCTGCTGCCAGAGCAACTTTGTGATATTGTTGTTCAGACCACTTCAGTCACCTTTTAACATCATCCCCCTCTATCCCCTCAGACAGTCCTACCTCTTTCCACCTCTCTCATGAACAGAAGCAGCAGGATGGCACCTCTGTAAACTAAAGTATTCCTTATTCTTTAGAAAGTGATAGAACACTTTATAAGTGATATCAGTGGTATCACTAAGCTATGGTGAAAGGTTATAGCATAGCCAAAGTACAGCCTTTTGTAACATCTAGGAAACAATGCAAGAGTCCACAGTTCATCATTGATCGGTCTCTTTTCTACCCTTTCCTAACATTTGCACTTTTTCTCTTTTCACAGAATCAGAGAATTAACTAGGTTGAAAAAGACCTTTGAGATCATCAAGTCCAACCTTTTCCCTTCTTATTTCCTCTTCTTAAATGCTTGAAATGGTTCAGGCTCCCCTCTCCATAGCTGAAAACATGACATCAATTAATTTGCTCGCAACACTGAGATTTTGGGGAAGATGGGGAAAAAAGTTCAAGGGTATTACACTCTAAAAGCTTTAAATGTTACAGTCAGGCTCATTTGTATCATTTTTGTTGACTCTTATCCTTTCTGTAATGTATTGTTTTGTCAGCTTCTAAATTACTGATTTTAATCCATCACGCCAGGCAGGCCCACAATCAATTGAAAAGTACACAAGAAGAAAGGTAGCTCTTAATCATTATTAGTTCTTTGTTCAAAAGAACTCTGCTTTAACTTTTGATCTATGTACTTCAGACAACGCAAAATCTATTTGTCCGAGTTTAATCTTAATCAGTGCTTTGTCTGGTAATTAGCCAAGCAGGATGACAGCATTCTGGGGCAAGTTCTAATGGTTCTCACAAAAGAGAGTAAGATCACCTCACTCAGGATGATGCTTCATACAGTGTTATTTTAGAACACAAAATAAATATAAATATGTGCAAAATATGCCTAGAATACATCATACATCCTATTTTTTCTCTAAAGACAAATATCTTTATCTGAAAAAAATAATAGAAAACTCTTTTTTTTTGTTTTAGCCATGCCTCCTACCTGAGCTGCTGACTAACTTCTAACTTGCAGAGGTAACAATGCATTAAACAAATCTCTGGATGTACAAATATCATCCATTACTTTTAAGAGAAGTGAAAAACTCTGGAAGTATATAAGCACACGTAGCATGCATCAGATTTATTAACGAGGGAAAGAGTTCTCCAGCCAAATGGAACCGTGACCCAGCTTTGGAGACACCTGGGTACATTTTGCTGCTGTGATTTTCCTTGGCTGACACCTCTACTCCAGTTCTCAGACACAAAAATCCGTTTGACCCCAGTCTATGGCAAGAGCCTGTCAGCCAGGGCCTGATTCACCTGGACACCCCAAAATCACCAGGAAAAACTCAGGCTGAGTGGGCAGTGGTGGAATCAGCAGCCTGGGATGAAAAGGAGTTTGATGGTTGTGGTTTAATTTTGAATTATTTTAATGCTAAACCTACACCTTTCTCCTAAGGGCGAGATGTTGCTTTCCTGGGTTTAGGCATTTTGTCTGTCCTGGTCAGGCTAGGACACCCAGATTAAACAGCCTACAGCTAATCCACCAACTCCCAGTAAACTCCTCTTCCTTACCTTCAGAAATGAACAGTGCCCAGGGAATTAACTGCGCAGGGAATCTCTGCCTGGAGCTGATGTTCAGTTTATGACAAAGGCTGGCTTGCTCCGAGTTCTTTCGGCACAACAAAACTTTGTTAAGAAAACTTAAACTTTGGGGGCAAAATGGAACCCTAATAAAGCCAGTGGCAGTTTCTGTTATTAACCAAAGCACAGCAACCTCTTTATGTCCCAGGATTACATGGTTCAAAGAGCCTCTGTCAGCTGCCTCCTTCTGTGCACTTCCACTTAATGACAGCGTTTCCTGCAATGCCTTTGGGAACATAAACTCATTTTATGGCTAACAAAGGGAGGATTTTTTAAAACATGACTGTATTATTTTTAAATTGTACTAGTATCAGAGAGTCAAGAAAAAGTAATTTTAAAGTTATACCACTACTTTAAATTCGTTTCTGTCACTGTGTACTACTTGGTTATGTTTCATATCTCAAGGTATAACAAAATGCAATGCTTGAAAACAGGGTTAAACACCTGCAGGATGTGACTTTATAGCATTAGCCCTGATTATAAACATAAAGGTAAGTGATGCATTGTAATAGAATCATCTTATGGCCCAGGCTAAGACTGTAAAATGTAAAGCTTCATACTGTGCTCACCGTGTTCAGTTAAAAGCAGAAAAAAATAGTGTTGCATTTTCCCCATCCTCAGCAGAACTGCCATCCCTTCTCACAGGGTTTTCTAATCCTTTCTGGCACCTGAGGCATCTGAACAGTTGGGGGGAAGAAGTGAAACTGTGACGAAGTGAGTCTCATTTCAGATTTACAGTCCAGTCACTCACAAAAACCTGCCAATTCACTTTATGGCATGTACTGTGAAAATTCATTATTTAATATGAGCCTAAAAAAATCTATTGGTGCACTACAGCAGCTTGACTTTGAATTATAAAAGAACGAGTAACTCAGTATGTGGTGTCTTTAAGCTTGTACTGAGATAGACCAGCATACACTTAAAATGTCCTTTGTATGTTCCACTCATTTGTTCAGCCAACAAACTGCTATATTTCAACATTTTTTTGCTGTGCATTTTTATCTGGCTGCTATATATGCATAAATCTAGGTACTTGTGCATGTGTTAGGTGCTAAAAAAAGAGTGCAACAATAAATGACCAGTCTAGGTTAGAAAACATTTTGATTTCACATATTTTCATTAAAAAAAAGAAAGGCATTTTAACCCACTAGTTTTCAGATAATGGAAATCTTAAACCAGGTTACTCACTAAATACCTTTGTTATTTTATAGCCACACAACTTAGGGAAAAAATACACTTCAGGGTCTTTGGACTTCACAATCATGACTGTGTCAGGCAATACTGATGCTACCTTAGAGCTCCCAACTCCTCACTCTCCTCCCCAGTCTGGCTTGGGTCTGAAAAACGCAATTTCTCCATCCTACAGACCTGTCAAATGCTAAGACAATAACTGAGACAAATTAACTTACACTAAAGGAAAACACCAGGATGTCTCAGGGTGTTTTCACTCGTGCCCAGCCCTGTTGACTCATGCTGCAGAATCAGAACTGCAACATCTCTGTGCCTCTGAAAAGCACAATAAAGCGAGCAGGAGCTGGGCCATTCATCTTCGTAACAGCAGCAACAGTGGGCTTGGACCACCCCACATCCACACCTTGATTTGCTGCTGATGCTCCCAAAGCACAGCCTCACCTGGGCAGGCTGCACGCCCAGCTCCTTTCTGCTTCAGGGAACGTCAAAGCTGCAGCACACTTTTGTAGTTTACAAAATGCCAAATAGCAGCAGTTATGTAGTGAGATGGGTTGACTAACGACTTCATTTACAGCTGATGACTGTTTTGAAGTTACACTATTTTTTTTATTATACTTTTATGCTACAGACATACACAATTAAAAAATTTGCAATTATTTATCCTAACAAAATTAAAACACGCAAAATAAACCTCAGATGGGCCATAAGTTGTGTAAGTTTTTTCTTTTCCCCTTTATGTCTAATTCATTCTCTTTAATTCCTTACTTCTTACAGCAGCAGTTTGATATAATAAACCATAGTTTGTAAAAGCCATTAAGAGGAAGCTTGCTAGTAGCAATCCTATTAAGTTACCTCATCAAGTGATGTGCTGTAATGTTCTCACATCAACTTTCTTCAGCTTTTCATTGCGGCATTTATAAGTGGCTGAGATTCCCAAAGTCTGAAAGCGTTTTGTCGGAATTATGAGCAAAAATGTCTTAATGGAGCATAGAAGGGTAAAAGCAATGTAAAAAAATCAAGTTCAATTACAAAAGTATTTTTGAAAAATCGGTTAATGCCAACAATATTGTAACAGTGTTAATTAAAAGAAGGGTAATTCTCACGGTTTGGAAAGAGAATGCCCTGCCTCAGTTCTGTTAGCTCATTTTTGCAAAGGTAAATTGACATTCCCTCCCCTGGCATCCACATTGTGATCTCCTCCCCATTCCCTCTGAGCAGAGAGGAGTCAGTAGATGCTTCCCACTGGCAATTCCAAACTCAAAGCCAGCACACTCCACCATGTTCACCACAGTTATCAAAAGCTTTTGAGTTTCAAACAACCCTAGCTCTAAAATGCTGAGAAGAAACATTCACCCAGAAGCCGAATACAGGATAAAACACAATTCATATCAGGCTACATCTTATTTTTTCTTAAAAAAAACATATGGTTCATAGTTTTACAGCTACTGTACTTCCTAAGTCAGGATCAAGTTTGCTTAATAAAATATGTTTGGCCTACTGAATTATGACATTTCTAATTAAAATGAGTATGAAAGGATTAATGAAAAGTGAATAGAAATTTTTTCTTTTCTAACCATCTTCTCAAAAATCAAGTTGCAATACCCTTTCAGCATTCCATTATTTTCAACTGTATTACACACCAGCCTTTACTCTATTAATATTTCTCTTTCAGTATCTTTCACAATACACGTTTTTCTTCTGTTTGGTAAGTATCCAATACTTTTGGTTCATTATAAATAAAGTCACAGAACAAACTTCTTGTACATGTTACTTTCCTACAAATACCAATGCTTCGTTTTACTTCTCTATCAAATTTCAAATATTTTGACCCTTGAAGGTTTATTTTTCTCTCTTCATCACAATCAGGGCTTTTAAGATGAAGCAGTCCAATTGCCACAATTCCTTGTCAGGTAAAGGTAACGTGTCCACAAAGCTGTCAAGTGCAAGGCAATTATAGCAATGGTTTGCCTGCTCCTGTAACCAAGTGCAAGTTTTACACTTCAAAACCGAAAGAATTGGATGCTGTTAAAGGACTACCAAGGCACTATTAGACTTCCCAAGAAGGGAGGAGTGCAGGGCTTCTGCAAATGGCTGTCACAAAAACTGCAGCTTCCTCGTAATGCAAAGGGAATGAGGGCTGGGATCCACTGCACACACCATACCTGGAGACTGGAGCTCACACAAACAGCTCAATCCAATCCTACACTCATTTGTTAGTTTCAGTTACCTTTCCTGATTTAATAAACCATGGCTGCACCCATGTGAGTGCTCAGAGTGAAAAACAGCAACAGCAGGAAAGAGGAGTTTGCAAGGGAATTCATGTCCTGTTCCTTTTTCCATTCAAAATTGTACATGTTGAACAATTCTACTTGTCACTCTTCCAAGAATGAAGATTGACCTTTTATTTGGAGTAAGGAAACTTCCTTCTTCCCCCCCACCATTTGCAGTTTATGTCTTCTCTTATATTCTTATAGAAGAAGAATGATTAGTGGAGTTATCACTAAACCAAACTCTGGAGACTTGAGTTCTATTGGCAACCTTCAACAAGCCCCCCCTTGCTCTACCTTGTTTAATGAAAATGCACATCAGAAGCAGCAGGGCCAACTAAAAGTTCTCATAAAAGGGAGTATGGAACAGGAAATAATTGCTCTGCTCAAAGACATGAGAGATGGGAAAGATAAGAAAATTACTGAATGATCAGGGAAAGCAAGGGGACAATGTCTGGTTCATTCTTTCCTCACATCACATTTTGCAGGATATGCTCTGCTCACCCTCACCATACTGCTCTGGGTTCTCTCCACTGGGCCTGCATTTCTCAAGCACAACACCCAAGCCTGGATCTCTGGGACAACCTTCCCTTTCCTCAAGGTTTCCTAGCTGAAGATGACATAGCTTCTTTTTTGCACAATGAAAGATCACTTAGAGAACTACCCAGAAGATTTTTAAAATAAAATCCATAGCTGCCAGTTTTAATTCAGGTTTCACTAATTCCAGGCCACGCAAATTTTGATTTTCATTTTTCCTTTCTTTTTTCCTATTCCAGTTTGCACTGTGACATATATTAAGGGGCAGGACATCTGTTCTGCAGCAGTGGCAATCGGTCAGCACTGGCTGAACTGTCAGAAGCAGCCTGGTGATTGCTCTCATTTCACTGTGTCGATCCAGCTCTGAAGGAGAGGTGTCTGATCCCAGCTTGGTGATTCCCTGCACACCCAAGACTGGTGAGGCAGGGAAAGGTTCCCCTGAGCAGCCTGTGATGAGCCTGGGCTGTGCTGGCAGTCCCTGAGCTGCAGCACAGCCTCGTCCAGCCCTGGCTCGGGGAGCCTGCGTGCTGCTCTCGCCAGGAGCCGCCTGCCTGGCCCTGCCTCTGCCCTGCAGCCCAGCAAGAACCTGTCCTGCAAACACCCTTCAGACAGCTGGGGTTTGTCAGAAAACAAGGCAAAAGAAAGTGACCCAAGAAAGGAGGAAATTCCCTCCACAGCCAAGGTCTGTGCAACACCCTGGGGGACTCCCATCCAGCACCCATCCAATCCTACACCAGTGTAGGGTCCCCACCATGGGAAAGGATGCTAGATTTACTCCCCATTGCTCTTCCCCTTTTTATTCTCTCTTATTAAACCAGCCATTTTATTAAGCCATGTGTTTTCAGACCTCTTACTGAGATCCAGAAAGAACACCTCACCACCTCTCTCCCCCTCCTTGCAGAACAGGACCCAGCTGGACTGTAGATGAACGTGCAGCTCCAGCCCTCAGGGGATTCTGCACACACAGAATTCACTGTTCTGCAGGACTGACACAAGTGTTTCTACTTCAACACCTTATCACTGTGTTTATATTTAATTGACCAGTGAAGTAATTACTTCTTCCAGAAAGAAATCAATTTAGTTTCCTATATTTTCCTTACTTTCTTTTGTTGCAGCTGGTGCAATACAGATGGCCAATGTTGTTTCTAATTCTTCCTGTTCAGTTCCTCAGGTCTATGAAAAAGGTATTCCTTGACCAGATTGCAGTTCCTGTTTCCCACGTTACATGCCCCATCAATTAGTTGTGTTTCTGCTGCCTCCTTCTCCGTGTTATTGGACTGAGGAAACAATATTTTTCGCACATTGGTTCCTGTTCACTATTAATAGCCTATTTCAGAAGGAAATGTTTAAAATCCAAAAGCAGTACTCTATGCAAGCTTATCTTCTCACAGATATCACGCAATTATTAGCAACATATGGTATTGTTTTCAATAACATTCCTTCCTTTGTCCATCCCTTCCAAGCCTGCAAATGTTTCTGGTGTCCCCAGCCCGAGTAATCTGCCACACACAAATGCTGCAAAATTCTTTTTTAACTCAAATGTTTACACAAGGGCATACCTTACTATGTTTTATAAACCTACTTTATTTTATTACACGGATTCATATAAAAACTATAAACCAGGTTTTATATCACTTTCAGGTTTTGACCATTCATCAGTTTTCCATGATATAGCCACAGCGAAATCAATATCCTTGTAAAGCCAAGCTGTCAAAAGTTACTAGACTATTTCCAAAGGCAATTCCAATGAGACAGACTACCAGATGTTTTCAATATATTTTATACAAGGTTGCATGATAATTTTAGTGGGACCTAAGGAAACAATACAACAGGTAGCGTTTGGAGGTTTGACATTTTAAATAGCGAGCACAATTGATTTTTACAAGATACCAGAGACAAAAATGCCACTTCTGGAAAATTTATACCCAAACATTCATCCACAGAACTTAAGAGCAATTGTGCTGTCAAGCAGCAAAGAAAGGAGATAGCCTTTAGCAACAAAGTCACATAAAAATGTTCACTATACCTATATGTGTGTGAGCATGCCTGTGCTTATAAATAAATATACTTAATATTTAATAATGTATATTTAATATATACACATGTATAGACATATGGAAGCATAGCCATTTCACTGTATTAATTTTGCCCTTCTGCTCATTTACAGTTTTATTTCTTATAGAAGACTGCCAATTATGATTAAAATTCCCCTTATAATTAATTCAAAATTTTATTAAATCCAGCTTTTATAACTTTAAATATAATAATGCCAGCCAAGCCAGGGCAAAGAATATGTCTAGTCATTAATTCTACTTGTATCATTTCTCATTCCTTAAAAAAAAAAAAGGCAATAAAAGGATCCCTCCTTAGAAATCAGCCTAGCCATGGCCACACTCATCTCCATAATAGCACAATTTCCAATTCACGCCTCATTTTCATTAATGTTTCTAGCCATAAATTTTTAAGCATATGATAAAAAATTTCTGAAGCGGCATAAAACTAACATGAAGAGGGAGTTCATTAGTATGTGACCCTAATTAGAAATTCCATATTAACTTCCCATTTCTACTTGTGCATATCCAACGGCAGCAGGCCTAATATGCTGTGTACCAGTTGTACATTTGTTTTAAGGGCTCTTTCTCCCCTCCCTTACTCATTTTTATTTTTACACAATTTCTGTGTTTCCCCTGCTATTGGATAAGTTAACAGACAACTGTATCACAGCAGCACCTTTTGTGTCACAAATTATCCTGGAGAATTGTGAGAAGCTACCAGCCCAATGCTTTATTAATGATACCAGATCATAAAAAGAAAGGGGAAATTGCTGACTCCAACTCTTTTCTAATGTTGGGTGATAAAAATGCTACTTCAGGATTCAGAAGGTTAAGTTCTAATGTGTATTTTGAATAGAGTATGCTGAAATAATTGCCTCATAAAGCAATGCATTGACCAGCCTGCTAATGGCTGCATAGTGCAAAACTCAGCAAAGAGTGCCAAGCTTACTGGAAAAAATGCTGTGGCACTACTTTTGTAGCTTTCCATATTAAGTTAACTTTACCCTTTTCCACTTTTTTTTGTTTTTAATCCTGCCAAAAGAAAACCATCCCGCCTAAAACCATTACTGACTCCTTTCTATGTGAGGAGCAAATTAGTAAAAGGTAAACTCCAAAAAGCAAACACCCAAGCAAACCTGAACACAACAGTAAGAAATCACAATCACATTTCACTCACATGAACCCAATCACTAATTTATTTCTTTGGTTTCTTTTTCAGCTTGATATCAAGCCAGTAGCCAAACTGAAAGGAAAGCAATAATTGCATTTTGAAATATGGGTGGGTTTCCAGCTTACAAACTTTTCGTTAACAAGAATCTGTATGATAAAGCAGAGTCCCAACTGACAGTGCACACTCTAGGCATCAAAACAGCAGAGAAGTGCTTCCAGCCTGTCCCTGTTTATAAAATACCCAAGAACAATTAAATAAATTAAAAAGATGTCAATAAACATATAGAAGCACACAATATTCCACATGCTGTATCCAGAATCAAGAAAAAAATGACATAAAAACCTCCAGTCAGGTACCACTAAAACCCCAGAGCTGGGTTCACAGCAGGCCAAGGCTCCACACCTGTGTTGTACAGGCCAAGGTGCGTGGGCAGCAGAGGGAGATACCCAAAGCACACCAGAGTGAAGGAGAAAATAAAAGGATGAGACGAGTGAAAGGTAATATTAGGTAATTATCTGTTGTAATTATCATCATTTGAGAGATCTAAGGTGTTTTCATCCCTGGGTTTTGAGTGAATACAAAAAAAACCCCAACAAAATTCCACATCTGTTTACATCTGCATTCCTAGGATAATGTTTTTATCCAGTGACCATTTTATCATCTGCAAATTTTCAAGCACACAACTCCGTTTTCAGCTTCCAACTCTCCTGCAGCCAGGCAATGGCTTGAGAAGGGATTGGTTTAGTCCCTTTGACTGTAATTCATGAGACACACAGCACCCAGAGCACACCACAGCTTCCCAGACACCTCATTCCCTTCCCAGTGACCTGTACAGCACTGCCATCATCTCCCAACCTTTCCCTGGGTCACAGCTCTGTTTTAATAGAGGCCACCTGACACTCAGGTGAACAAAGCTGTAATACCATAGAGAATACCCAGAACTTATATTCTGATGCCAAGAGACGAGGCAATTTTAGGAGAAGCTCTCAGTGTTAGCATTTACTGCCCTACAAAAGGCTAATAAAACCTACATTATCATTTTTGTACTGATTAAAATATAAAGCCATAACCCATACATTTTAACTCTTTCTCCCTGAATTGGGTAGGTAGACCTTCAAGGTACACTCAAGTGTTTTGGTTTTGAATATTTTCTTTACGTCTGCGTGTTTCGGTTTGGTTTTGTTGTTTTTTTTTTTTTTTTTTTTAATGTACCTGAATTCAGCGACTTATCAATAATTCTGATTTGAGAAACAACAGATGAAAGCACATCATCAAGTTCAATGATAAAAACTCCTTCTGATTTCAAAGCTGTTTGTATTAACAGTCAGATACTACATTGATAACTACTACAAATATCTAAGAACTTCATGTAAAATATACTCTGAGCTTGGATGTGTTGAGGTATCACAACAGAGAGTGGTAAGATGATTATCAGAGTGGAATAAAAACTTTCTTAGGCTCCATATTAGTCAAGAAATCCCAAACTATAAAGTGCAATGAAAAATATCTCTGAATAATAACATACACCAATAGTAATATACACCAGCAGCAGTGTACAGAAATAAACCTGCAGTGAAGGGACTAAGTTTTAAAAAGTCCTTGGTTTTGTCTCGATTGACAGATGTGCACCTTTAAAATACAAATCATTCACAGAAAAAAAACCAGTGACATCTCTCTACATTATAAAAACTAATGGATCAGAACACTGATTACTGGAAGAATAAATCAGCTTTTGAGATCTTAAGATGTCATAAACTAAGCATCACACACTGTGGATATGAGATGTATTACCAGAACCGTTTGATTGATTTATTGTTAGTTTTGCAATCAGTCTTTTCAACCTTTTTTTAACCTATTGTCACTAGTGAACAGATATATTAAAAGCCCTTTGAGTGCACTGTGTATCAATAATTTCACCTTTTTAAGAAGAATTTATTGCAAATAGCAATTAAAGATGTACCTTTATTTTTAAAAGTGCCCCTACACTTTTCTTTTGATGAAACACAAACAATAAAAGCAAACCAGAACAGCCTTTCCAGATTGCTGCCTTATATGAAAATTCACAGGCACCTAAAATTCCTGATTCATTTCACAGGTAAAAATGAGAATTATTTTCAGTACTTCTATCCTCCCCCACTCCTCCACACACATACATACTATTTCCCCCCTGGGAAATAGCAAAAAAGAACTATTAGTAATTACTATAAGTAGTAGTCAAAATCCTGTCAAAAGGCAATTTTGATAGATTGGTATTTGAATAAAAATAAGAACGGCATTATATTTATATGACAAGTATAGATGTGAGATTAAATGATATTATGAAACTTCAGAATAATTTTTTAAAATTATCTCTGTTTGGATCAAGCACATTAACAGGAGACAAGCCAAAGTTAGCTCCAATTCACACAACTTAGCAACGACCTGACCCACTTGAAATTTCTTTTCTAAGACTTGGCTGACTTAGCCAAAGCTAAGGCACACATCTTAATATAATGGGCCAGAACATCAATCAAGGCTTATTTTTACTCCTTTACTGCTATTCTGAGTTCTTTTAGAAACTTATTTCGAGTTAGTTATTCAAATAGATGTTTTCATGGAACTCTGCTACTTTTACTCCTTCTCTACAAAAAGAATGGGAAAAGCATAAGCATGGGAAACTCTAGCATTTAGAAAAGGGCTACAGTTTGGGACTAATACTTGTCTTTATTATATTTACAACAAACGGCACCTCCATTCCAGCCTAACATTTCTTCATGCACATACCTCTGACTCTTCAACTACAGGCTTTCAGCAGAGCTCGAATAAACAAAATAAGAAGTAAAAGAGCAACCAGAGAGATTGAACCAGGTGGATTTGAATGTGACCCTGATGCCTCCAGCTGGGTGCCTTAATCACCTCAGATGCTCTGGGCATTTACTTAGCCCTATGGCTGAACCATTTAGCTTTCCATCAAAAAATTCAACAGACAAAAAGCATTCCAGCCATGCATAGATTGTTAAGAAACTCATCTGAGGTATCAGAGTGAAGGTTTAACTCCAGTGAATACTTCACTACGTTTATTAAGTCAAATCATGTCCAGGAAGGGATGTTTAGGGATGTTTCCAAGAGGGTATTTCAGTTTACCCTACACAAGGAATTCTCAGGTAGTGGTTGCATTTTGGTCTCAAGAATCACAGTCCCACACAATAAGTCAGGCTGGAAGGGGCCTCAAGACATTTCAAGCAGAAGCTCCTGATTAAAGCACAGTCATCTGTGAGACCACAGCACTGGGGTGGATGCAGATGCTCTTTGGAAACCTCCAAGAGCAGAGATCACAGAGCTGCCTCTCCAAGCAACCTGTTCTAAAGCTTAAATACTCACAGGGAAAAAACTTTTCCAGCTTGAACCTACCTTGTTTTAACTTGCATTTCTCATCCTCTTGCCGCGATACCTCTGCAGAGAGAGAGGCTCTGGCTTCTCTCAGGTACTCAGGGGCTGCTCTTTGCTTCCCCCAGACTCTGCTCCCCAAGCTGAGCAAGCCCTGTTCCTTTGGGATCTCCTCCCAAGCTGTGCTGCATTCCTGACCATCCTGACCCTCTGCACCAGCTGTTACCTGGTTTTATAGTTCCGAGGGGCTAAAAACCAGAGGCACAGTGAGGATTATCCCCCTGAGTAAGGGGATAATCATTCCCAATATCCTTTAAAGCAAAGCACCTGGGCTGCCAGGTGCCAACGCTTGTCCCGCTCCAGTTGCTCCACCTGTTTTTCCCTGTGGGCACTAAGGATGGTGCCAGGCAATCTCTCCAAAGAGATGCTCCAAGTGGGGGAGCTCCAGGGCCCAGGCTGCTTTGCCAGCAGAAGGGCTGACCTGGAAGAAAGGCTTTTAACTAGGAAAGGGAAGGAGGAGAGGCACCAGCAGCCCTGTGGAGGGCCCTGATGAGCAAAGGGAACATAAAACCAAGTGAACAAGGCTTACACGGAGTCTCCTCAAGCACGTCCATGTGAAAGCAAGAAAGTGCCTACGAAGCAGAACTATGGACAGGGTAGTAAGGCACAAGCAATCCAGGAGGTTCCTGGATGTGGAGTGCGTTGATGAACAAATTCCTGCTGATGCAGCCTGGGTGAGGGGTAGGGAGTACCCTCAGCAAGGGTGTTGGTGACACAAAACCGGGAGGAGTGGCTGACATGCCAGAGGGTCATGCTGGCACCAGAGATTCCAGAAATCCATTGATTTCTTTACTGTGAGGGCTACTGACCACAGGAGCAGTCTGCCCAGACTATAAAGAGCAGCCTACTCCAGGATACCCCCTGCTTGAGCAGGAGAGGTGCAGACATTCAACACCAATCCTACATTTTGGCCCAGAAATACTCTGCTTTTTTCCTAATTTGCCACAAAAACGCCACATATAAAATGCAGGCATACAATTATGTCATAGATGTAGCCTGTTCTAACTCGGATATTTGTTTCTAAGTTATTTTTGTTGAATGCAAAACTTAAACCAGGGAAATGCAGAGAAGATTGCTGGGAATTTCTATAATATTTTTTTTTTTACTATATCTTTCCTGCATTTATTTGTCTATATTCCTTGCATAACCTAGTGTGGAGTGAGATTAACAGACCGAGACAGGTTAAAGCTGGTGCCCACAATATTATGAATTATATTCCTACCACCTCTTGATTGTGTTGAGTCTTGACTTCATCTCACTGGTGTGTATTCCACTGAATTTGGTTCTGGAAATCTGAAGAATACTGGACTCATTCCACACTTTTGCTTTCAAGAATAAGAGTCTCAAACACAATGCAAGTCACACAGGTACAGAGGCCCAAAAAGAAATTATTTATGCTTTTTGTAGTAGCTTTACCTATATGTATATATATATTTATAAGAACCTCGTTTTTAATCTACTTCTCTCATATGGTGTATGACTTGTGTAGCATTGTGTGGGGAGAAAGGCTAAAAAATAACTGTATAGCAAGACAAGGAGGGAAAAAAAACCCTCATGTCAAGCCACTGCAACTTGAGAGAAAAGTTGAGTCCTCTTTCTCTAAGAGAATCATACTTATTGACTTGGCTTCAGGAAAAAAACTTGACCTGATAGGAACCTGAACATTCCTAACTCCCAGTCATGCAAACAAATCATGGTTCTAACCCGGCATAAAGCTGAAAGCTTCATTCTGTGTCAGTTCTTTTGAGTTATTTATAGCTGAAAGAAACAGGCTCAACTGGAAGCTATATTTAGGAAAAGCTGGAAATTTTAAAAATAGGACCCAGACCTGAATTTGCAGTGCCATTAAGCTGCTAGTTTAAAGTGTCTGTGTGACATATTGACAACTTTTTTCTGGTTGGATATTTATCTTTTGCCTTCTCCCCCCTCACACTTTTTTTTTTTTTTTTTTTTTTTTTAATTTTTTTTTTTTCTTTTTTTTTCTTTTTNTTTTTAACATATATCTTTCTCTATTGCTTCCTCACTAGCACTGATAGCTCCAGCTAGTTCATAAATTCCACTGCTGCCTGCTGCCATGGGATGTGATCATGCAGAAAATATTTCATAGGGGAAGGTGTTAGCTAGCTAGAGGCAGTATTGTCGATCATTACTGGCAACTGCAGCTACTGGGATGTGACTGTGTATTCATTTCATGCATTATAACACCTAACGTACATGACAAAATGTTGAATATTAAGTTAATTCACAAACTAGAGTAGCTGGTGTTGCTGGAGCTGTACAGAAAGTACATGTTATTATTCCTTCTCCTTTTCCAGTGCTTTCTAGCAACTAGAAAATGGTTTGGTTTCAAAATTGCTTAATTTGACCATTGATTTTACCCTGATTTAGTTCATTGAAGTTTGAGCAATGCTTTGATGTCCTTTGCTGGAAGCTGCCATGCAATTTTACTGTTGTCTCTTTATGCTCCTGCCCCTGTAGAAATTCATGATGACAAAATCTGCTCTTAATTGTTTTGTACAGAGCAAAATTTTCAATATATTAGGAGTTAATTTGACACTATTCAGAGACAAGTAAAAAAATAAAAATAATGTCTACAAATTATTATTATTGTTATTGCTGTTGTTATTATTAACACCAGGAACCAAACAGTTAAAAGCTAAGAAATATATGAGGCAGATCATGCATTTGTGCAGAGAATTCCTATTCTAGGAATTTGAACAGACCCACTAACCCCAAAGCCAGGCTAATAACCTACTTATTAGTAGGAAGGGGAGAATGCAGTGTGGAGCACACAGAGGAGTTACCTACCTCACAAGAACTCTTTTTTTCAAAGTTCCTCATGCCAAATCAGGAACAAACAGGTTACCTTGGCCTCAGACAACCCTGCAATAAGACTGAGCAGGAGGAACCTACTACCAGAGGAAAGAACTTAAATTCTTTTCTTCTGCCGTGGTTTCCACAAGAGCACAGATGTTTCTCCTAAATGGGGAAGAAATGCAACAAATAATGCACACAACCCTTTTCAGATCAAGGTGTCATCACACTGTACCCCTAGAACAGAATCTTCACGCAGATGATCAGAGAGAAGGAAACCAGGTTTCCATGACTCAATTCACCAGCTCCTGTGCACCACAGGAACACCTAGATCATTCCTTCTCCATTCCACACCAATGCCTGTAGTACTGAGAAACAAAGATAAAACCAAATAAAAATACTCTGAAGAAAGAAGCTGGGTTTTTTTGAACTCCCTGTTTTGAGTAAGAATATTTCCAGGTGACAGCTGTTTAACTTATCTGATGTGCATTAGGGATGTGATGAGTGAAATTATACACAAAGTTTGCTATTTGCCCCATTTAGATCCACCTTCTGTTACCATTCAAGTAATCCACTCACTGGTGTGAGTTACAAGAGCAACTTCCTACTATCACCTGACAGTTCCACAGTCCTCCCCAGAGGAAACCAATACACTTTAAAAAACCTGATATACAGACTGTGCACTGGGGAACGTTTTATCCACCAGGGAAAGAAATGTCTCATGGGGGAAACAGGGCAAAGCACATCACTAAACATAATCTGACAAAACAAAGTGAAGACCTTTGAAATGTATCCCTTGGACTTCTTACACCTCCTAAAGGCCATATATGTTAAAAAGCAGGTCATTTTAAATATATTACACTTCTTCCAGTATCATACAACAATAATAAAAAACAGCCAAGGCCTTGCTACAAATCATTATGCAAAATTTAAAATGAAGACAGCTTGGGCAATCCTAGCCTCCTGAGAATATGGCTGTGTGACATGAACACACCAGTTAAGGACTACAGCTGTGAGAACACTCATGGAAGTGAACCTCCACTGATCTTAGAAGGGTGTTCATTTTAATATGGAAAACATCGTATGGTTTTCAGGGTAGGTCTTGCTTTTAAAAACACAGAAGTAAAACTGCTGTGACAGACTTCATGTTGTTGTTTACAATCAATGTTACTTTGAAAAGAGCCGTTGAGATGAGGTGGAAAGGCCCTGCAGCAAGGGAAAGAGTGGCCCTTCCTTTGAGAATTACCAGGAGTGCTCACCGGGGAGGTTCAGCATGGTCAGCACAAGGTGACAGAGGGGAACTGGCTGCTCAGAGTCAGGAAAAACACAGGGATGAGTAGGGGGCAGCCAGAAGGGGCTCTGAGAGCAGAGAACCTCGCAGGGGCTAAAGGGAACTTGGCAGAGCTTGTTGCAACTTGCAAAGCCACCAGCTGAAATCAGATCTGTCCATAAGAACCTGCCTCCACGGACACAGCAGGCACAAGAACAGGAGCAGATAAATCCCTTTTATTTATTACTTATTTGCTCTGAGTGTCTTCTGTTCAAAACCCTAAGTATTCTGGTTTTAATTCTAATATAATCTGTCATTTAAAATATGCAAAGAGCCTTTTAGCTTTCTTTGGGGAGTGCTCTATAAAGAAGAGGTCTATTTAAATCCACTTAAAAGATCCAGCTGACTCAGGGTGTCATTATGTAAGTGTGTGATTGTATTACTGACAACCAAAAAAGAGCAAAATAGAATGGGAAAACATCAGCCTGTCATCATTCGTTGGAACACTGAGGACTATAGGCAGTATCAGAACAGATTAATTAATTCTCAAGTAAGCAGGACAATTTTCAGTCTAATGCATAGATTGTATCTTCAAACACTAAACACTGTTAAGATTTTGGTGAATGCAGCAAAATAAGAATCTTGCTTTGCTCTTTCCAACAAAACCAAGCAAAATCCCTCAAAAGAGTGACCTGCACACCAGAAGCCTGAAACTGCATCACCCTGCTGGAGAAACCCCTCTGGGTACAGAAGAAGGAAATCTCACCCTGCCCCAGTGTAGAAAATATGCAGCAAAATTCTGCTGCCAATGTAGCATAAAGCATATTGAAATGCCATCGAAAAGATCTTGACTTTTGTGTATCTAGTATTGCTACCAGGCTTCGGAAAAAGAAAAATGGTTCTTGCAACACAGCAAGAGTTACTCTTCCTGGCTTCATGCTAGTTTCATATACCAGTCCAGGACAGAACTTTCTAGCTTTACAGGTATATTTCTCTCTGGGAGTTGTCACCACCAAATTAAAAGTTTCAACCTAATCCATATTATTATTATTATATAGTATGTTACATTTTTGTTAAATACAAGGCTAACTTTTACCTTTAGGCAAATACCTTGTCCCCTACTAATTTAGCCTGTCTTCTGAAAGAAGTACCTAACCCTGTGGAATCCAGGGAGGCATTTGGGCTGACTAGCCTGGGATGAAAGCGTTACCTGTGCAGGTGTGACAGCTCAGCCTGGCTGCACATCACTTACAGGTGCTACCAAGAAGCTTCCTCCTCTCCAAGGACACAAGTGCCACACCTGTGAGGGGAAAGGTGCCTCCCTAACAAACCTTGCTCCTGCACTTCCCTACCTGCCCCATGTGGCTCTGGAACATCCTTGCAGCTGGAAGCAAAACTATCCACAGAGAGAAAAAATTCATCCTGAGCAGGAAGTGTCTGTCTTCAAATCTCTAAAAAGCCCCTTGACCTTCTCCTGAATAGTTTAGTGAAAATTTTTATTTGTTTTTTAGTGGTTTCAGAAAATATGGAGAAGAAATATATTCTTGCTTACTTACAAAATAACTTTTAAGGCCAAAAATGGGAGTTGGAAATCCAAGTCATAGAACTCTTTTTAAGCTGAACCACGTAGCAGAAGTTCTTGTCATTGCACTCCCAAGTGTCTTGCAAGTTATATTATGACTGGCATAAAGGATATTTGCTATATAAATGATCATTAAAAACTAAGAACAGTAATGGGGTAGCAGATTTTAACTGCTTGACTAAGCTGAATTTTGTGCTTTCTGTGGAACAACAGTAATTTGGAGGCTCAGTATGGTGTCTTCTACTGAGAAATCCCAGAGCCAGAATGATTCTTTTCCAGCACTTTTCAAGATAGTGGAGCAGGAACTCCCACACCTCACACTCCCCTGGGGACAGGAATTAATCTCTTCCCCTTAATAGGCTGAAAAACATAGAATGTGAAATGTGTCTCCAAAAACTCACTTGCAAATGTTGTTATGCCCATTTGCAAATTCAAGCAACATCGGAGTGGAAATAGGAAAATATTGCTGAGTTAACAAATGTTTGGGACATATTATAACCTCCTCTTAAACATATGAGAATTTTTCAACCAATATTCATATATATATATATATATAGGCATATGGAGACATAGAGTAACCTTTTTTTGAAATCTAGGTTAGGACAACAAGAGCCTGAACTTTTCATATTGGAACTGAACCACTCTGAGTAAATCCTTTGAACACAATAGTATAGCTACAGGAGGTCCCCTGAAACAATAATTTGTAACTATTTTTCTCTGCACATCGTAAATCATGAATAGTTAAAAAGAAAAACGACCCATGGTATCACATTTTTTTTCATGTACAGGTTGTGCAAGCAGGCTACAAGATCCTTTTGAGGAAAAAATGTATTATTTTGACACCTTGCAGTCATTCTCCATCACAGCTGGATTTTTAAGCCTTGTGGGAAAAAAACCCAAAACATAACATGTTTTGCAAGTAAGTAAAACAGTTTATGAAACTGTTTGGAATACAAAACCATTATTCTTTTAATCTAGCATCATAAAAAAATGTTTCTTCTCACAAGTAATGAGCCATTTATTTTTTCTTTTTATTATAAATTTCTACTCAGAACACTTATCCACAACCTGGCAAAGTAATTTAGTATGTTTCTATAAATAATGATGAGTGACTTAATTTTTTATAAATACTGCAAAAGAGAAACTGTCTCACCCACACTAAATTCCCAAAAGTGAAAACCAATTTCCCTGAAAATCTGTACTTTTCTCTTTTTTTAAGTGGAAAAACCTGGGGGAATGAGGTCATTAGAAAGTGAATATAAAACTATTAGATATATGTGCCTTATACTTCATGTGTTCCAAGCAGGCAATTTGGATAAGCTTTCAATAATTACCATGCACTGCTACCAAAAGAGTTTCTGATAGCTCCATCCCATTAGCTACTGTAAAGCATACACCATGCTGAAGTATAAAATGTAATGCTACAGCAGACAACACAAAAATCCCAAAAGGTTAACATAGGAAAGAAGGATATCAGGAATACCATTATCCTTGGTGGGAACCAGCCACCATGCTAAGCTTCACCCTTTTGCTTCCTTTGAAAACTCTCTTAGTGGATATGGCTCTAATTTCATTTCCAAAGTCAGGGAAAGACAAAGAAAATGATACCACAAGTGAACGGCATTTGCTTCATGTCTGGAGTTTTCCTTGGGCAACTCCTACCGAAATATCACAGGTTTAATTATAAAATCAGATGAGATCAGTCCACCAAGTGATGATTGAGAAATGAACAATTTTGGAAAGTTGGAACCCAAGCCTCTTTCTTTTTTCCCCGTACTTGGTAAGGATGGGCTGTCTAAACCAACTCTCGGTGTGTGCATCCTTCCATCTGTGCTGTCCATTCCAGCTGCAAACCCCCTCGCTACACCAAACCCTGCTGGTGCCAAAGTGCTGGATTCCACTCAGTCCAAGAGCTCCACGGAATGATCCCATCAGGGCTGAAATCATGGCTCTGTCTCAGGAGTTTCTACCATATCTAGGACTTAGAGCTAATGTCAAATTTTAAATTTCCCCTCAGGAATTAGACACGGGTCCACACACTCTTGGATGTCATTGGAAAGCCAGGCTGTCACCCAGTCACCAGACCCCCCCCAACAATCAGCCTCAAATTATGGCCTGGAGTTCTTCAAGAAATTCAGTCTTCTGTATGTCCATTATTTGCCATCATCCCTTGCCTTGGTGACATTGGGAAAACAGCTGAAATTCTCAGCTGGGAAATAACTTTATTGTTAGTGAGGTTTATGTGTGGTTATGTAGTCTCATAATAGAACATCTATACTTGCATTTTCCAAAGTAACTGAAAAAAATTACCACCTGTCTCCAGACACACAAGGAATTCACACGTTTGCAATGTGCTAAGTTGAAATTTAAACTAAATTAAGACAAAAAAATACAATGGAGAGAGATTTGCACAGTATTTATTTCGTGGGTAGTTTTAACTAACTGAAGAGTAGCTATTGCTTTTTATGCATTTATTTAAAAATGATGAATGAAGCAAGATTTACTGTACCTGAAACATACAAATGGCACAGCATGTTTAAAGAATAAATTGCTTCAAGTTTTCTCAGCAATGAAGCAGCCAGATAAGTTATTTTAATGCATCCAGTTGGCAGAACGAGTTGAAACATTATTTTGCACACTGTGAGCGCATCTTACTATCCTTTTTAGTAGTGGGATAATTGTTAATTGTGAGAGTGGGAAATGCCTTAGCAGGTGTATTAAAAAGCAGAGCAGAAGGGAGAAATAATGAAGGAGAGCACGGTGGCTTGGAGAGGACAATGAAAACCTGCTAACACGGAGAACTGATAAGAAACTAAACCACAAAATAATAACAATGACCCTCAGGAAGTGGGGTCATTACTGAATGATCCTTGACCAGACTTGATTCTGGTTGTATTTTAATGCAAGCATTAAAATCATGTGCAGACATAATTTTAAACTATATTTCGATTTTTCTCCTTTTTTCTTTTTTAAAGTTAAGTAATTTTAAATAGTGTTTTCAGGGTTTACAGACCTAGTTATAAAAAGGTAGAACACTGGGAATTTTGAACAAACACTGGCAAAAATAATAATCAAAGAAATGAGACCAATAGTTTTGAGAGCCCGGTTTGTTACAATTTTCCTTATATAAATGATAAAAATATTTTAAAATACATTTTTGGAAATAGTACATCTGAGCCTGGTGTGGTATGCTGTACATAGCAGAACTTAGCCAGGTGGGAGATACTGAGAATAGTGAGAAAAAACCAGAGGACTTGGCTCATGTGCTGTTTTCTTTCCACATGGGACATTTTTTTAATTTCACATTCTCACTACCAAGATTTATCCTCCTGCTCAGTCTTTGCTCTCCCAGTCTACCACACTTTTTTCCTATACTCAATTTACTGATTCTCACTTCACTTGCATGAATGCAGCATCATTAACTCCACTTGACACACCTCTAACTTATAACAACACTTAAATAACTGTAGAATCAATCCCATTATCTCCATCATTCAGGAAATGGAGAAGGAAGGTGAAGCCTACTCTAATGAACCTCAGTGTTAAATGGACTCGTGTGATAAAAAGCATAATTTAATTGTCAAAATAGCGAATGTGTCCAGTTTTAGATTTGGTACTTCTATTCCTTCAGCTGGCCATTTCCTACAGCAGACAGCAGCAGAATGTGACCAGCAGCTCTGCTGTCAGCTGACTGCCACAGCCTGTATCACCATCAGCACACTTGAAAAACCCAGCAAGCACGTAAGGAGCATTCTGTTAACGATGGAAACCCACTGCATCTCTCTCTGTTAGCTTTGTGCAGCATTACAAAGCCGCCGTACAGCCTGAAGTCACTTCACAGCCCAGAGATGCATTATCAGTCACACGATGGCTGAGGGTGGAAGGGACCTCTGCAAGGCTCCTGGCCCAGCCCCACGGCTCCAGCAGGGACGCCCAGAGCCGGCTGACCAGGACAGTGTCCAGATGGAAACAAATTACCTATCAAATGGGAGAGCTGGCTGCACCAGAACAGGGAGAATTCTCGCAAAACTGAGATTCAATTTTACCACTTCACAAACACCATCCAGTTGCACTTCATGAAAATAATGATACTGTCCCTGGAGAGAACGGTTCAAGGTTGACACTGATGTATGAAGTGACTCTGGAGAGCGTTGGAAGCTGCAGAGTGCTGCGGCTCCTGCTGTCTTTTAGTTACACAAATCTCATCACTGGGGTGGAAAGCTTCTCTGTTTTCACCATGATTAATAAAGACAAACTTGTTCCCTTGCATCTTTTACTGAGTATACATCAGAGGCCTAGTATGAAAGGGCACTGATTTATAGCTAAAAGGTGCACCAAAAAAAAAAAAAAAGTCTCTTGGCATATTCAAGTAGAGGATCAGAATAGTGAGCAGAATTCCTCACATTTCAGTGAGTTAAAAGAAAAACTGTGTGGTGGATTTTAAAATCTTTCCCAGATTATAAAGGACTGTTTCTACTGAACAGTTTTTACTAAATTCAATCCTCAAGTTCAAACACCTCATGTGCTTCTTACAGTCAATGAAGTGCTACCAACAAAATCGTATTGAACTTAATTTTGCTTTTACACTGCAGTTCAGATACACCGTGATTTGGCTAAGGTTCTTTCAGATTTCTCTAATCTAATTAAAAACTGATCTCTGAACTGATTCAAACATGGCAAAGTGATGGCTGTGCTCTATTCCAATGGCATTCAAGGTTACAGTCACATAAATCTTTGGATCAAAGAGCCTAGAAAAAGTAAAAATCCTCTTGCCAAATCAGTAATGAATTTCTAAGAAGACAAGGGAGTTACTTTTCCTGCAGAGAGATTGTGCTACTTTTGCTATGTATATTCATCTCTAAACAGCAATTGCTTTGTGTCAAAAGACAAACAGCTGGATAGACAGAATGCTAATGCCATTGAAATTCCTGTGTTAAAATTAACTTTTTTTTTAGTAATTCCATAATCCTACTCTTCCAGTAAAGCTTCTGAAAACCCCACTATGCATTGGCAAAAAACAAGTGAAAGAAAAGCTTTTGTTTCATATATTGTTGCACATTTCCTGGTTCACAGACTCTCACTTCAGATGCTGCAAGCTCACTTGAAGCCATGAAGACAAACCAAAACCTTCATTCCTTCAAAGGATGGAAGCAGAACTGTTTTTAGTTATTCTGACAGTGAGTGACACTGGTATATAATCAATTCCTCACTGGGGTTTGGGCAGACAGGTGAACACTGCACAGATAAAGGCCCTGTAGGCCACTGTTGGGTAGGACAAAACCTGACAAACCAAACCCTGGGCTTTCTTCTGGCAGGCAGAACGCCCCGGCTCTTGTTCAGTCCTCTTGGATATAAACCAGCACTCAGGAGCACATACACAGAACCAGGATCCCACTGCTCCTGCCTAGGCCCGATTTGAGAGGTATTTCAGTTCTGAGGAAAAACAGGAGGAACTAAAGAAACGATTGCCATGGGTATTGGGCATAAATTGTGTGGTCTACCACACCCATGCATGAGCATCTAATGAATTTACACGAGTGTCCAAGCAGCTCATGTTTGACTCCCCAGTTAGTTCCCATGTGAGCACACTGTCATAAGTGCTTAATTGCGTAAGTGCTTAATCAGTTCATGCATGGGCACCATCAGTTAACAAACACCGTGCAGGGTCCAGGGCTGTGTCCCCACAGCCCTGACAGCAAGGCCAGAGAGACCCCATGTGCCAGAACCTCTGCCTGCCTGAGCTGCACACGGAGCCTTGGCTCAGGGATGTCCAGAAAGGGAATCATCTCTCAGGGAAAGAGGGAAAACAGCCTGGGAGACACTTCAGAAGATTCATGGCAGGAGAAACTGCTGGAAACATGCAGGTGGAGCTGCAGAAAGGGCATCCTTTGCTGAGCTTTTTCAGTTTGGAAAACTAATTACTCCAAATGAGGGGGAACAGCTGTGGACTCTGGGTCTCCTCCACCTCGGCTATTTCCTGAACCTGCTCCAGCCCGTTTCACTAACTCATTCTCTCTCACACTGACACATCTTTCTGATGAAAACTAAAAATAAATGTTTCATTCTTGCTTCTGGTATCTCCCACTACCAGCCCGGTGGGCTGTGGGTTAGGATTGCTACAACGGTGGTCAGACACTCCAGCTTTCAGTATGACAGTAAACGTTGTGCTTTTTGGAAGACAAATACTGCAGATGTAATGCTGCAGATAAATGCTTGATAGGACACAGAATGCTCTAGGAGAAAACAATTTTCTAGCACAAATTTGAAATTGGTTTTGTTGCTTTCCTTCCCTCTACACCAGTATCATGTAAAACATAACTCTAAAAGTTTTAGCTGCATTAAAGATAAAACTCAGAATCTTAGTCAGACAGCAAGTGCACATACACACATATCAATATGTACACACACACTTAAATGCTTCCAGTCTTTTTTCACAAAGCACAAGCACAACATAATATATACATGAGTCAGCCAGCACAGGGTAACTTCTACAAAATTGTAATTCACAACAATTTAAGAAGGTTTTAGTGTTTCCCTCATAAAACTGCACAAACAAAACCTGCAGAACACCAACAGCTGAGTGTTTCAGAAATGCAATTATGCCTCACGCAGGGACTGCAAACACGCTGCAGCCTCCCATTTCAGTCCGTGGACTCTGCAACGTGCTACCAAATACTTAACCACTGGTTGCCCATGTGCTCTTATTGGGAGATCTCTCTAGTGTGCTAATTAGGTCAGAATGTAGCTGCCAAAATAAAATGACATAAAAGAGACTAATGCATCATAAATATCCCATCTGAGTAAAATAAGAAAACATCTGTTAAAGACCTTTAAACATTCATTTAATTATTGGGGGAAACTGTAATGGATAAAATGGAAAAAGCAAAAAGGCAAAAAAGCAGGGAATAAATGTGTGTTTCTTCCTCTTTTCTAGAGTTGGGTTAATTCATTGTGATTAGATGGCTTCTTTTTTTCTATGTATCAGGTGCAAATATGGGCTTACTTGCACACAGTACTAGAAATTGGGCCTGAGCTTTTGGTGAAAAAATGGAAAAAGGATGCTATTTTTCCCTGAGCTTCATCACCCATGTTGAACACAGAGAGTGGACATAAGTTTCTCACCTTAGCACACCAGGGTAAAAAACCCCTGAATCCCAAAAGCTGCCTGTGCTGGCTGCAGTGCCAGGAGTACAGGTGTACATCGGTGCTTACTCATCCACCCTGGGAGTGGATCCTCCATCCCAAATTACTGCTCTCTGGAACAGCTTCTCCGCAGGTGGGACTGGGGAGCTTCCACGTCAGCAATTAGCAAAATAAACCCAGCACAATTAGCAGGCTCAGGCTCACAACTGGCAAAGCATTTGAGGACCCAGCCAGATGTTGACATACAATGGGTTCCTGAGGAATTCTAACATTTCTAATCTTCTGAAGGCAGATTGCTTTAAAGTATGTGATAAGCACTTCTGATCTCAAGGGTTTTGCAGCGTTTTTTGTTTGTTGTGGAAGAGCTGCAGCCTTGTGGAGGCTGTGGTTTCAAGGTGGCTGAAATGCTCCGTACCAGTAGCAGTCCCAACCGAGGGAAGAACATTCCACTGCTAAGGCAAAATAATAAAATATTACAATTCAAGTCTTCCTAGATATATACTAAGCTGAATTAATGACAAATGCTTCTCTTGTGGCACGTTCAATCTCTTAAACATGGTCTCTTTTCTCTCCCTGAAATATCCTCTTCTCACTCAACTACTGACTTGAAGCAAGCCATTTCTATGGGAAAAATACCCAACATTAAACATTTTGTGGCAGTTTGTTACTCCGACATCCTGAAAAGAATATATGTTTCAGGCAAAACAGTCCTGACTTGAGGAACTTTCCTTAATTTATTCTCATTTAACACAAAGTAAGTTAAAAAAAGAAGACATACTACATTTCTACTATACACTAATTGAAAATTAAGAATCATCAGGGTCCTACAAGAAGTAATGTGTGTTTGAGTGCACTTTCAGAGCTCCTAAGGATAAAAGCAAACAACATTATACAAGCTTACATTGTGCATACCCGGCACAGAACTAGTCTGACTGGGTTTGATTTTTGCTTTGGCCAGGCTCACAGTTTGTTTTTAAACACGGTTACCTTTTAATTATTTTGTTATCAATACTGGCACGTAGCCCAGACGATGGGCACTGTTGATATTTTCCCATTTTCTCCATTTACTTTAGGCTGCTGACTAACTGAAGTTTGAAAACATTTCTCTATTAGCCAAAATTCATTACTGCTGCTTAAAAATAGTTCGATGCACTCAAGGCATAGTGATGCATACACACACCTACCAATCTGATGGAATATTTTTAAACTTATTAATGGAAACATGACAATTAGCAGAATAACTGCGAAGTTATTAAGGATCAATGGATCCATTTACTGGGAGGAAATGAGAAAATAATTCCAGTTCTTCTGATAATGCTTTTAAAATTATCATACTCGCATAGGAATGGATTCATTTACAGCAACAGTTTGGAAGCAATGGGATTTCTGACAAATGCTGTGCTCTGCTGGGTTTTGATTACTAATGGTTACAACTGCTTGCAAAGAAGTGCACGCCACCTTCAAAGAGATAAGGGAGAGAAATATGGCATGAGGGGGAAAAGCAAGTGTTAGGGATGCTCTTCCCTCTGAAAGCAAAGTTAGCGCTAGGAACAGCTAATTACAAAATTGTCACGACACAGCCCGAGCTCCTGGGCTGGCAAAGTCACACAGAACAGTCCCGGGAGAAATAAAGGGAAGGATTTCTAACAAAGACATGCCTGCAGTGAACAAGTCTAAGAGGAATTGTAAACCTACAAGGAGAGATCCTGAACAAAAGATGCTGCTGCTTTGTGTTTGGGGCTGGAGGCAGGTTCTGCCAAAGGTGCCGAAGCCAGGACATTTCCCATTGCCTGAACACGGGCTGTGCTCATTGCCCCAGTCAGCCCCACAGCACAGGGGCCCCCACGGCTGCAGCAGCCCCAGCATCCCATGGCATTCCTGTTGAACTGCAGGGACTCTGAGAAATGCACCCATGCTGCAGAGTCCCACTGCAAAAGGACGAATCACTTGGATTTAGGAAGAAAGGGGATAAGTGAGATTTTGTTGTTACATTAATCTGGCTAAAGAAAAAAACAGCTCTTTGGAATATCTGGGAGCTTTTAAGGCTTAGGACAGTCAGGAGGGACAACCATCCTTCACAGCCCCAAACCTTGGCAGATTTTGGGCTCATCAACAGCAGAACACCTTTGGAATTCACATTTTTGGCACCACGGACTGCTGATGGCTTTGTCATCTGTCTCAATAATTATTGTAACAAAAAAGCAAACTCTGTGGGCTAGAGAATATTTTCCCATAATGTTTTCTCATGTGTTGTTTATACTATATATTTTACCATTTGCAGCATTATTAGAGGCCTCAACAATCATTTGGTAGTGTCTGCAACATAATTGAATAGAGTTTTATTATCCCAGTGAGTAGGAATAAATATTTAATTCTTATGTACCACATGACAGTGGGAACTGTTTCAGCCAATAAATCTTTCTGTTATTCTGCTTTTGCATATGCACTTTCTGTTGAGACAGAAGTGCTTGTACAAAGCCTTCTCAGATACCTCAATGAAAATAAAATATTTGGCAACTCATTTTTATTTTAAGCTTTGCCTCTTCTTCCCATACATAAAAGCAACCAAATTTTTGTGTGTGTGTTTTATCCTTTTTAAATGCATCCAAGAAAAGAGAGACTTAAATCAACAAAAGGAGAGGAGAAGAAGAAGCAATAAAAATAAAGTGGAATAAATAAACATCAGTTTAACCCTGTGCTTCCCAAGACTCTCATTCTTTCCATTTCCCAGGTAACACTGAGCAAAAGCAAAAGTGGCACCAAAAGGACAAACACTTTCCCCCAAATAGATGCTTTTATGAAAGCTTCAATAACACAAAATAATAATAAACCTCAAATCACCTAGAGTTTCAGAACATCACCAGAGATTTTAACATGCTGAACACAGTGTGATTTGTTGGTGTTTCAAGACAATGGATAATTTGGCAGTAATCTTTTTTTTTTTTATGCAGAGAAACAAAAAACAACCATGATGCATCCTGAGATGGCTTTTAGCTGCAGCAGGAAAGCAACATTCTGTCTCCAGTGGGCACTTACCTTCATAAAGAAAGTAGGGACTTGACAACAGATGAGTTGGAGATTTTGGTTTTTAAGAAATTAAAAAATTCTATACATAAAGAAAAGGAGAGTAGAGATTTTCTCTCAATATTTAAAAGTAAAAATAACACAGTCTCATAAATGCTATGGAATTCCTAATTTTAGTTTAAAAAAAAAATAGAAACAGTAGAAAGTTTTACAAAGTTCTATTAATTTAAGTCTGTATAAACTGAAGAAATTCATCTGGTCTTTTGATATGCTAACAACCAGATTTCCTCTACCAGATGGGGGCATCCAGAGAGACCAAGTCCCTACTGTTACTGTTTATACAACAAATTATTGTTCTGTTGTCCTAGGGAATATGACAGGGGGGTTTCAAGGTAAAGCCTAATCTAGATGGAACTTCTCACGAAATTAGTAACTCTAATTTGTTTATGTTCAAACCCAACATGGAATCAGAATAAGTGCTCTTATAATTGTACTCAGAATTTCACAGCAGTACTTACAGTGTGCTTTTTGACCAGCAGAGATGATGAGCTGTTTTGCCTGGGTTTGGGCTTTTGGGGGTTTATTTTTTGTTTGTTTTCCTGTTGTTTTTTTGGTTATTTTTCCAATCCTGTGAGCAAATGGAATGGATTTACTGGTCTTTTCTCAGAAGAAAGGTAAAAGTAGGATGGCCTGCAGATAGACAAGACAAAATGGGGCAGGGTGCTAAAAATCACCAACCAAATTGAAGTAACTGTATTGTATCTTATGAGTCTCATTAAAAACTAAAAATATAACACAACTGCATCACTGAGACTTAAATATCTGACTAAGGTTTGTAAGAAAACAAAGTTTTACTTATTTTCCAATGAATTACAAGAAACACAGCATTATAGAAGAGAAGCAGTGAATGAGATAACCTGTTCCCCAGTATGATGGGTGCCAGAGCAGTTCTGCCTTCCCCATCAGTTACCTGGTGCTGGAAGGTTCCCTTCACATCAGGGTGTATTTTTATACCCCCGCTTATCCACTGTGGAGGTGCAAAAAGAACATCTAAAGAACTTCAGTCTTAAGTGGTGCAGCTGGGATTCTACCCAAATCAAAAGAATAAAAATCTGCCAGTGCAAAACGATTCTTTGGAAGTTTGACTTGGAAATAGCCTGGTTTCCCTTACCCCATGCTATCTGGTATCACTAGAGTTAATTTTATGGACTCATCTACATGTGCAATATTTTTAAAACGTGTATTTATTAGTAGTCTCAACAGGCCATCCAAAAAGTGATGGAACCAGGACTGCAAAACACAGGACCTGAGCAGATTAACCTTCATGAGCTAAACAATATCTGAGAGACTTGTACTTTTATATAGGCCATATTAATTTGGGCAGAGAACTTCATTTCACAATGCTGTCAACCCAACAGCACTTTTATGGGCAAGATTCACTCTATATTCACTCTGCAAAATACATCAAGGAGATGGACTGCTTTTGTTTTACTTTAGCAAGGGAAAAGGAGCTGAGCAATAACTGTGTTATAACGATTATTAATGCAAGTATAAAAGAGCACCGTGGAGACAAAGGAATCACATCTCCATCCAATTTGCTGTATGCTAAAACTGCTATCACTTTGTTGAATTAAGTGCAGAAACATCAATTTGTAACAGCAGGAACTTGGCCAAAGTTGTCTTTATAGTTTCATATAAACTCAGTGGTGACATTCAGTACTTTAGGTGGCACTAGGAGCCACTTTGCAAAGTTACTCTCCTTGTGCTATGCATTTTTCTTCTAAATAAATGGTCACTGTACAGCAGCTGGCTACTCACACGTTGCCTCTCACTGTTCCCATGGTAAGAAGCTGTAATACTCGTGGGGAAACCCAGCTCACAATTGATTCTAGGATATCACTGTAAAACAGCAACAGGCCATAACAGCATTTAAACTGTTGTCTTCTCCACACCTGTCACCCAGGCACAAGATCCACCTCAGTAGGTACTTAAAAAAACTCTGAAATTCTTTCTACTCACTTCAATATTTACTGAAGTTTTGGGTTTTTTTTTTCTCCTGAATGCTCAGCATCATTTCATGGAAAATGCAGACAGGCCCTACACTTTACTAACTTTTCCTTCCCCTTGTCCCACTGGACATTTTCACTGTACAGGAAGCTATAGGCAGCACTTTTCCTTTCTCTTTACAAGACTTGATGATATTTAGAAAATTCCTCATTCTGAATAGTGGCTTTGCTTCTCCATAGGTGTTCAATAACCTTTCTCTTACAGACAGTTCAGCACTCCCCTCCTTAAGGCCAAAATCAGTAGTGAAACATCATACTTCGGGCAGCATCTTTGCAGGTTTTCGGGCTGAGGTCACCAACAGTGGCTGAATCACGAGGAAAAAAAAGCCTGCTGATCTCATACAGAACACATGCACTTACTCATAGTCCTTAGTTGTTCTGAGCCTTCTTAAAGTAACCTTTTCAAACCTTTAAGTATTTTTCAAACCTAAAATTCACCTAAAAACAATATTGAAATCTCCAAGCAATTTTGTTTTCAACTGAAAACTTTTTGTTCTTCTGTTTCTTTGTATTTATTTACCTTCCCCCCCCGCCATGTCAAAATTATCACTCTCACGTGTTACAGCTGTTCTCTAGCATTTGGAATGGACAGGGGTAACACATCTCTGGCAAACCTGTAAAGCTGAGCTCTGATCATGGAATCAGATGTATGGAAATCGCTTGACACACTTCCTCCACATGTGGGCTAAGACAACTTTAAAACAAGCATTAAAATGTATGAATATGTAACTGGAACAAGTCTGAGAGCCTTCTGATGCTACATGTCACTGCTCACAGGGCTGGCTGAACCACATTTGACTTGCTTGAGAAGCTCCTCCATGATCCTTGCAAGAAGACGAAAGGTGTTGGAGTGCAGTGAGTGAAAGAGTTGGAGTCCAAAGGTGAAGATTTAGGCATCAGTGTCATGTTTGGCTTTTTCTCCCATGACCTCTGCGCTGCCATTCTGTGTGTTATGAATTCTATTCAAGTCATAACACAGCCCTGCACCTTCACAGACAGATGTGTATCACCCCAAGGCAGTCACCACTGAGTGCCAGTGCAGGACAAAGACAAAGGAGCTGTGACAAAACGCTGCTTGTGAACTAAACAGAGTGACCTGGGTGGGGGGGAGGTGACACACAACTTCTTTCTCTTTTGTAGTCATGCCTATTTCCTGCTGTAATAATTAGGATAACACAAAGAAGTAATTTGCTTGTATCAAATAGTCATTCACCAGAAAAAAAATGTACTTGTTCACAAGGAGAAATGAAGCCCTAAGATATTCTCTATACTTTACACTAGGGATAAGTGACAAAAATGGAAACTGTATGGAGACCAAATTGTTTCATAAGAAAGAGAAATTGAACTGAAATTTGAAAATAACCATTATTTGAAAACAGGAAAGGAAGCCTAATGAAATAACATTACACAACTGAATTTGATTCTTTCAAAACTACCAAAAAAGATAGATTGATTCCCACTTATAATTTGGATTTCCTGTAACCATGCCAGAAGATGTCAAAATCTATTACAGCTGATGCCTCCCTTTTATTGTACATTACAGTCTAAGATTCAGCTTTATGCATTTTTGCACAGTACAACAGAATTTTAAAGACATATCTCTGTGTGTATGTACACAAATGACAAACAAATGTTAAAACAATTAGTGTCTAGTATTGCCAAAAGGATGAGCTGGGTATCTGAAGTACCAGGACCAGCAGAGTTCCTGTTTCCTGCATGAGGAGAAGAAACAGGGAGAAAAGCAGAACCTCTGACTCATTCATTTCTCGGCCTCACTGTAGAGTCAAGAGCACAGGCATCAGCTCGGGTCTGATTTCATTGTATTGATCTGCAAACCTTCCACCTGGGCACAATCTGAACCTAACCAGTCCAGTGAGACCCAAGGGCCAATATGTGCTAAATTTAATCCAGTTTAATTCTTAAGGCAGCAACAGCCACGAGTGATGGATGAACCCCTAACCAAGCTGTGAGTCTCCTCAGAACGACCTGCAAGGTGCACTTCCCTCGTCGCTACCCCAGCCTTACCTTTGTAGCCAAATTCCTTCTGCTGGGTATTCCAAATCTAGCAGAGGCTGTGATTTCTACAAACCAAGCCAGTTCTGCCTACTGGAACCAGTAAGGCACAGAAGCAACGGCCTCTGACAAGCAGCAAACACAAACAGGCACTAAAATTTGCTTTTCCAAAAGTGCTCCACTCAGGTTACAGTTTCCCACCTCGCCCCAAAGCCTCTCAGTGCTGCACTTTAACCAGCAGTGTTATGGAGAAAATGAACCATTCTTTTCAACATACAGAAAGCATATTTAGTCAACAAGTGGCATCCTCAACAACAAAATAATCTATCGCTAATTTAAGAACTTTGCTTCAAAAACTGTTTTCTCTAGCTGCAAATTTCTTCCTTAGAAAATTCATTACTCAAGAAATCAACTGCTCAGTGATATTTTATCAAGCAATTGTAATCTTGGTAACATTATATAACAGAGCGTTGTGTGGTCTCAATTTACACACACCTTTCAGGAAGCATTAGAAAGGAACATTATTATAATTTGAAAAAAGACTCTAAATGACCTTAGACCTGAACACAGAACTATTATAGAAACAAAGACACATTCAGGGAGTTCAATAAACCATTTATAGTCCTTCAAAACAAACATGACACTTATATTCATGTTAAGGCTTTATGACAACTTAAAACTAAGTGCAAAGCTTGGTGCTATCCTATTAGTGCTTATTCTAAAAAAAGCAAACAAAAGAAAAAAAAAACAGCCCAACAACCAAAATCATCAAGTGCCTCAAAATTACTTCAAACAATCTTCCTTTTACCCCCATTTCTCAACAGCCAAATACAGAACAACGCAAGGGACGGATCTGATGCACAGGGACACTTCACAGTTATCAGCTAAACTCTGACAGTGTGAGATGCTACTGTGATTTATAAACTCTTATTAAACTGCTACAGATTTACAAACTGTCCAGAAGTCCCAGAATGGTAAACTCTGATGCAGTATATAAACATCATGTATATGATGGTTTAAATAAGGACATCACAAATATTTCAAAAGCTCCTTCAGTCAGCACTGGTTATATTTATATCCAGCTCTGCAGCTCAAGGTAAACCCTGCCAGTTTAACAAAAAAGGTGGCAGTGCATTTAAAGTCTGTTACCAAGGTAAATTAGGAAAAAGCATTCATTTCCAGGACACATCCTCCTAGCATAACTTCGCTGCATTACAAAGTAGAATCCATGTGTAAAACCTTGTTTTTAACTAAATCACAATTTCTTAGGTCATCAAATACCATTAGATAATCCCCCATTTGATCTCTCCTATACCAAAGGCAAGCAAATATCCTTCTTTTTTTATTATTCGTTTACTTGACTGTCAAATCATCTCCAGCCTGTTTTCACCTCCTGATTCTGCAGTGACTGGGCTGCAACAGCAGCAGAATTTCTGTTTGTCACTGACTCCAGAGTTTGCCTGATCAACTCCAGCACTGATACAAAGCTGCAGGTAACAAAAACACCCCGCGACTCACACTTCTCATAGGGCTTGAGCTAAATTTCTACAGCAAGAAACAAACTGCACAGCACAATTACTCAAATTTATCTCAACAGTTTTGCTTCACATGGCAAAAGCCAAACTAAATTCAGATTTACTTCTAAAATATCGAAATCATACAAAATGTGGCCTTGTCACCTCAGCTTTCATTCATATGTACAAAGAAAAAATAAAAAGAAAAATTCCCTCAAAAAGTACTGCCTTGCTCTCTCCATGATGCACACACTGTACATTTCCTGGTGAGAAGGGAAAATCTGAAAAAAAATCAGCACAGCAGGTTTGGAAGAAAGTCACCACTTAGTAGAAATGACAGAATGCTATCAAGAAAGTACTACTGAAGTGCTCGAAACATTAAAGGAACTTGCAGGCTACCAAGGAGAAGTTTTCCTCCTGGAAAATGAACTCAGGGAGGGGAGAAAAAAAAGAAATGTGAGCAACAGTCAGAATTACTAAAGGATCAAATAAACAGAATTTATCTATATGTTCTAATTCTGAATAGGCAAGTTTATCCTTCCTTCCTCTGAAATTTCATAAAATATTGTTAATTCTTGTTTCAGGAACCCCCATGTAAAACTTTCATGTAGGAATTAATCAGCTTATTTGCTATGGCTTCTTCAGCTGCTCGGTGATGCATGAGAACCACTCCAGTTCTAGGCTTTAACACAGACAAGCAAACCTCCCACCCCATAAGGATTATTAATTCTCTAATTTCCACTCTGACAGTGTGTTTTAGCTAAGAACTACTTTTTTAGAAATCAAGATTTTTTTTTTTTTTTTTCACTATTTGAAAACTAAAGACTTGGACTACATTTGAATTCCTAGCTTCCTTTTGTGGGTGCTGCTTATACAAAGAACAGAGAAGAGACTGCAAAGTTCTTTAAAAGGGGTGGCAAATGCAGAAATTCCCAGTTAGTGCTGCCAATATTGTGGGGAAAATGCAGTTGAGAGCATTATTTATAGCAAAGTGTAGATATCAGCTACAAGCCATTTTCAGAAGCTGTTCTTATCTATATATCACACCTTGATGCTCGAGTCCTTACAGCTGGATATTTATGAAGGCAATTTGAGTAGTGCTTTGAATAAAAACACTGAGGGAAGACTTTGCTCTGACAGAAGTACCCCCTTTAACCAACTGCATTTGTCACAAGAGCAACACAGTGATTTAGCACAATCAGCCTTAAATGACATTGTTCCCACAGTATATGTAAATAAACCAGGGCCATTAATTCAGATTTTCAGTAACAGACAGCTGCATTTGGTTAAAAAAAAAAAGCAGGGTCTAAAAAGATATTCAAATTGTGTTTCCCTAATTTAGCAATACAAAATTATCCAGTTAAAAATACCCTGGGACTCATCTGACATGAACCTATAATACCAACAGCAAAATCCTCTCTTGGCAGTGATGAGCTATCAGAGGGATATTGCATCTACCTGTATCATTTATGTCATTAATAAGGTTTTCTATCAGCATGGTCTGCTAATTTAAAAATACCAGGTAATATGTCGGTGACTTTCTTCCTTTAGCTGTTTATCATTTAGAAAATAAAACATTATGAAAATCCTAAATCACAAATAAAAGTGAACACTTGTTTTAGATTTTCGAGATGTCAGTCAACACAGACCCAGAGATTCGACAGGTAATTAAAAACAGGCAATATCTTCTTTTTTTGCATTTTGCTCTGAGTAGACAGAACTACAGCTGTGACTTCAGGGAGACAGACATTACTGACATGTCTGCAGGAATATTTTGGTTCCCAGCAATCACTGGGGACACATTCTGCCTATCCCAGCAGGAATTAGGAGATAGCGTGCTAAGGCACTAGAGCTGTGACAGCCTTGAAAGATGCTGTGTCTTCTCTTTTTTCCTCTCAGTTTGAAGTAGCTTCTCCTACAATTTTTTGGCCAAAATTTAGTAATGCTCTTTTTTTTTTTGCTTTAACGTTATCTGAACACATCCTAGATAATTTCTTTTACCACTTTTTTGTTTTATTAAGGAATTATTACCTTAACTAATGAGACTAGCTTTCTGCTTATATGTTTAATATTTTCAAAAATTAAATCAATCTTTTATTTGGACAGTGAGATGTACCCCTATTGGACGCATAACTTTCTAATATCACCAAACCTTCAAAAGAGAGAAAGATTTTTTTAATATTTTTAAAGTTTTCAGTGATGAGAAGCGATGAGAAACCATCACTAAAGCAATAGTTTTGGGTTTTTTACCTTAACTGAACCAGCATTGTTTGCTACAACACAGAGCAGTCAGTAGCTGGCCCCAAAGTGACTAGAAACTCATAACATCCATATTTAATAAGATGTTATAGCAGAAATATAGCATACATTCTGTACTTCTATAAGAAAGCAATATTCATTATTCTGCAGATTATTCCTTAATAAATATTTCAGAAACTTGAAGTAGAAAAAAAATGAGAATAGCATATACTGTGCTCTTGATAGTTTAAAAGCACTTTTGTTTTCTGACCTATGATGAATCCTTATGTTCTTTCCATTTCTGATGCATTTTAATGCCATTATGGGTTTGAAATTCATCTTTTGGTCACTTTGAGTGGATAAAGATATTTGATGTTTAGTTAGCATGCACAAAGAAGTTAAGAGTTACCGTCCATTAGCATGCACAGAGCTGACACATTATTATTATGATTGTTCAAGATTCCTTGGATATCTTCATGTAAATATGACAATTTATGGACTGGTATCAAGAACTGCCAGAAATGCTCACAAATTCCCCATTTGTGAGAGTCAAGGAAACCCACTGCTGGGCTGCCACTCTTCTCACTTGAAAAACAACAACAACAACAAAATATCCCTGCAGTAGTGTGGTTTTTCAATTGATTTGCATAGCTGTGCAAGTATTAAATTAATCACAACAGGCCGTGGGCTGAGTTAATGCAGCTGCTGTGCAGCTCAGATGCTCAGAAGCTGTTTGTGAGTGCGTGGGCAGGCATCCCCCGTCCCTGGGCCGTGGGCTCAGGTGCCACCCGTGGACAGGACGGGAACGTGCCCTGGGTGTAGGGGAATGCAGGTGTTCACTGGTGCTCTGGTGATCCTCAAGGGACAGGTCACTCACTGGGATTAGCTGTGTTCTACTAAAACAATGAACAGATTCGATTCTGTGTGATTTCAAATTGTGAATTTTTTTGGCAAATTTGTGTTCACACATGCACACACAAACTAGGGAGGAGTTTGAGAGTATCTTTAAAGCTTTGGTGGCACAGACAGAGCAGAAGAGAAGTCCTGGTTCTATTTTGTTGTAATGAATTCTCTCCTTTGGTGTTCCCAGTCCCAGACATTGCCTGGACACAGCACTCCAGGCTGAGCAGATGGAAAGATCACCTCCCTCGACCTTCTGGCAGCACTTTCCCAGCACATCCCGGGATCCCACAGGCCATGTGCGTGCCAAGGGCACGGTGCTGACTCATGGCCAGGACCCCCAGGGCCCTTCCTGCAAAGCTGTTTCCACTCTCCACCATGCTCCTGGTCCAGCTGTTCTCCATCCACACAATAAAGGACAACAAAGATCCTCATCTGCTCTACATTCAGAGGTATTACCATGGGAGATACTCTCCCAAGGCAAATAAAATAGAAAATTAGAACCATTGAGAACTGAACATCTTAAAAGATCGAGCTAGATTTGGTTAAGGGTTTGGGGTTTTTTTCCCTTTTGGTGAAGCACAGTAAGGGAGAAAATTTGGGGTTTCAAAAGGGATTAAAGGTCACCACAATTGTGCTGAGAGCAGCAGAACTAAATGTCTGCTTAAAAGCGCAGACAAAATTGCAGAGGCGGACTTGAACATTGAAACAGAAAAAATGCCAGGGTTATTCTCTCTGGTTTTTAAGTTACAAAAAGATTGCTGTTGAAACAGTCAGAAATTTGACTTTAGATCCCTTCTAAAGGATGAAATAATTAATGATGTAAATAAAGTTAGACCTGAGGCCAGAAACATATCCAGGATCTCCAGAAAGAATATTCATTCTCTTCAGGAAGAAACACATTTAAGCCCAAGGCCAGAATCAGTCTCTGGGGTAGGGGGAAAAAAAAAAAAAATTAACTTCCTAGTATCAAAAAAATCCTGAAGAAGCGTATATTTAGGCAGGAGAAAGCTTTTGTCCTCAGCCCTGAAACACATCAAACAGAAAGGCGAGTTTTGTCTGCATGGAAAGTGTTTTGGAATAGAAACTATTTCAGGACATTAAAGAACCAACCCAGCCCACCCCAGTCACAGGCTGATCTCCAAACCAGTGCTGCTGGAGATGCCACAAGTGTTTTGGAATCCCATCAGTGTCTGCCTGAGCAGGGGAAGGAGCTGACAGGGCTGTTCACCAGCAGGGAGGGTGAGGACAGAAAATAAAGATACCAAATGCATGCTCTCCTTTTAATGAGTTGTTAATTCATATCTCCTAGCCAGGGCCTTTTATTAGAGAATGTAAATCTCAGACAGACAAGGAATCATGAGACTTTGAAATTGCCTTGTAAATTAGTTACTGGTAATGAAACCATTTAGTTTTTGAAGGGATGGGATTGTGAGGGCTTTCCACGTTGAAATAATTATTTAACATTACTGAAGCAAATAATTAAATAGTGCTGTATAAAAACTCCCCTAATAATATTCACACAATTTCCTTTTCTTCCTTCTTAGAATTTTACATTATGAGCCTTGTTATTGATACGAGAAGTAAAAACCTGACTCTCACAGCCAACCTTTGTTTGAAGTTACGTAAAAGATGCAGTACATGATGTATGTGATTCAGGAGCGATTCATCTTCACCATATAAACCTATCAAGAGTCTTACATTTCAGAGAGTTTAAAAATATACCCAGAGAAAGAGGTATTTTAAAAACCTTAAGATAGTCATAGGTTTTAAATTAAACTTTGAACGGGTGAAATAATAAAAAATTCAAAGTCATATGATGCTTTATGAGTGCCATCTCAAGTCAGACTTCAGGTGCCAAGAAACATTTTTCTTATCAGTGATGATGAAGGAGAACTATAAGCGTACAATTTAATGTGGAAGAAATATTCCTCAGTCTATCCTCATTCAGGTTTCTTTACTGCTGTTTGGAAAAAAAGGAGGTAGGGAGGAGTGCTTTGGATTAGACTGGAATAGATTTTGCTCTTTGCCATAATGCTTTTAATTTAAAAAAAAGAACGGTAATATGATTTGCCGATCAAGAAATTCCCATGCTGGTCTCAAAAATATATCCAGGAAAGTCAAAACCGGAATTAGCAGCATTTCCTTCCTGTGAACCTTGGTTCCAAGGACACTGCTGATCCCTGCTTGTTGCTCTGCTGTGGGGGAACACTGCCTCTCAACTACACATTCCTCTTCCTAAAGACTTAAATGTCTATACTGAACCATTTAAAGAGAGTCTGAAGTCAGATAAATGCTCAAGGGTTCAAAGTATCTCAAGTCTCTAAGCTCAAATGATTCAATGCTGAATATGAAAACCCTCATTTTTTACACTCACTGCTTAAATACATAGACTGGACACCAAACACCATCTCCAGCTCCCCCCTGGGCCCTTCGGTGGGGGAGGAGGAAGGAGCTGGGAATGAAGAAGCGAAGTTGAGCCTGGAAAGAAAAGGTGCTGTGGTCAGGTATTTTTATTTTTGTCTTTGTTTCTCACCATCCAACTCCATTTTTAATTGGCAATAAATGTAATTAGCCTTTCCTAAGTTGAGCCTGTTTTGGCCAGGTAACTGCTAAGTGACCTCCCTGTCTTTATCATGGTCCATGAGCTTTTTGATCTTATTTCCTCCTCCTAATCTGCTGCAGAGAGGGAGCAAGAGAGTGGCTCAGCGGGGTCTGGTAGCCAGCAAAGGTCAACCCACTACTATCTGAAAGTAAAGAATTCGGTATCTGCATCCTAAATAAATTCCATTACGCTTACTCAGCTGTCTGATGCGTGAATATTCACTTTGCATACAACTGGAGAGTCATAAAACTAAATATGATAAGAGAAACATGCAGATCCTAACTGCAAATGATCTGAGAAAGATCACATCGAAAAAATGTTAAGAATTTCAATACATTTGACAAACATTTGAGTTTGATCTTTTAGTCCTAAAATATTAAAAAAAAAAAAAAAAGAAAAAGAAAAACAAACAAAAGCCCAGAATTGAAAGAATCTAATTTTAGACAATTTTGAGCTAACACTTCTGAGGAAAAAACACCTTTTCTCTCTGCACACAAAGCTGTTCTCTGTAAGAGCATACTGAAAGCATTTAGCCTAACACAAAAAAAAACCCCCTTCACATTCTGTGGAATCCCTAACAAAAATAATCCTCCCTCTAATAACTGAAGATCACTTTTTGAGCATAAAATAACACTCTAGTGAATTCCTGACACAGAAGTACGGCAGGGATTTCCCCATCTGTTAGCATGAGATAAGTTCTGATTTGATGTGATAAGAGGTTTTCTCATGTTCATAAAACAGAGGTTAGTACTCTGCTCACAGCTGGAAACACAGTTTCTAGATGTGAATTCCCCGGAATATTATTTACCTGTTTTCAGAGGCTTTGAGCTAGAAGTTGGCATTTATGTATGGGGAGAATACACTAATAAATAAATAAATACATAAATAAAACTATATATCTAACTTCCACAGGTTAGAAAAATAATTTTGAAGCAGGTTAAGTAATATGTAATCCTAGTGAAGGAACATTAAAAATAGATTTTGTCATTTCATCCATTCATTTTTCCAAAAACATTTTAATGAAGCTTAATGGTGAGTCTTTATTAGAGTGTTTTACTCAAGTGAGTATGGTTATCTGTAGTTAATCTGATCTCCCACCTAATCATGGTTAATGCCCTGGAGGATCTTGGTACAAGAACTCAGGGATTTGATCTAACAACAGGTCTGAGTTTATTGACATCTTAACACATCCCTTTTTTACTTTACTCTTTCCCCCACTTACTCTGATAAGAGAAAGAATAAATTGAAAGAACATTCTTGTTCGACTTTTAATAAAACCCCCATCATCTAAAAGTGGTTGAGGGATGATTGCTCCTATTTATGTGTACAAATTGTGGATGAAAAATTCCAAACTGTATTCTAAGATTACAAAGATTTCTCAGGTGAGTCCTACTACAAACAGAACCTATCTGTCTGGGTAAGTTATTTTTCTTAGCAATACTAAAGGAACTTGATATCTTCTTCTATCACTTCTATTACTTATTCAAAATCTTCACATACTTTACTGTGGAGATGAAAAATTTACTTATTAACTGATTAGGTTTATATTCTCATTTTATTATTAATTACTGGGTATATAAATCTAATCGGCCAAAAATGATTTTTATCTACTATATTCCAAGATGATTTAAAACTGTATCTACTCATTATATGGTTATGTTCAGACTTAAAAAAATCAGAATGTTTTCTCTGTGAAGATCTGCAAGTCTGGAGTTTGGAGTTAGTAAAATTAAATGTTTGTGCTTACAATCTTGCTACACAATCTGAAACACTCACAGTAGCACAACCGGTGTTCGCTTAAGGACTGGAAAACCCGAGAAAGGAACAAATAGTTTTACTGGCATATTTTGCCTCATTTATAAATTTCAAGCCAGGAGTGAAAAGGCACAGTTCCGACCAAAACACAGAGGAAGGTTTGCTGAGGAACCTTTGCCACCTTTGCTCTCCAATCACAACACAATCAGAGAAATGAAGCTGTTCTGGTGACAAAGGTGACTTTTAACCGTATCCCAGCCTCCAAACGCAAGCTTAGCATTTACTTTATTTCTCTTCAAACAGCAGCTCTGTCAATAGCCCGGGCAGCCAAGGGCAGGAGCAGGAACTGTCAGGAGCGATTCCATCCCTGCTTGGAGAAGCCCGGGCAGACGCTGGGCTGGGAACAGAATCAATAGGCAGCTAATGGGCACTGCGAGGTGTGAAGGGCTTGAGCCGCTAAAGAAACCCCCCAAGTACCTCAGCAGCGGAGTAGAACTCTGAAACACATCTTTAAATCTTATTTATCTCACCGGGATATGAAGACAGGTTAAAGCTGCACGACTTTCTGCATATGCAGTGCCTAAGCATAAATCGGAATTCTGGACTACAAGCTGCTCCCTGTGCTAAGCTGAGGAGATGCTTAAAGTAAGGTACCTTACTGGAAAATGGAAAACCATTTCACAAAAAATCATTTCCTAACTTGGCTCAACTCACAGAATCATTCTGCAAAAACAAAACAATACCCCTCATATCCTGAGGCATCATATTTATTTTTCCTTAAAAAATTTATCAGAAGTGTTGGCAAATTCAAAGTTGTTGAAATTCAAATTCAACCTCAAACTGGAATTTAAAAGTCAAAGTGAATCCTTCTTCTTTTTGCCCATCACTGATTGTAGTATTTTCTTTTTTTCCTAAGTTGGATTTGATCCCTGGTGCAACCTCATTTCTTCAGACAAACTAGTACAGAGTTATTTCCCTTAATGGGCTCACTCTTACACAATTCACTAGAGCACAGAAAGAATCTGTGAACAGGTTTATATTACTAAATGTCTATTTTAAGTATTGAGCTAAGCTTTAAAAAAATGATGCTTTAGATATTTTCAAATAAAAGAGTGATGCCCTTCTGGAATATTTGTGTTGTACAAGCTTAGATTATTGCAGCACATATGGCAGCAACAAAGCCAAGCCAGATGAATATTTTTTACTTTAAATTATACCTCTGTAATGAATTAACACAATTGCTTTTTGCTAAGCCTAGGGTCTGGTTTAGAGATTATTTTTTTGTTCTTGATGTTGTTTAAAAGGCAGGCAGTCTTGTTTCTTGAAAGAAAGAAGGAAACAGTTTCTTTGATTGTTCTCCAAAACATTTTCTGCTCTGCCAACATTTAAGACAGGATATTTTCTTACACCTTCTTTTTCCTCTGGGCTTAATCTTATGTCTGTGTTCCTACCCACCCAGTGTCCCCTCAACTTTTCTATTTTTCTTACTATTTCTCTTCCACATACTGTAACAAGTCTAAAAAACCCAATCCATGCCCAGATTTTAAGGCTGTGGTTTGGCAGTGGTATCTAATGACCTTATAGTTCTTCAACTCTTACAAACATCAGAGCAAAGCATGGAGTAACCTCAGCGGTGTGAGCTGATCATTTTCATCCTAAACCCCAACAATTTGGACACTATTTCCTCCCAGCTCACACTAGCAGAGGTCTGATTTCTTCTACATCTGCCTGCTTTTTGTGCAGCAGATCATCTTCCACTCTGAACCAAGAAAACAGAGTGGCCATCTCCCAGCTTTCAGGCATTATCATTCTTCTGAAGCAAGAGGAGACTTCAAAATAAGCCAAGGAAGCTCCAACACTTGAAGTGTATCAGTCTTTACCAGGAAGTCTGTCATCAGTTGCTATTCATTTCTCCTAATGATCACCAATCTTATCTACCAAGCTGTGTGTACAAATTGCAGTTCGTGTTCCTTTCCGAGCCTAACAAAGTTTATATTTCCTTTGATAAGGTTAGAGACAGGCAAATATTTACTCTTAATTATTTTGTTGGGCTCCAGAGAGCTCTCAAGGAGTGTCTTTGCGCAGAAGATCTTTCTCTATGAGTTCTCTTCATTAAACTGGATTTTCATCTATCAGGATGTGAGTCAACTGCTCACATCAGGGACCCGAGTTCCATGAATACCCAGTCCCCAGTGCTGCAGCTGAGCCCTGCTGCAGGTCACTGCTCCACCACAAATGTCTCAGCCCGAGTGGCAACTTGCTCAGTGCCAAAGGGTAACAAAACCAGCGACAGTCAGCAAGGATGTTCAGTGACAGAGCCTCGACAGCTCAATAATGAACTCCAGAGATCATTTATGCCGTTATAAATATTTCACACAAGGACTGGTTTCTCATGCAATGGAGAGACAAAGCAGTTTGACGTTTGGGAGTGAGTGGAATGCTGGCAGTACATAAGGCTACCTGATAGCTGTGTGATTTCTGAGCGTGCACCGAGTAACAGCTCCATTGGGCACTGTCGGTCACCAAACACAACCTCCTCAGCATTGCTTCCTCCAAAGAGTAAACCTCAAAATTCTCACCATGTCTTTCCTTTCAACTCAAGTAAAATTGCAGAAGATGAATGATTAAGCAATGCAGTGACAGGAAACATGGTTAAAAATGACAATATTATAGCTTGGGACTATCTATTAAATAATGAAAGACAAGTATTACCTATGACACCTGGATATAGCTCTTGGGTTGGGGTTTCACTCTTAAAAGACTTAAATAGAGATCAGAGAATCTGGACATTCATAGACTGTTAAAACACGTCAACCTCCTGCACAATTTAATTACTTGTTCACATTTCTTTGTAGCCAACAATCAAGCAGCAGTTCTCAAAATATTACATAAATTATATCAAAATAGCTCTTCTGGTAAATAAATTTCACCTTTCTTTAATTCAAAACTACCAAAGTCTTGAAAGAAAATGCAAGTTGTGTGGTGTATTATGGAAACCTGAAATTTAATATTCAAAGTGACACCCATCTCTCTTGAAGGCCTGTTCAGAGAAAGCAGTGGTGCCCTTAGACCGAGCTGGAAGGCAAAGACAGGGAGACCACACTGTGCATTTCTCTGCTAGGGACAAATTGCAGACTTGAGCCTTCCACTGATTTGGGTGTAAAACCAATTCCCTAACTTAGACAAGACTTACAATCAGAACTGGGAAATAGTCTCAGATCTCCAGAGATCAGCCTCTGAATCTCACAATCTCATTTCCTTTTCCCTCCTGTGGCTTTACTTTTGGAGCTTTTCCCTGCAGTGAGACTTTGAGATTTTATTTTTATTACTTTTTTAAAGAATGTCCTAAAATCACAAGACTACAAATCTTATTTTTATACATATATTTTAATAATCACAACAAATGCCATTTAATCAGTTCTCCAACAAACAGTCACTGAAGACACTGTCATGTATCAGCCTCTAACTTGAATCTCAATTTTTACAAAGAAATCCATGATTATTGCTGAGATGTAGAGTACACAGCTTTACTTATTTATGATTCTCTCTGGAAAAACTACACCAGCTGCAAACACAATAACTTCTGCTGGCAGAGAATACCTCGCTACTTGTGCACAGTTTACTTTCACCTTGGTGATTCACAGACACTTACTAGCTCTTGCAAAGTTAGCAAGCATCACTTGTTATTGTCAGGATGAGAAGCAAATGACACGACTGCTAAAAAACCTGCAAAAATCCCTTAAAACTAATGAAACAACTCTCCTAAAACATATATGGCCAAAATTAAATAGGAGAGGACACTAGAGTCAGTTTTATAACAAACATGGGCAATTCATGCCATGGCCAGGGACACCTTCCCCTACCCCAGGTTGCTCCAAGCCCCGTCCAGCCTGGCCTTGGACACTTCCGGGGATCCAGGGGCAGCCACAGCTGCTCTGGGCACCCTGTGCCAGGGCCTGCCCACCCTCACTGAATTAATTAATTCATCTGCAGCTGCAATGGTGATATATAAGCTCATAAACTTACATATATATCTATATATATCTATAGATATACATACACATTCCTGCATATCTACACTGTAGCTACTGTCAGTGCACACGTATTTTCTGCGGTGCTACTTTTGCAACACTTTGGTTTCTCACACGCATGACTGTGTCCTTCTCTACATGAGCAGGAACAGCTTCAAAAACAAGTCAGATTTTATCACTGAAAAAGTCGATGAGCAAGCATGAAGTTTTCAATAGCTGTGCTGCTGTCAATGCCACATCCTCCACACACTCCACAGAAATATGCAGAGACTAAACACATTAACACTAAGATATGCAACTGCTTGAACACATTCATACACGTATTTCCTCATAATCATATTCTCACCCTGACCTCCATCTTGAACTCAAAATAACATCAAAATGCAAAGAAAAATTATCTTTTAAAACAACAGAAAAGTGAAAGTCCGTAACTGTTTTGTGGGCCATTTTGGAAAATAGTGCCTATAGGAGTGAATAAAAAAGAAGAAATACTGGGGAGAAGAGGAGGGGAAGTGGCTCAAAGTTAGTTTCTTTTAGAAAATAAGAGAAATTAACAGATTTTGAAATATTTGAAATATTTTCATTTGACTATTTTTACAGAAACACAGAATCAACACAGTTGGAAAAGACCTTGGAGATCATCAAGTCCAACCTGTGACCTAACATCCCCTTATCAACTAAACCAACCCAGTCTTTGTTGTTAAACACCGATTTCTCAGCGCTGGCAGAAGCATTTTAAAATATAATTTCATTAAAAATAGGTTTAGTATTTGACATACATGAGAAGGGACCTGATAAACTTTATACTATAAATTCAGCACTAATTTCCACAAATAAAAATTCCATAATAAGGAATTACAGTTATAAATAAACATTTCACACCTCCAACTCAATCAACGAATAAGAAAACTCCTCATTGAGAATAGGAGGTGGAGCATAAGGGGGACAAACACACAAAATATGCTCATAAAAGTCTCTACTACTTTTAAACCAATGAATTTGCCAGGAGACAAAGCCACGGAAAGTTTCACTGCGAGGCTGTACCATGTCTGTGAAAAGACCTTTTCTTCCCTGTTAACTGTCTCATGGCAGCTTCTGAGCTTCACTGGAACCGAAGGAGGGGGAAGAGAAAGAGCATCCCAACAGTTAAAGTAAAGTAAGCATATCAAAATACACGCGATGGGCTGATTAGTTTAGTTTTGACAGGCTGCTAAACGGGAACTCCGAGTGAAGAGCTGCAAACATCCCACAATTGATTACCTTGCTATGCACTGCCTGAGCTAGAGCCTGCAGAGGAACTGCTGACAGCACAAAATTCGCATTCCAGTGCTTCTCCCGCCTCTCCCAATTTACAGGAGAATAGGAAATCATGAACAATTGATACACTCTGTTAGCTCCTATCATGGAGGGTGAGCTCACATGTAGCCTTAGGGGTATCTTACACAGTTTAATGCTGAAAATAAAAGGTAATGTTCTTGGCAAAGAGTTGGGGGGATTAAATTTGGAAGGCTTGAAGCAGCTTTGAATTGTAGTCAATAAAAAAGAACCAAATAGTAATTTTGTAATTTAACTGTGCTGGTTATGCCCAATGAGTCAGACACTTGTGAAATAAACCATGTAAATAGAAAAATGGCTTAACTCTTTCTGCAGTCTCCCGGTATTTTCTCCCTTCGTTTTCCTGCCTTCCTTCCCCTGTTGTTCCCTTGGTTAAATAACACTGTGTGGTTACTTTCTCCAGCTTACTCTCTTGGGACAGCTCATAATTCAAAGAGAAACTCTGCCTTTTTGAAATAGTTGTGGTTTTTTGGGGTTTTTTTGTTTGTTTGTTGTTTTTTGGGCTTTTTTCTTTTTTTGTTTGTTGTTTGGGTTTTTTGGTTTTTTTTGTTTGTTGGTTTTTGGGGTTTTTTGGTTGTTTTTTGGGTTTTTTTTGGTTTTTTTTGTTTGTTGGTTTTTGGGGTTTTTTGGTTGTTTTTTGGGTTTTTTTTGGTTTTTTTTGTTTGTTGGTTTTTGGGGTTTTTTGGTTGTTTTTTGGGTTTTTTTTGGTTTTTTTTGTTTTTTTTTTTTTTTTGGTTGTTTTTTTGTTTTTTTGTTTTGTGCTGTGGACGACAACGGCCACTCCAGCAGAGCTTGTACAGCTAAACGTCCAGAGACTGCTCCAAGCAGATTAACTGGGTAGCTCAGAGTTACGTTCTGTTGGAAACTCTACACTCGAGGTGACTCCTGTTCTGAACAGTGTCTTCCCTGAACCCCATGTGTGCAGCCCTAGATCAATTAGGAATAAGCAGGATTTTACATAACGTGGCTCTCACCTTCCCTTGTTCCTGGTGAGCTCTACAGGAGCAATGGACGATGGCCCCCACCAATTCCTCCAGCACTTTGGCCACCCTGGTGCTGAACCACAGAGCCCAGAGAGATTCATTCTGACCATAAATAGGTTGGCAGAGTCTGTTCTGAAGTCCCAAAGCCCCTGGTGTGTGAGTGAGCAGCCTGGGAGCTCAGGGATGCCCCCGGCTGCAGCCACCAGGGCTGTTCCAGCCCCAACCCCAGTTCCCTGCAGGATAACAACAAAAGGCTTCCTCGTCCAGCAGCAAGGCAGCTCCACTGTCTGATCCCATGATTAATCCCTACACGAGCCATTTGCCCACCACCACTAAAATTTAACATTTTTACAATTAAAACAGGAATTACTTTGGTTTCCATAATGCAACTACACAAGATAGACATTATTAACCACTTCCTTAATTGAAATAGTTTTTATGATTTCTCAAATTACTGAACCATGAAATTTATTTTAAAGACTCCAAGCAGTTCTGAGTAGAGGTAAAACTAGATTATTTTTTTTTAAAAAGTGCCCTTATAATTACCTCATAGTAGTAAATTGTTCAGATTATGATTGCACTGATTTAATAAGGTCATAACCACATACAGATTCATTTAGAGAATTATGGAACACTACAAAAAACGAGGTCATTCTCCACTGTTTCAGTGGTTGAAACACTGCCTTTCAAAACACAATCTTTACACTCTAGATTTTTGGCAGTTTCCTAAGAGCAGCTTGACCATGGTGAAAAAAGAAATTAAAATTTGTTTCAAAAGAGAAGGAACCTGTAAACAAAAGATATCCGGAAAAAAAAAAAAACCCTGAAAACCTCCAAACTCAAAACCCTTCCATATATGTTTTTACTGGTGAAATTCCTAAAAATCTTCTGGATTTTTTTAAAAAATACATAAAAGCATACAAACAAGATACATAAAAGCACAAAGTTCTAAAACCTCCCTGGTTTTGGAAGGAAAGAGTTAAGACTTCAGAATTAACAATTCCCAGAAATTTCAGTAGGGGCATCCTCAAATCTTCAGAAACCAAATTAAATCAAGCAATCATGGTAGAAAAATAACTTGATGATCCTCATGCTCTCAATCAAGAGATATTCAACACTAAGATTTATCCATTCTAAGTACGTCTTAATTTTCAAGGGGAAATTGCCATCCCTGGTGCTGGAATCTAAAAAATACATTTAATTCTGAATGTCCATTCATGAAACTACATTTATAAAATGGTGCACGCACACAAGAGACCAGGAAAGCTCCTTTTCTCTCCAGCTGATTATCTTCAGCATCGTTGTTGTGTTAAAAAGGAAAGCGGTAAGGGATTTACTTGGTTGTTAGAAAACACTGCAGAATGATTTTTGTAAGATTTGCCATCCCCACTTTGTTTTCACTTAGCAGTTTTAAAGATGCTATTATACATTCAACCCCTTTGGCTGTTCCTTTGGTGTTTTGTTTGGGGTTTTTTTTCCCAGTCCTGTTACTAGAATTTTCTTTGCTTCAAGTGGAAAAATAGGTATCTGAACATGATGGTCTTAATCTACTCCATCCATTTTAAACCTTTTGCCCCTTCCACTGAAGTGAGTGACCCCGTAGCTCCCTTCAGTTTTGAACTAGCAGCAAATGTCATTACCTTCCAATAAATCCTTTTCCCCATAGGTCACTTCTATTTGAAATGAACACAATCAGTCCCTGGTATAAATTCCTGTCATATTCAGCCGGTCTCTGATGCAAAGACAGACATAGGAAAGAAAGATATCGAGTTCCACTCTCTGTACCAAGAAATTCAGACACAAAAAGGAAAAGAGAAAATAAGGTTAATATGCAAGGGAAAAGAACAGTACTGTGGGAGAGCTGCGTGGTGCAAAGAAAAGCACCGTGGTGTGATACGAGGGGAAGGAGCAGCAGATTCAAAGAGACAGAGAAGAGTTCAGGATGATGTGGAAATTTATAGAGACCTTTGCCCTTATGAATCATGTATGGAAGGGCTGCTTGAGACTCCACGGACTGACAGCCAGCAAACAGAATTTCATGGGTGGTGATGTTCTCAGAGAGGGAGGACGGCAGGGCTGAGCTGCTTTGTTTCGGGAAGAAGAGCTTGCCAATGTTTTCCTTTTCCTTGGCTGGCACGCAGGGACTCTGGAGATGCTGCCACCCATGTCCTGCTGCTGCTTGGACAAAGCCCTGCCCATTATAGAGGCCCTTCAGAAATCTCAGAGAAATAGGGTTTGGAGGAACAAAAAGGAAAGTGAACAAATAAAGTCACTTGACTAACCCTAGTATAACTTTGTTGTTATTCAATATTCTAAATATTAATTACAATTAAAGAATTTCCTTGCACATTTTCCATGCCCCTACCCACTCCAAGTGTTAATTTGAATTTAGCTCCACTTGTGCAATGCCATAGGGGAGCTAAGGCTTGGGAGGAACAACACTCTGAAGCTGCACAAGAGGTTAATTCAAACATTCTTGTGTGAAAACCACCAAAGGAACAGCAACCTGCCCTTTGCTGCTCGAGGGGCAGCCTGCCCAAAGTTATAACAGGTCAACAGCACAAACCTTCTGTGGGGCTTAATCCACTTTTTGAACAAAATGAGCTATTTCTTTTCAAGGACAATCCTTACTCATGTAACTGTATCATTCTTAGGGCTTTGTGCTTGCAGAGGTACTTTAGTTAAGAGGCTGTAATTAGGAAAGTTGGGGTTTTTTTGCTCCTGTCCCTATCCAAAACAGGTCATATGGAGAAAATGGGTATAAACAAGGCCTTGTAAAAACTATTGTCCCTATACACAAACTTGATAAAACCTTGGATTTTTTTTTTCTTTGTGAAGAGAGGAAGAAGGGACAGTTGAGCTGAAAAGTATAAAAGATTATGGACTGAAAAATATGTGAACAAATACTTAGCCGTAAATCTTGGAGGAACTGTTTATCACAGCAAAGATCTATGCAATGTCCTCATATTTATGCATAAAAAGTTGCACAATTTGAAGAGCATCAGATCTACCAAGTGGATTTTACAGGATGCAAGGACTCGTATTTCTTCTCAGACATCTGAGACAGAAATAGTGCAGCCCTCCCTTGGGTACTACATGATGATTTAAACTTCTCTGTACCTGAATTACTTGAGCCATAAATAATATTTGCTCAGTCCTTAGAGGAGTGCTGCCTCATTAAATAAGAGCATTATAATTATTATGATCAGTTGTTTGAAGAAGTGATCAAAGAATTACCAGCAATCAGCAAATCCTTCCAGACTGAAAATTAAGGGAGACTTGCACAGTGACACCAGGAAATCACTGCCAGAGAAAGAAAGAAAAACCAAACACTTGATTCCCAGCTCCGAGTGGGTAGATCTGGCATCTGAGAAGATTGTAGCCAGAAATGTTTTTGGGCAAGCAGAATTCCTGCATTCTTCACCTATGGGGGTATTTTCCTAGAATTTAAGAAACTTTATACCTCTGAAAGTTCCCCTCTCCCTTCACGACATAGTTGGATAACAATTACTGCTTGCCCTGAGTGTACCTGCGGGCTGGAGGGCCCAATGCAAGGTCCTTATGGCAGCCACAACTCTTACAATTCCTGACCTACAAATGTCTTCTGAATATTGCCATTGGTTCTAAATCAGTTTAGGTAGAGGCTGAGAAGGTTCATTTACAGTTTTTATATATATATATACACACACACACTAAGTAAATAGGCCTTAAGGTGATTTCTGAAACTGACTCTCACTGCATCCCATCATTCACTGTTACCACAAACTCATTATATTCCTTTCTCACTCCCACATGTTTTTTCCCCCTCCTTCAAATTCAGTTTTTGACATTACCTCTGGTGAACAAGAACACTTCTTCCTCTTGCCTGAAAAACAGTTTTCTTTTCACGTGGTCTTTGGCCATGAAATTAAGAAGAAATACACTGAAGAAAATAACAGCCCTTGGCTGTTCACCAGCAGAGCATGCAAGTTCTCCTCTTTCCTGCTACACACCACGTGCTTTGCCAGCTGATAAATCTATACAACACAAAATGAGGTTTCAGTTTAGATTGAAAAGGCTGGATTTTGCTAACTAGAGCCTCCAATCTGTGAAAGGCAAACAAATCTTATAGATTTGGGTCCAGTTTAACAGAAACTGCTCAGCACAAAATGGGTTTCAAAGTGTGGGGGGGGGGCGGATCTTAATTAAATACACAAAAAAGAAAGCATTTAATTTTGAAAAGGGCGAATTTTTAATAATTTTTTTATTTACTAGCAACATGCAAAATTAAAACCCATGTATCACACATTCTAAGCAGTCCTATTTCCAATTGACTTTTAATGAGTATTGGCCAATTTCCTGCCTTTTTATCACATTACAATTAGTCAGTCCTTTGCACTTCTCCAGAATATATGAACTCATACTAAGCTGACTACATTGACTAATTTGAAAAAAAAAAAGAAAAAGAAATCAAATAAGGAAATTTAATATAGTTTTGACTGCCAATAGCATAAAATTCTTCTCAAGAACAGGTCTGGTTTTCTGGGGTTTATTTTGGGAATGAAAGAAAAAAAAACCAAAACAAGAAACCAAACAACCAAAGACACCAACCAAAAAAAAAAAAAAAACNTTAAAGGAAATTTGACCATAATAATTCAAAAAAAAAAAAAAAAATAAAAAAACCCCACCAAACCCAAAAACAAACAACCAGAAAATGGAACTTTTGTGAAAAACTGACAGAAAGGGTAGCAATCAAACTGATTGCAGCATTAGCAACAGATGTCAAGCAGAGTCTATTCAGCCCAGCTTCAGAAAAATGCAAGTGGTGGTGCTTGCAGGAGCAGGCAACAGGAGCAGGATCTTTGTGGCTGTGAACAATGGCTGGGGAGTGCTGGAAAACCACCCCAATATTTTGGTTTAATGTGAGACACATCTGTGTGTGTGACCTGTGAACATTTGTGTACAAATATTAAGGTATTTTCCTATGCAGACATCAGGGAATTACTGCCAAGTAAGATGGGAAATAAAAAAAAAAGAAGAATTTTCTCATTGTTCACCTTAATTATTTCCATTCACCTAACACACTTCCCCTTTTCCCCCAGGCCTCTTAAATACCCGAAATTCAAAAGAGAGTGAGGTTTCCAGGACCTCAGGAGAGCACATCATTATTTCTGGTGTTCAGAGGTGGCTTCTGGGAGCACAGTGTGAGATGTCCAATTTGCCATTTCCAAACTCTAGGATTCAAGCATCAAAAAAGAAGGAACACTATGGAAACAGTTGATGTATTTATCACCAGTAATTACAGACGCACAATTCCAAGTTCAATTGTTTCTGTGCTGCATCTTTATCTGCATTTAAAGGCATTAACAAACCACTGTAGAGCTGATGACTGAACACAAAACAAATAACAAAAAATGTCACTGGCCTGCTCCAAGTCATCGAGTGTTTACCTGCCTATTCCTCCAGGAATGGCTTTAAGCAGACCATAATAATATAAATCACTCCAGGAGATGTGATGAATTGTACAAGCTACCATACAAATTCCAGAACCTGGGAAATACTCCTCCAGAGACAAGAGACACTCCTAATATGAACTGTAGCAATCAAATCAGCAAAACATTCAGGCTCTGTCACCATCTGACCTAGGGGTCTCTGCCTTACTGTAACAATTCTGAATTTACAGGCTTCTACCAATTCTTGATATTTCCCTGCATCCAGCCCAAAAGCCTGGACTCATTCTCTGTTTGCCAATAAGATGTGTGGCATTAAAAACTAAAAAAGAGAGACAGAGAGGAGACTGTTAGACTGTTTCCTGCATCAGTTATTTTGGAAGATCAAAATGTGGGCTGCAACCCTTTTGTCTCAGGTGAAAGTTTTTCTTCAGATACCAGGAGATACCTGAAGCTCCAGGATTAAAGCAGGGGCTGACAATGCCAGTCACTCTACACACAGGAAGGCAAAGCAGATCTGGTTTAGGGACTGGGAGACAATTAGACATGGGGGAACAAACTAGCACAAATGAAACCATGGCTCCTTTCAACAGCTAAATTAATGTATTGGCTTGCCTGCTCCAATAAAAGCAAATAATGCTTGAAATAAAGTCCTTTGACACTCCCGCCCTGCTGCTCTAAAAAGGCAAAACTTAGTAACTGTAATGAAATATTACACTGCCCACACAATATTTTCCTTGGGAAGGGGGTGTGTGAAGTGTCTTGCAATAGCTACAAGTTTCTTAGCTTATTATCAGACTGCAATATCTGACAGGGATAAAAACTTCAGACAGTTTGAGGGGCATCTTAGCTTGTTACTTTCTGAGGAAACATGAGCTAAATGAGTATTAATAACGTCAATCTTGGGAGAAGACTCAAGCTAGGGTTGCTGAGATAAATCCAGTTGAACCAAGTGGGGAATGTTCTCTTTTGTGCCCTGGTGGGAACAAGTGACATAACACTCCTCTGATTTAGAGGAGGGAGTGAGCGAGAAGGAAGCAAAATGTATTTTCTAAGTTTTGACCTAGTGAATGTGCACTAGATTTGGCTATACCAGAAATACAAAAAGTAAGTCTAATTGAAAAAATGGATGAATGGATTAAAGAACCAGACACTGGAAAGTTCTGCAAAATCTGACCACAGATTTTGCTCAGCTGAACAGCCAGCAAGCCCTGTGAGGGAATGCAGAGCAGCAGAGAAATGCACCTATTCAATGTGTGTCCTTCCTCTCAAGGAAGGCAGCCCAGACAGAACCTGTTCAGCAAGAAAAACAGGCCATTTAATATTTACCAAGGATAAGAATAAAATTAAAAACAAGTTTTAAAAGTCTGCTTGGCTTCATACATTTATGCAGCTATTAATTGCTGGGAGCTGATGACTTGATGTAAACATTCACTGCCATTTCCAACATTTTTTTACTGCCTTGAAATTTTGCTTACAGATCAGAGAAAACACACAATAATGCTTTGCTAAATAATAAATGACTAGTTTTTAATAGTTTCTGACAAATCAAAGTGTGGGTGGAAGATAGGTCTATTAGGTTACAATTCAATACTGTTAATTTAGGTAGGGATGCTGCAGGAACAACATCAAACAGAATTTGATTATCAAATTAGTGAATTACAAAATGAGGCCCAACAGATTGGTACAAAATATTTCAGAGCTGTAATGATGGCAGCTCCTGTTCTATTTGCTACATTACAGCCCTGTGCTAACTTCACACTAGAGCTGGATATTTCAGTGTAATTTAACCACTTTTATTCACAGTTGAAAACTTTGAATTATTTTTGAAAGAGCTTTCTTGTTTCCTCTGAAAAGCCTGAAAAGAAGCTGAACAAATTAATGCTACCCCATTGTGCCCAGGTTTGTGAGTGCCACCTTGATAACATTGCTCTAAATGCAATCTCTTATTGCAACTTGAACAAGAAAAACCAAGAGGAAGGAAAACACTTTATATGCAATTTTTGTGCTAGCCAAAATACTGCTTAATAGGAACTTTAAAGGGAAAGACAGAGTGCTTACGATATTCTAATGCAACCTTTGTATGACACAGACCCCAGAGCTCCTCCAGTAATTCAAGGCCTGAAGAGAGTGCCTCTTTCCTGCTAAATAAGTTACCGTTGTCAACCCCAATAAAACCTGCCCGAGACTCGTGCATCTTTTTGCTTCATTTACTTTTTTATTTCATGAACAGGCACTGCTGATGCTCTCATACAGCTTGTGGAGTGGGTGTAATTAAAATCCTTTTACTCTCGTAGTGAATTGAGTAGAAAATGGAATAGAATTATTTCAGGGTTTCAAGGTTTTGACACTGGAGGAGAAGTCAGGCAAAGTAGAGCTACAAACCTACACACTACAGGCTTCTGCTTTTCCTGCTAAGATGTAGACAACAGAACAATATTTGGCTTTCAAATTTTCCATGGTTTTTCATCAGATTTCTCATTGCATTTTAACATGATCATCTAAAATTCTTTCATTTGGAGTACTTCACATTCTCTTTCAAATGAACAAAATTATTTTCTAGAGAACAGAGAAGCATTTGGGATTGCAATTTTCTAGGCAACGCCTCTTTCAAAACATATCCAAGAGATTTCTTATATAAACCCCACATAATTTTATGTACAACAGCATTCCATACAAACAGATACTGCATAGAATGACAATACATTCCCAAAAATTTTAGCAAGCTGTTACTGTCAGTGGGCATAACTCTGCACCAAACAGAAAGACATGCAAATAAACACTGCTTCAGACTGCATCTTTGATTATGCAATATCACATACATTTAAACTATTAGATCTGAGTATTAGATTTGAGCTGTTCTACAACTAATAAAAACACCAAACCAATGCAGCAGCCACAATAGGTTACATTAAGGTCATTATTAGAGCTCAACTAAACATCATTGGGACACTATTTAATTCTTTGGCACAAAATCTATGTGCTGGAGCAAAACTGCTTGAGCAGCTTGAGCTGTTCTCCCTTCCCCTGGGCCCTGTTCTGTGCCCTGCCATAAAAAGCACCATTTACATGCTCTGGTGACAGACTGGAAACAAGAATGTATCAGTGGATGCTGTATTCTTGGGAAGAGTGAAGCTCACAAAAAGTCTTCATTAGCATAAACTGCTGTTAATGACATTAAATGATAAGAAGTTTAGCTTAGAACTGCATTGATTACAAAACAGCACAGCTCTGTGACATGAAAACAAAGTTCTCCCAGGGCATGTCTGCTTTTATGGCAAACCCAGCTCATTCCTACATTGAAGTGATTACTGATAACCCTACACAAAAAAGAGAAGGGCACATTTTATTTAGGTCAAGAATGCAAGTTTATAGCTTTTGGAAAGGGTTTATTTTTCAGCCAACAGAATAAGCAAGCACTGGGAATATTGTGCTGGTAAAGGTTATGGAAACCCTGAGCAGAAACCGCCTATTGTGAACCTCAAATCCAGATTACCTGTACTTTAGTGGGAAGTACAGGGAAGGTACAGATTCTTTCCAGAGTTTTCCAATAATTCTCAGACGTGCAGGTAACATGAATTTCTTCCCCTTGCACAGCTCCATGCACACAGCACGGATGCTTTCCTTATTGGATGCAGCCAGTTCTACTTTCAAATATTCCATCTGCAGAGAAGCCGATACTTCTCCATTTGGTTTTATATCCCACAATCAACGTGGATGGATTAACATGGAAGTGGTGAATATTTACTCATGGAATATTGTAAGTTTTGTCCCTATTAATATGTGTTATCTGAGTGCCTTGGGCTTTGGCTTCACTCAACAGAACAGACATGAAAGTCATTGCTCCCAGCAAAGTGCTGTCTCCTATTATCTGCAGCACAAAGTGGATCGCTGCTATTGTGAATGTGAATTCCACCCTCTCCAGCCCTGAGACACACCATTATACTGCACTGATAGTTTTCCTGCGAGAGGAATAAATACAGTAATTTCAATTAGCATTCCCTCACACGCTCTGCACTTTGGGACACAGCATTTAATAGATGTGAACGTTGAGAGCGTGGAGCTTGCAGAAACTGTAATGGCTAAAGCACCACATCCATTGGCCAGGAAAAGAAGTAACAGGAGAATATTACAAGGGTGAGACAAGCAACTGTGCAATGTACAGATTAATGGCATGTAATCACTCAATAAAAAATGCACAATATTTGAATAGTAATTAATACCTGATCCGAGTTCCAGTCTTCCTCTAATATGTGGAAGATCAAATCCAAATAGTTTCTTTTCTTTACATGAGTATTTTACTTAGATTAAACTTCCAATTATTTCCCACATATTTAATATATATGATGTCGGAGGCTGCTAAATAATATCCAGGCTTTTCAGATGGGACTTTTGAGGCACAAAGCATGCAAGTGATTTCTGTGACAGTAACTAACCAGCACAGTCAGGTTTAGAACACCTGCCCTTCACAGCTTTCACAGAAACCCAAGACTGACGGGTCCAAATCATCTGGTCTGATGTCCAGTCCACAGGCCATTTAATCAGTCCTAACATCCTTTAGAGAGGGCAGGAGAAGAGGTGGGAGAAAGTAAAAAGGCAGATAGAGCAGGGCAAATACCAAATGCCACTCCCAAAATGGCAGCGAGATGATTGCATGATACTCAAATTGTTTTCTTTGCTGCAGACAAGACCCAAAGGAAAAAGAGAGGTCCCAGGTGATCTGAGAAACAAAAACCAGACCATTCCTGTTCTGTATTTGGTCAGCTGTTACTAACACTGGTACGTGAACCAGACACAGCAGCAAGACACCAGAGCTCTTTTCACACTCACCTATTTCTAGCTGGGTCTGTGCTTTGATGCTTCAGAGAGAATAAAAAGCACCAAGGCCCCTCATCCTTACTGATTCAAGTGCAGTGGAGAAGCACATTTCATATTAAGAGAGCTGGAGATCAGCATCCTTTGTATATACTTGGGAAATGTCTTAATGCAGAGCAGCAAATATTACTGGGACATGGAGAGCAATGCAATGTTCCCCAGAGCCAAGGGAAGCAAGGACTGGAAGGAGGGAGCCAGATCCAGAGATTTTAGGGCCAGAGGAGTCTGTCTCAGGCAGGTGGATTTAACCAGGACAGGACAGCAATTGTCACCTCCTGGACAGGTCCTGCAGGGCAGCTCATGACAGTCCCCAAGGTCTGTGAGAGCAAACTCTGTGTGGAGCTAAAGCCTCCTGAAGAACAAGGTTCTCCCACTTGTTCACCTGTAATCCTGATACAGTGAAAGCATTTTTTGATTTAGGAAAAACATAACATAACCAAAGATGTCCCTTCTTTGCCCAAGGGGTGGAAGAGCAATATTAGACTACAAGGGTGGGAAAAAAACATAACCTTGAAAAAAATTAGTTCTTGCTACACAGAAGTGGAAGGAATCTGATCAGTTCAGTGGGGTTTTACACAGAGCAATGGAATGGAGCTTTCATCACCTAATAACTGATCTCAAAAATCCATGAGATATAAATAATGATCATAAAAATGTGTATTACATGACCATTCCTGTTTGCTTGAACTATTCCTTCTGATTTTCAAACGTAATTGGTAGCTTTTCATACAGTCTTCCTCCTTCTAGAAAATTTTTATATTCAAATTTTGAGTTTTCAACTTAAAATGAACTCAGGCAATTTCATTCTGCATCTTGAATTTCTCCTATACATTAAAAACACTCATATCAAATCACCTCAGACACCTTTACTGATATTCAGCCATTGTATTAATTGCATAACACTTCAGGGATTCTCCAGTATTGTGCTCCTTGTTGCACAGGTACTATTTTATTGCACAGCAGAAATATGAACTGCAAATGTATTTCTGAAAAGGAGAAATTTGAAATAAATGCAATGTAATAAATAACTTCATTTGTGTAAGTGGCTGAATCAGGGAGAAATGTCTCAAAAATATTAGAAAAAACTCTGATCTACAGATGCTGTAAACATTCATTGGAAATTTTGCTGAGCAGTATAAGGCAGTGATTTGATCTTCTAAGCTAAAGGAAAAAATAACAATTAAAAACGCTCATCTATAATTTTCTCTTTGAAGAGCACAGCAATGGCATCAGTATTATGAGGTACACTACTCAGGGATCAGTGAAACTCAGAAGATGAACACTTCCGTTTATTTTGAATATATTTAAGATCTTGGTTTTAGTTCGTTAATATTTACAGATTTTAGCAGTTAATCCTAGTTACCTCCTGAGCCAACGTGTTGACTCAAATCCCTCTGAATTCAAAACCTGGAAACATCATTCCCAGAATCTGGAGGTTCTTTTAAACCTTATTCAGATTTATGAGGTATTGAAGGAAAGGCAGAAATCAGGATCACAATACAGAAACAACTTCTTCCTTTGCTCATCTCCCTATTTGTAATAGAGCATTTAAATACTTTAGTTCCAGGCATTGCCTATTAAAGCAGATGCACAAGATGAATTCTTAGGTTCTTTCCCAAGGTATTTCTATGTTTCTATAGACCTGACATTTTCACTAGGCAAAAAGAAAGTACTTTAATTTCCCTTTCATCGCCTGGGAATAGAATTACAGAAGTTAAAAGTCCTGTGTGCCATACCAGCACTGAATTAAAACTCATTCCTCTGCACTTCAGTCCAGCACCTTCACACAACAAAATAATTTTCTTTCACAGTAATGTAGTACTTTTGCTGAATTTCATAGAATCTGGCAGAGAAATTCTAATTCTTGTAAAAGAAGTGTAACACAATTTTTTGGGGTCATATTTGTGTAAATTTCAGGTTGTTTCTAACCTAGGTTTTCTTCAAGAATGCTCTGGGCATACCCCACAACCAATTTAACAAAACATTGTCCAAGGAGGATCTTGCCCCTAAAAGTATAAGAAACTTCACAGTTCAAACTCTTTCTAAAAGTACTTGAACAAATCCTCTTGAAAATATGAAGTACTTTAGTTTAAAAGTAATTCACCACACTTATATTTCATTATCAGGAGCCAACCCATCAGCTGCATGGCAGCAAACACACCCTGCTCCCAGATGGGTCGTTCTTCCCTCTCTGTGTTTCTGGAAGTGCAAAAGGAAAGTTCCAGTGATGCCATCAGGCCCTAACCCTCTTCCAACCACGGCACTACAGAAGTTTAAGCTGATAAAGGAAATAAACAAAAGCTGGCAGGAAGCTGAAGGAATTTGGTTACGATAAACAGAAACAGAGAAACCTACTTTGGTCTGTGAAGTCATTAGAATAATTTGTTTAGAAAGCAGTGAAGAAAAAATCCCCAGTAAATACTTTGGAAACTGCTGGATCAATTTGCAAGTGCTGGAAGCACACCAGCCTCAGAGACTCAGGGACATTTGTATTAAGCAAGAGACACACAATTAAGCTGCATCTCAAGCTAAAACCCTGAGGGCTCCACATTTCATTCCAGTCAACCACTGCTGGTTTTTGGCACTATTTTCTTTGCAAATATGAGTAATGTGGGCCCTTTAGTCACTATTAAGCCATAATCTGGGGAAATCAACCACTTCCAATAATCTTATACTCCAATTTAGGGCACTCTGAAACCACATAATGAATAATACTGTCGCCAGTTCTCTCCTATAATGACACATGACATATGCCTGCTATTCCTCTTTTCAAATCAAATCCAACTGTGTTGCTTTTTTTTCAGAAAATCTTGTTTATTGTGTTCATTTGAGTTTCTTTCTTCACTCATTTGATGAAGAAGTAAATTTCTGCTTCATAAGCAAGATATTCATTGTTAACCCGGCATTCAGAAAGCAGCTGATTCCTTTGCAATCAAAAACAAGTTATTTTTTCAAGTGAGTAACACCATGTTATGTTACAAGTTACTCCTGACTAATAAAAAAATCTATTTTCACTGTAAATGAGAAAGCTGATTAAGAGACCTTCCAATGTTCTTGTCCCTCCTGGATGGATTTTACCTTTTAGTACCAATGAATAATTTGCAAGAATGATTTCCCTGTTGACAGATGTAGAAAAGGTTTTACAGCTAAGCGTGTTGAATGCCAGAATAAAATCAAGCCATTTATCCAATTTCATGCCTTATGACCGTTTCTGGTTTGGTTTTTTCTTTTCATAACCACTGGAAAATTCTGGTCAATAACATACAAAGGAGCAATGTTCTAAGGAACACAGTAAATTCCAATCTATGCTGACTATGAAAGAAAACAACAACCTGCAACAAAAAAGTCTTTGAAAGATGTGCAAAGATTGTAAGAAGAAAAGTCTCAGAGATGAAGGTAGAAACTTTTTGATACTTCTGCTTTTATAACTTGAAAATTCAACCTTTACCTTACTTTTAGAAGATGGATTGAAAATATACTTTACCAAAACATTGCTTTTCTGATTCTCAAGTAATCTAAGGCACTGTGAAATATACTGCCCTTTATCAGAAATATTCCCAAATTATTCTCCTACTTCTGCAGAAGCAGCATATCTAAGTTATAGATAACTGTGTGGATAATTCCTTATTCTTCCCAGGCAAACACAATCAATTGCATTCCTGAAATTCAATTTAAAAGTAATTTATCTTACATGAATATTCCAAATTCACAAGATTTCACATAAAGCTATTCCTGTAGCACAGTAAATCTCCAATGGAAATTGTTATTCAAGTAGAAACGGCCCCGTGCAAAATAACTTGCAAGGTGTGTGGTGCAGTATTTGTGTGTGTGATCTCAGGGAGAGCTGTGTGAAACCTGGTGGAAGAATAATTCACAACTGAACTTTAAACAAACTGTTAGAGAAAGTCTACATACAAAGGCAGCCTTGCAGGTGACTTTTCCAAGCAGTTTCCATCACCTCACAGACACCCTGACTCATCAGCTCAGAGCCTTCACAGGAGTAAGTGGTGATTTCCCTGTGGTCAGATGATCTTTTGCAGGAAATGATTGCACGACATTTATGTGCTGTGCTGCTTATTTACTTCTTCCTTCTCATTCTTTATTACTATTCAAGAGTTTTATTTATGGTAGGAAAAATGTATTATGGAGATACCTGAAACTAACACCAGTGAAAGGAAATATAAGGTTGATTCCTTCGTGATCTCACATTTCCAAACACTTTTAATCAGGCTATATTTACCCAAGGAGGAGACCAGAGAATTAGAGATCCTCTCATTTCTATGAGTAAGCTCAATCACAGTAAAAAATCCCAATAAAACCAATAAAACACGACTCCAGAACAATATTATTATTATACCTACTGTAATGACTGACTGAACTAGCCCAAAACCTGTTGTCTGATTATTTTCTTCCGAACACCTAACTAGTGGTAGATAATATAGATTAACATTCATTGATATATCCATAATATAAAACAGGAAAATGTGAAACTGTTATACTTAAGTAACACGCATAACAGGAGGCTGAAATATGCCTGTATTAAAATTTTGGTGATGTAAAAGACATGAAGGGATTGCTGGAGGTCGTTACCACACCTTAGAGAGTTGAATTTTCTCAGAATACCATTTCTCATTCACAAATAAAGGTTATTGAATATTTTCAGTATTTGAAAATATAATGTCCACTTTATTTGTTTGCCCTTACGTCCAGTCTTTGACTTAGACTCATGCTTTATGAGAGACCTCAAAAATCATACCAGAAATCAACTCAGAATGTGTTTTGCTACAACTGCTCACACCATTACCAGTCCAGGCTGGCTTTCTGTGTGTGACAGCACACGCCATTCCTAGTACAAAGAACCTTCTATGGACAGCAAAGGGGAAGTCTCATCTCTTCAATACACTCCAGACTATGGTCTAGATGTGCACAAACCCATGGGAGAAGAAGAACAACAAAAATCTGAAATCCATGTCCTTTCTGTTTCAGTGGAATGCAATATTCTGAGATGAAACACTCAGGAGCAAAAGCTTCAAGGATTATTCTAAATCTAAGTAGAAATTCAACAGAGAATATTGAAAACCAGATGTTAAAAAGCAGGCTTTTACCATACAAAACCTATGTTCTAATATTCCATGTTTTCAGGAAAAAAAGTACACTGGTTGAAAAATCATTCACATGATGGTGCTACAGTTTGCTGTTGCAGTTTGTTGTTAAAGCTACATGAGCAAAACAGGATCAGAAAGGGAAGCTGAGAGGCAGAGCAGTGAATTCCAGCATTGAGAACCTCAGCACACACAGTGCAGAATAAAACCCACCAAGTGCTTCTACATGCCCACAACATTCTATAGTTCTCATCTCCCAGGCTGAAAACTGAGTTCAAACATCAGTTCCTCAAGGAGCACCATGTTTTCCAGCTCATGCAAAAACAGTAAAGCTTCATGTCCAAAATTAGCTCCAACTATATCAGTCCAAAATTAGGGCTTTTTCATTTATATCTCTGCCATCTTCCCTTTTTTATTTTAATTCATGTGCTGTCCAAATTTATACCAGTGGTAACTCCACTATACCCAGCAGACATGGAATGGTTTTAGTACAACGTACACATGAAAAATACCATTTCGTGCAAAGAGATGACCTCTAATGTTACAAGAAATGAAGTTATATACTCATTTCACTCCTACTGCTATACACCTACAAGAAATTAATTTCCACTGGAGATGCTGAACTGCCACATCAACTTGTGTAAAACCTAATTTTCTAAACAGCCATATGTATCTTACTGCAAATACACTGGCTGTTCCCTTGAGGACCAGATTAAGCTATGATCACTCTGCACTTGCAAATTGTGGGATAGTTTCACAAACTGTTAAAATTGTGAACAGAAGAAGTATGTTCCCATTTTCTGAATTCCTGATGCACAACTCTTTCAACACTTAAGTCTCATGCAAATTAAAGGATTCTGTTACATTCCCTTGTGGAACATTGACCACAAGGCCCAAAAGGAATGAGTCGTACTCTGATTGAATCACTCATTTTTAAGGTCAAGAGTATGTCACAGACTTTGTAGCTGGAGTGTTATCAAGGACACAGTTATATTTATACACGCAGACACAACGCCTTTTAGGAAATTTCTAGCAGTGAAGAAACATGGTTTAGATTCATTCATGTAGAAGGGGAGGTTCAGAGAATTTTTTTTAATGTTGCAATATCTTAGGAAATATTAGAAAATCCAAAACAAAAGCTTGAACAACACTCTTGCAGCTCAGAGCAGCTGTTACCTGCTGGTTATTATAAAGAGAAATTTCTCAAGGAACCAAATGATCACCACAGAAGAGTTTCAGAAGAACATTATGTGGATGAATCAGAAGATTTAATCTGAAATATCTTTAATCAAATGAAAAATATCATTACTGATGATCATATTAATAGAAAATGTATAAACTTAGACTTAAAAACCAGACTAATTTTCTGTCTGCAAACAAGGCACCTGAGAAATCACTGAAAAAACTGCTTAAATACCTCAAAGCTACACACCCTTAATGTTGGGAGGCAACACGAAACTGTCGAGCTGAGGGCTATCAGGCAGCCCAAAGCTTGCATTGTGGGGTGATTATCAGCCAGGGCACATAACCACCCACATCACACTGCAGTCTGTGTGGCTGTCCTGCCATATGGGCAGCTGGACAGTTACAGCCTCAGACCCAAGGGAACCAACCCTGTTCCTAGGGAGTGTGCTGGGGGAACGCACCCAGCCCATCCCAATCCAACAGCAAAGGGTGGGCAGCACTCTGGAGGAACCACTATCATTCATCACCCAAAGCTCTCTGTCCCCTCCCTGAGTTACCCAATGCCTCATGGATCACAGCTTTGGGATGCAGTTAAATTGGCAAGTTCAGCAATCCTCAGGCTCAAGGATGAACATTTATGTTTAGCATCATCTCCTGCCGTTCCTTCCCCCTTGGCCACAGAATGGAGCAAACATCCCCTCCCAGGACACTGAAGGGTGAGTCATCTTCTACTCTGAAAACAAACATTTCCTCATACAGACTTATCATCCAGAACCTCTGCTTTGGGAAACCGTCAGGATACAAAGTAATTCTGAAAAAATTCCATTTTCTCAACTTTTGTAGAGGAACTGAACTTATTAGGATCTATCCAGAAGGATTATGACTTTGTTTTAGGATTTTTAAAGCAAGAGTTTGTTTCATTTGCTACTAGTTTCTATCTTACTTGATAGTTGAATTATCCGTGTTTCCTGAGTGCTACATTTTCATCCTGCAAGGGAAAAAAAAAGAAAACAAAGCACTTCTGTAGAGATCTGAGCTAGTGTCTCTTAAATACACCATTTAATGCAGCTAGGTTTAACTAAATGCATTTTTATTTTGCTTTATTTTATTCTCTGACTTCCACAATGAATTTTCCAAAAGTTAGAAAAACAAAGATTCTTTAAATAATGTTCATCACTGATGTCCAAGCACCATGTCAGCAGGTAGTAAAATGCTCAGAATGTGCTCTGCTCATATTGAGACACATTATTTGTATTTACCACCCAAAAAGAAGACAACGGCCTAAAAATTCAGGCATATAACATAAATAAACATGATGTTCCCACAGCTACAGTAGCAATGTTAACAGAGCAAAAGCCTGTCTATAAAGTGAAAATAAATGCCATACAAAAGGTTTAATGCAGGCAGACATTCCAGATTAAATTTTCAAGGTGTGAACACATTGGACAAGCAGTGGGTCAGGCTGTGTTATCACACGAGCTTAGTTCCTAATGAAATTAGACAGAAAAAAGAAATGCAAGTAGTAAATTCAGAAATATGACCATTGGGTTCTGGTTATTTCTCTTTCCTATCATTTCTTCGAATTCAAACACGAATCTCAAAGATGAAAATATTTTTTATTTCACAAATCACTTCAAGTCCTGAATGTAAGCACAGGATATTCCAGGGTAGACAAGGGCAGTTTTAGCTCTCTCTGCCCTAATTTTGGTTTGATGTACTCAGGGCATGACTAATCACTATAGGGAGGTACAAGGAAAAAGCTCAGAAGTAACTATAGTTTCAGAATCAGCTTAAAAATCTGATTTCAGTTTGTGAAAACTACAGAAATCCTGGTACAATTTTGCACTCGGAATTAATAATCAAAGTGAATAGTACAGTAAGATAGAGGCAGTTCTCCTGCCCAGTTTAAAAGCGGTCCCCGCACCCAGACAGTATTTCTCAATCCACAGGAAATTGAATCTGAAATTACATATACCTAGGGTTTTCTTCTTGCCTTATTATGCTGTTTTCCAAGATGTAATTACATTATGGCATCAAAAGCAGCTCTGTTTTGCACAGGTATTACCATTTTTATTAACCAAAGTAACAATGGGTATAAATCATTTACAATTAGTCCCTCTAAGTGTTTAACTAAATACCTCAGAAATTTTGGAAATTAAACCAGTAACAAAAAACTATTATTTACTGACATGTTTTAATAAGATTAGAGTCCTCTGTGTTTTATCTTCTGAAATTATTTCATTCACTTCAGCTGGTGTGAAATTCTTGGCTAAGATGCATAGCCCCATTGCCACTCTGAGCAGTGGCTCTTCGCCTCATGATTAATGTCAGCTGCATTCACTAATTGAAAAAATGCAGAAACTTTGCAAGCAAATTAATGCCCTTCAGAAATCTCAGCAAAATCGCAAGAGTACAAATTTTGCAGGAATAAAGTTATACTGTAAGTAAAGTGGCATCGAAGTTGGAACAAGTTTAGCAAATGTCTTCACAATCAGTCTCCATTTCAGCAGCATTAATTTCCTACAGATTGCACTCTTGAAATGTGTCTTCCAACAAACACCTGACATTTATTTTCTCTGCTGGTATTAAGATTACTATTATTCCACTGTAATTGTTTTTCAAATGTTTCCTAAAATACTGGTTGCAAGCAACTCCCATAACCAGGCCATATCTATTCCCTTCCCATGTGACAGACAGATTTGGATGTACAGGCACATACAACCAGCAAACTGTAAAATTAGCAACGAAATGAAGAAACCCCACAAGACAAATTCTTACTAGAGTTAAGCACTTTACAATAAAACTTCCTAAATTGTTTCTATTGTTACACTAGTTCTGGATTGATTATTTCATGAAGTCCCAAATCAGAGAAAAAAGACACTCAAATCTGTGCCAGGGTCACAATCTCAGTTATATTTGCTATAATCCAGTAAAGTTTCATAATCCTCACTATGAAAAGAAGACTACTTTTTAAAGTCCTGAGTGCACTTAAGCATCTTTTACTTATGCACATGCAGCCTGCTCAGAAATCACTTCAGCAATTTTTGTGCCTCTATTTTTTAATATCTCTATTTACGATCATAAATGCCATCAGCAAAACTGGGAATTGAAATTACATAGTGAGGGGAAAATAGTCCCTGTTCTATATTTGACAGATTAAAATTGAATTGCAAAAAAAGTGGCTTAATATTCATAGATGTTTATGTTACTGCAAGAAAAACACACAGTTTATAAAATCTATCCCAAGAGCCATATGCAATTTGTATTGATTTTACTTTCATAAAGTTGCTACCTCTTTATGATGATTTATAAGTAGATGAGTTAAGTATTTTATATATATATCTATAATCTGTAAACATCTATCCAGACTATTGGCTGTAAGGAGGACCACAAAGCTGCTTTTTATGTTTTACAGTAATAAAAGACCCAGAAAACATAATCTTTTCAGTTATTCCTTAGTCACCACACTTTCACATATTATTAGCACTCTCCTAGAAAGGGTGCTGTATGCATCCTGATAGAAATACACTTTAAAACAAGCCAAGGTAGCAATGCAGGTCACACATACACACTCATGTATTTATAATGTGCTCTAAGAAGCTTTCAGACTATATAAACCCCAAATTCTAACATCAACCAAGTTTTAAAGGTCTGGTCACCAAGAGCTGGGCTGAGCTTTTTGCATGAGAAAGGCAAACCATTTTATCTGTCTGAGTAGATTCAAGTTCTTGAAAAACACCATTCCATATCCCACATTTTGAAGTGACAAAGACTAGGAAAAAAAATCTTTCAAAACTTCCTTTTAGGATGCATTGATTATTTTAAATGGAATTCTTTTCCTCAAATTCTCCAAATCACAGATTCTTCTTGTTACCCTTTTTAAAAATACACGTGGTGTTCTTTTTTCTCCAGTCACTGAGCACTTTGACTGCCACAACTTTTCAAATACCATGGAGAGTGTCCTAGCAATTACATCTGGCAATGCCCTCGGACGCTGGGACACATTTGTTCATTTCCCATGGAGGTGTGTATGTTCAGGTTCCTCAGGTGGTCTCAAACCCAACCTCCTCCTAAATGGCAGAGATGGTCTGAGGCTCAGGGACCTGAGAGATGTGGGAAGAGTGACTGTGGGTGAAAAATCCCCAGCCTTCTCCATGCTGGTTGCCACTAGATTTCCTGTCTTATTTGTTTGGGAGAGGGTGGGTGGGTATATTTTCTTAATTCTTCCTTTTCTGACCAATGTTCTCGTAGAAGCCCTTCCTACGGTTCTTCAAATTCTGTGACTAATTCCAAACTCCAAATGTGCCTTACCTTTCCTGATCCCATCCCTACACGTGCTAGCAACACCCCTATATTCTTCCCAGGACTGTTTTCCTTACTATATTTCAGTTCCACCAGGAGGTCCTAACTCAGTCATATTATTCTACTGCCTTGCCTGCCTGATTTCTCACACATGGGAATCAAGAGTTCTTGTGCTGTAAGAAACATGTGTTCAAAAACCATCAACTCTTTTCCATTCCTTTATCCCTCAGGGCGGTTTCCCGGGGGGAGCCTATCCTGGGTTTTGAGATTAAAAAAAAAAACCCACAAACCAAACCAGTCTGTGCAGTCAGGAATCCAGATGCAGCCAATCAGTGTCATCTTTAAGAGTTCTGCTAAGCCACAGCTAAAGCCTTTGGTTCATTACTTCCCAAAATAACAGCCCATGCCATATTCCCTTCCATAAATTGAAGATGATTGGTACATTTGCCCAGCTCTGGAAACATTTATGCTCAAGTTAAAGCACGGAGAGAGCCACTGTGAAAGGAAAATATGACTGAATCCCTAACCTAAGGCTTAACCACCACTGGCTCTGCTCATAACCTGGATTTACTGTGTTCCCTTTTCATGCACCTTTCGTTCCACTGAGCTGCCTGAATTCTCACCTTGTGTAGTATTCCTTGGTTAGAGCTTTCCTTCTGCTCCATAAATGGAGGAATTAGTGAGCTTTGGTTCAGTCTGGATGAAGTTCCAGAGTGCAAGAGACTCACAACTAAGCTGCTGCTTCCACAGAGCTGGGAAATTCCTGGTTAATGCAATAAACAAGATTACTTCTATTCCTTGCCTTTAAGCACAACGAAATTTAAAAGTTCAGCAATTGAACACCTTACTAGGAATCATTATTTTTTATTATTGTAATCCTGCACCAATGGCTACCACTTAAATGACCTTGTGAATGACACATCCCTCAAATACAAACCTAAAGATTTACCTGAAGGTTGATAAAACCAGTCCTGAAAATTGTAAACACATTACACTTATCACTGAGCCATCAAACTAAAATATACCTCTACAATATGGCTTACCTTTGCTACCAAAGTAAAAATACACTTTTAAATATAATGGATAATTCCACACCAATCCTCTTTGGTACTACGAAAAAAAAATAAAATTTATACTGGTGTTTTGTATCATATGATAGAGGGTACAGTTTAAGGTGTACCAGCCCAGCAGACAACTTTCCTACATCTAAGTACAACATGGGACTCTAATCCTACAGAGAGTTATGCATTGCCTAAATCTACTCAAAGTTTCATATAATTAATACCACTGAAACAGAGGTGTTCAGTACACAAAGCAGCAGGCTCAGACCAGAACAACTACTTAGATTAAAAATGGTCTGACAAGAACATTATTTTTAATTGAGATTGAAATAATTGACTTAAGTGGAGACTTTTTGTTTCCATTACTTGGCAAATCTGATTCTGCTTGATTTAAAAAAAAAAAAAAAGGATTGAGTGGGAAGATTCACTCTGATCTTTCCCAGATTTCATATTAAATTGCCATCCCTTGGCAATCATTTACCTGAGTCAACTTAGTATTCCCTAAGTCAGCTGAGCTTTCTTGCCTTTCATAACATAAAATTAAAACAGTAGAAATTATTGATTAATGACAAGAATATATATGGCTAGCTCCATCATTTAATAAAGAAAAAAAAATCCATACCATTAAAAAAATGGATCTGGTTCAGTGTCCATAAATGTAAAATGTGTATGCTTTACTACTCTCTGAGGAATTTCTGATTAACCCTCTAGTTCATACCATACTCAACATTTTTGACTGAAGCTCTAGCACAGTTTCTGTTGAACAGAAATGTCATTATTCAAGGAGACAAAAAGTCATAAAGCATAATGCAATCCTGCACTGTCACCACAGGCAATAACCAATAGTGTGAATTCAGGCAAATGACTTCTGCTTAAATATAATTTCCTTACAGTGAAATGCATCACACAAAAAAAAAAAGAAATTTGCTCATAAAACATCTGATAATTCAGGAGTCAAAAGGACTGGCTATATTTGCCAGGTTATAGAGATAATGACACAAACCACTGCTGTTCAGTGGCTTAGCCCTAGAAGAATGATAATATTGCTCTAATGCTCACAAGTCTGACACGAGAAGGGGCTGAATTACACTCTCTGCATGATGTACAGTGATATTTCACACAAGTGCAGAATTCATGAGGTGAAAAAAGCAGCGCAAACAAGAGGCACAATCATTTCAATTAGCAGGTAAACTACTGGCAAGTTTTGCTCTTCAGTCTATAAATATGATTTTACCCTAAAACAAATTCAGACGGATTTATTGATTAAGGAAAACAATTGATCCAGCGTTTGGTAATTCCGCTCCACTATTGCCAATTTGAGTAAACCCTGGTAACAAACATTGCTATATGACCAAGAGATCTCTGAAAAGAAAGGGCTTCTTGAGACTGTGTTATTATCTAGTTTACAGGTACAGAATAATCACAGTTTTGTGATTCAGAAAATGGGAAAGGAAATTAAAATAAGCCAAATAATTCTGGGATATTCATTGACTCGCTGCTAAAAATCTTAAGTGTAATAAATATTAACATCCATGCAGTTATGTAAGCAATATACAATATTATTTTCAAATTATATTTCAAAATCATTAGTCACATAAAGCCATGCCATAAAATTTGATTGAGAAGAGCCTTTATCCCATACAAAGTCCAGATGACTCTGGGAAACATCAATAAATATAACTCCTATTGTAGCATGGGAAGTCATTTCACTAACCCTCGCCTTGTTTGCTTGGAAAGTACTTGTGAGAACCAATAAAATCTTTCTTTGATTACAGTGGCAATCAATACTTTGTTTCGAACACAAGCAAACACTTCAAAACCCAGATTTAAAATACATCTCCCTAGAGTGTCTGGTTGACAAATACCGTTTTTTCTCTGGCCCTTTTCTTAAGTGCTGTCCCAATAACAGCAAATCAATTACAGACTCAGAGAACAGCCTGAGCTGGAAAGGACCCACACAGATCATTGAGTCCAGCTCCTGTCTCTGCACGAGACAATCCCCAAAATCTTGCCACGTGTCTGAGAAAGCCTGCTTCTTTGTAAAGGATACCTGAAACTATTTCCAAGACCATTCATAAATCAGATACTACAGCTTTGATAAGGAGCCTAAAAATTTTCCTGACCCAGTATATTTGCCAATATCTCCACGAAAAGTGCTTCGCCCCCTTACAGTTTCCTCCTCATTAAAGATCCCCTCATGGGACTCAGACCAGTATCTTTATTCAAGCTGAGATCAGTTTTTGCATCCTTTTCAGACTGCCTTGAATTTCTGCCAACACAGCAATATTTAGCCAACTAATTTAATATTACTGATTAATGAAAAAAGCCTATAGCTCCCAACTCTTTTCATGTGTCTAGTGTTAACGCTTGACAGGAACACCAGAAGCAGTACAGCTGGTATAAAAAGGTAATGTATATGGTCAGATATTTTCAGGAATTCTCATGAGTAATTGCTCTGTGGGATCAGCTATTTAAGTAGTTTTTTCTCAGAAAGTGACAGGCTATAACCACACCCAGTTCAGTTCTCTTCCAGTTTAAGAGAGATGTAAAACTGGAGAAGGTCCTGCTGATGTCGTGGTGATAAAGGGACTAAAGCACAGAGAGAGAGGGAACAGACATGCACAGTCTGGCAGAGAAAAGGCTAAACAAGACAACCTAACAGGAATCTACAATTATTTGTAAAGTAGTTGCAAGATGTTAAAGCCAAACTCTTCTCAGCCTCATTCACCCAAAAAATCAAACCAGTTGGGTCGGTTGAGTCTGGATGCTATGGAAAAGCTCTGCACCATGTGGGTAACGTCACAGATTTTATATCAATTCCACTTTCAGAGGTTTTCATGACTTTTCTAGACAAATCCATGACTGAGCTGATTTACCACTGGCATTAGAGCCCCTGTCAACCAAAGATTAGATTTGATCATCTCCTGAGGTTCCACGGAGTCAATTCTTTTATGCTTGTGTGATAACCTGTAGGAACGGGACTCATCCAGGCACTCCCCATCCCATTCTGAAACTGAGGCAGACTTGCTGTAGATGCCTCTTTGAAAAAGGTTCAGCTTTTAAGGATAAGGAAGCCATTTAAATAGATACTTACTATATTAAGAACGAGAGGAGTGTTTTAAACCACTGCAAGTGAGTACAGATTGAATTATACTCCCTGAAGTGCAATAGGGAATACAATCTAATCTCATTAGGTCAATAACATATTGTGCTAGTAAATCTAGTTTATTTTTTACTCTACTCTTACCATTCTGCACTGATTATTTTCATCATTTTACCCATATAAATATGCTAGGTCACGCAGAAAGCCTGATTACTGTAGTTAAAATTACCTAAGAAAAAACAAACTAAGTATTCACAGTTTCAGAAAAAGAAAACTATCAATTTTCACAGAAACTTTCAACAGTCTGTCCTGTAAACAGGTGTCAAGAAAATTAGCGAAATATATCAGATGCATAATTTTTTAACTCTGAGTGAAACACATCTGGAGGATCATTTTTATTTCCTTCGAGTTTGCAAGATAGTAGGCGAGCATTCTGAACTCATTGGCTTTTGTTTCAAAATAACTTTGGGATATCACTCCAGCAATGATTCCTGCTGGAACGCAGGCCCTGGTCGTCTAAACAAGGCACTGGGATCAGCACAGGAGAGAGGGCTCACGAACATTCCTGCACTTTACTTGTTTCACTGAAGGTGCCTTCCCTGAAGGAAGAAGGGAAACAAAAGAATTACAGAAAGTCGTGTGGTCTGAGAGGTTAAATTAATTTCCTCCATCAAATTTCAGTACTGCATAAAAGCTCCTGGTGATCACTGCTAAATCAGATTTTTATTCTGGTAAATCATTGCTTTTTGCAGCCAGGAAGACTTTGCCACCATATTTCTGTATCTGCATCCTGTTAAAGCCCTGGAAAATGGCAGGCAGCAGAGTCCTTAGAGTCGTGAAGAAACCAAGAAGTGCCAGCTCCTCACGAGTCACAAGAATGGACTGATGGAACTAATCTGGATGCCAGATTAGTTAGACACAGCCCAACCAACCCTATGTCTCTTTTCATCTCTTTTTCCTTTCTGTCCATGGCAGAGGAAAAGCTGAGAAATTCAGAAGCCTAATATACTCACTAGTGAAGTCCAGGAAGAGAAGCATCTCACTCATTACAAATGTGGCATTATTGGTATTGAAGCAGATTATGGATTTGTTTTTTTCTCCAGGACTGATAGGCAGCAAAACATTCCATTTATTCTCAAATTGGATTTACTCAGATATCTGTTTTCTGATCTTTCATACATCTGTCTTTCATAGCTACCAAATTCTTATTACACATTTGCCCCCTAGTTTCAATTTATAAACAAAATAAAAATATTTCAGACTGAAATTATGATGATAGGAGAAAGTAATTTCAAAAAACCCATGGCAAAATTTAGCAAAATTAAGCCATATTTAAAATACGTATATTTTTTTAATCAAATGACATGCTTATACATTACCTGTTTAAAATAATTAGCAACTGAAACAATGACCATATGTGGTCATTAGGATAATGATAATAAATGGAAATGCAAATTTCCACACAGAGAAACCTAAAGATCTGTGAGGGAGCAATGTAATTAGGACATGTGGAACAAATGGAACGGCACCATTAAGAATTTAAACTGCAAATATTTCAAATAAGAAAAGAGCAATAATTCCAGCTTTGAAAGTTTTGGAACAGCATAAATCTCTTAAGAAATGTATTGTCCACAGGACTATAAATGTTATGTTTTAAAATCTGATTGTGGTGAAGTCTCTGCTTGTGTCTTTGCAATAAACACCAGATCAGCCGCCTGCAGATGGCGGAACCGATGCAACTGATGCAGCAGCAATTGTGAAACCTGGGGTTTGCAAAGAACAGAAAGCAGTGTGCTCCATCCTTCCCCCTTTTGGAGCAAATTTAGCAGTTCAGAGTCCCCCGTCCCTGCCCCGTGACCCTGCTGCTGTAAACGGGCGCTGGCAACGCGCTGACTTATGGCAGCAGTGGAATTTGACTCCATGCTTCATTAGCTGGCCGACAAAGCAATTCAGGCCAGTTATTGAATCATATACCATTCTTACTATTCTCCCTTTCTCAGTTTTATTTCACTGGATATTTTTTTTTTTCACCACCCTATTTCTCGGGAGAGAGAAAAATGCTTTGTATTCTATTTTTAAAGCTATCCCCAGCAGCAACACCAATACTAGTATTTTCACAGACTTTCTTCTCCCATCCACAAATTCTAATAATATGCCATAGAAACCAGTTTAAATGTTACACCTAATTTAATATCTTAAATGAACAGTACTGCTAAGAATAGATAATTATTCAATTTCTATTTGATATTTCCAGTTCATTTTTCTGTGTAGGCTTTCCTTAATGCTAAACAGTATTTTCTAGTTTATTCAATAAACTATCCTACCAAACATAATATTTCCCATCGGAATTGATCGGGAAGTGATCAGAGCTGGACAGCAGCACAGCACTGCCTTCCAGAGTTATTGAGTTACTTCCAGTGAAGACCATAGGAGCTTGCAAACAACAGAACATTCATATTGCCACACTGAACATAATTCGGTCTTTAACAGTTACTCAAAATTATTCATTTCAGTATGCTTAGAATAAATTTCAGTATTCTTAGAAGTTACAAAAGATGTTGCAAAGAATGAATGATGAGACACGAAGGCAAGCATGTATATGCATCATTTTGTGTATTTTTAAAATAACTGCCTACAAGTTTCATCCCTCACCACCATGATTACCCAACCAGCATTGCAACATAAATACCCACTGCTTCCATTCAACAGTTTCAATAAAAATCAAAATAAAATCTTTATCACCTGCACCCCCAAATGCCAAGAAAGTATTCTACATCATTATAATTTGAATGTCCAGAATCTTATCTCAAGGAAGGGCATCTATGCTTCCTGAATTTTCTTCATTTGATCCAGATGTGAAGGGAGAGTCAAGAAACAATAAAAACTTGCACCCCATCATTAGGGGTATTTTTGTACAGAAATATTTCCCTCAAAACTATTTTTCCATTTCCATGAAAGTTTTTGTAAATGTGTCAAAACAATTAATATATTCATTATAGAGAATATCATTTCCACTCTACAAATCAGGACCTGAAACACATCTGCTTGTCTGAAACTGTTCACATATTTTGAACTAAGTCTGCAAGACACGGCCCATTTAAAATAAACACAGAACAACAATAAAACCAAACAGGTTGTTGAATTTATGTTATGCACATAGAAGAGTGCCAAAAAACTTTAAAGACGCTACAGAAGCAGGTGAATCCTTAATAATTATAATAATAATTACAGTAATAAAAATAATTACTGCTTTTTACAAAGCTGTGGGGTTTTATCACATTGATTCTCTTACAAGAGTTTCCAATAGAATTTAAGTAGAGGAAACAAACGTGTATTTTTCTAAGGTTTCCCAAGTTTTGATTTAGCCCAGTGGACAAGGTTTGAGCCAGCACCTTGTCATGGACACACACTCATTAATAACTCACCAGAGCTCCTTGTTTGGGTTGTGCCCCACAGACAAGGAACCCTGCTGACTCTCTGTTATGGAGCCAACCTGTACCTGTTCTTTAAGACATGAAATTTTCACTACAAATTGTGCATGTCTGATGTGCCAAACAAAGGTTCCTGAAATAAATGAAGCAACAACTTGTGTCATGACAGTGGACGCAGCAGCAGCTGTAACAATATGCTCCCAAAAAAATGCTTGCCCTTGATTTTTTGAAAACAAAGTCAACATCCTTAATTCTCAGGGTCTTTTCTTTTAATTAGATGAGTAGTAATAGAATTTTAATTAATAGGATTTTATACATAAGGAATTAAATAAAAAGGCATTATATCCCTTTAAAAGTAAGCAATTCATTCATAATTCTATCTTATGAAATAGCAATGTTTTAAATAATAAGTGCAAATACACAGATGGTAAACAGCAGGAGCTCCTGAATGACAAAAACCAGAGCTTAAAATGTTTGTGAAATCCTTTCTTTAATATATAGTTTCATCAAGAACAGCTCCCACAGGAGTAACTGGAACTTGTGTGTCCTTTCGCCCCTTTATCCTGCGCTATTTCCATGCACCAGCTGTGGTCACTTGCAGAGACATTCAACAAGTCACCGTGTCCAACCACCACGAGTTTCCTGGCACAGGTCTTTCAGAGGGAATCAAGCTGCTCAAAGTAGCCTGACAGCATTTAAATTAAAGCCCCCTCCCAAAGTGGGGAAGAAGCATGAGAAGCATTTCTCTAACACCAGTGATATTCTTAATAACGAGGCACCGTGGCGGCAGCAGCATCTCTCAGCAGGTCAGTCAGGCCTGTTTGTGCAAAGCAGTGTCAACACTGGATTATTCCAAGGAGTAAATCCAGTGGCATTACCCACAGCAGCAGAATTCTGTGTACAGGCTACATCCAAGACATTATTAGAGCCAACTTTTCTGCTTCTCCCTCCTCCTTCCCTCTCATTAAGGCAGTAAATCCAACGTGAGTTATAAGCACCATCTCTTGCTCCTGAGCAATTAACTCGTATCATCATTCTACAGTCACCAGTACTAATTTATCCTTAATGAGAAGAATGTTAGAGCCCACATGCATCTCTGAGTAAATACAATGACTTGTAGCACACTCATAACTGTGATGCCTGTGTGAAAGTTAATATACATTAATTTAAATAGGCCGATAAAGCAGAAAGAAAATTGTTACAATTGCATAAAGGCAGGTAATGGCTTCCTTCAAATCAACGCAGGAACTCCAATCTCATATTAATATAATTTTCTGAATTATGAATAAAATATTTAGAATACTAAAAATTAAAATAAATTGAATTGTGCTTCCTAGCTGGTGTCTCAGTTTCAATTTTTATTGGCCTTCTCTTTAATCTATTTTTATGAGATTTTCCTTCCATAATACAACTAGGGCAATGCACATATTTGAACTGTATTCCCATCTTGATATATCTGTTATTTTACTTATGCAGAAATTACAAGATTTATCCCATAGGTTACGAGTAAAAACATATATTAGTTTTCATTGGATCTCTTCTAAGTCTCAAGCATTGATATTGTTGCCTTTACTAAAACTGGGGTTTTTGAAAGTTAACTCTGTAGGGTTTGGGTTTTTATTTTACCTTAATGGATTAAAGCCAGCTTAGGGCAACATGAGATCTAGTCAGTCTTCCTCCAAGGAAAGTTCTTGGTGCAAAAAGTGAAAATTAAACCTGAAGGCTTGAGTACAAGGTGCGAAATGCAAAACTCCCCTTGTGTTTTCTCATAATCTTCAACTTCCTTGTTAAAAATTTATCAAACCTACCAGTTATGAATATCAAGCACTACCAAAATGCATGAGATTAAAACATCAAGATTCACAGCTTTAAGAAAGTGTCAGCCTGAGAAACTGGATTTCTTCTTCCTGAATACCATGTGAATTCTCCATTTTGCTACACTGGTTTTTAGGTGAGAGGAATACAAAACACATGTTGAAGGTGTCCAGCCTCACACAGCAACACACACCACAAAACAGCCCACAGAGGCTTCTAGAACAACAATCTAGGCTTCTTTTTTATTTATTTCTTACTCTAATCGTGTAGGCTCTTAGCAGCCTCTAGCTGTTATCTCTTCTCTCAGGCTGAGGTCTTTCTCCTTGAGCCTCCAGCTGGAAGATTTTTAATTCACACACACTACTGGTCATCCCCTGCAAGGGAAGGAATGCCCTCAGTGATGGACAGAGACCATTCTAACTCCAAGCTTGTATGCAAGAGAGTATTTCTAATGTCTTTTTTTTTTTTAATGTGTTTTTTATATGTAGATACTGAGTGATAGATACACATGTGCATATATACATATTATGTACATCTGTTGTGTACTAATCTATATATGTTTATATAGTTACATATAACTTCTTTTTTCTAAAGAAACAATTTACTCCTTCAGGCCTGGTCTCCCCTCTGCTGAATATTAAAATAAGATGTAAAATAAAGTCTCCACGCAGCCTGCTTCTGCTCTAGGAGAGGTTCATCCCATCAGTGAAGTGAAACAAACTCTAAAGCAGGGATATGTGCCACTGAAGCCACGTGGTAACCCACAATTTTCCTAGGGTGTTCTTGGGGGTTTTACTGAGGAGCTCTGTCCACGGATATATTTCTGTTTAAACACTGCCCAGGCCACGTTCACTGCCCAGACCTGTTCTAGTAAATCTATCCAAAGCCAACACCAACTCAAACACCACGTCCTTTGCAGCTGCATAGTCTGTAACTGCTGTGAGGCCTTCAGGGAAGTCAGGAGGGTGCCCAGACTTTACTCAGCTAGGTAACAAAGGTAAGTGCACACGGAAGCAGCAATGCCTGCAGTAGCTGTGTAGTGCTCACAGGGTTAGGAGAACAAAAGGGAAGTACAAATTCACACTGACAGATTCAAGTCATCACCACTGGTAAAGAAACTGTCCTAACCTTTGTGCAGTGTTACTGAGAGAGAAGCCACTTTTGTTCTCCACTATTAAAATAAAATGTTCTCCAACTGAAGTTTGGAAAGAAAGGAACGATGATCATGGAATTTATAGTTTTACTTTTCTGCTACAACATCTCTCAAACAAAAATAGAGACAATATTTCTTGCATTACATAAATATGTTTATAATGTACACTAAACTGAAGAATATTCTTGGAATTTACCTTCATCTTTAAAAGCTGCTGCTCAAACTTTTCAGATCCAGCAGTATAACACACATTTTGATTTTATAAGCAAGTTCCTCACCTATCTGGCTCTGCAGTTTATGTCCCATCTGTATCTGTTTTATGAATGCCGGTGGACTTTAAAGATCTACCACCTTCCCTTCAGTTCCTTTCCTCTTCTTCATTAAACACGTTCTTGACACATTTTAGGACCCATACTGCATGCACATAGAGAGGATTTATGAATAAACATGTGAGATGAGCTCCTGCTCACCCAGGCTAACACTGAAATGCAGCAGCAGCTCTTATCTTTAGTTTCAGAGTTGGGTGAGAATTCCCCATGGAATATGCATTGTGTAATATTTGACACAAACCTAACATTTCTTTTTGATTTATAGTTGTGTTCTCTGAAAAGTACAAATAAAACCACACAACCTTGCAACATAACTTTATGCCGTGCTGGAATTAGCATCCATGTGTTCCAGGGCACTGTGAGCTGCAGCAACTGCTCAGCTGTTTACAAATTCCAAGCAGGCACAGATATGTACATTTGTATTTAATTAATTTATCAACCACGCTGCTCTTCTGCTTTATTCAAAACCCATTTCCACGTGGCTAGAGTAGGCTCTCACTGAGACTATTTTTTTCCATCTGTAAAATCCGTAATGTACAGATTAAGTCATTTTTAATTACAAACTAATAACAAATTAATGGTATAATTTATGCGGTAATCTAATTTGTCATTTGAACACTGTAGAAAATAACAGTAGCTGCCAAGCAAGACATCCTAGAAAATTGTTGTAATACATATTTAGATAAGTGAAACCTCATCATATTATTCCAAATTAAGAATTTCTAAGGAATACGGAGCAAACGACAACAACACTGTAAACACAACTTGAAAGTCAATTTCGGACCATTTTGGTAAAAATATTATAAGAGTCATAAAACTTTCCTGTACTATTTCAACATGTATCTTTCTCACAATTTCAAATCACTCTCAGGCTCTACATTCCAGGTTGTGAGATACCTGGAGCTGGAGGCAAAATTCCCAGCAGTGAGAGACCCCTCCCATCCTGCCAAACTTCGAAACGAGGCACGATAAAGAACCAGCCACTTGAGACATCTTAAACTGGTGTAGGCTTTCATTTCTTCAGCATATACAACATTTTCTACAGCCTCAGATTTTCGATTCGGCATTAAATTGTAAATGATGTGCAACAATACAAATTATGTAACTGCTGTTTTGTGTGGGCTAGAGGTATGTTTGGGCATAAAACGGGACTGAGATGAGATGTATGCAGAGCTGCAAAAGCATGAAAAGCAGCACTTCTAAGTGCAAAGCAAGAGTATGAAAAAGCCTTTTCTTGAATCCACAAAGTTGTGTTAAAAATTAATTTTCACAAATACGAGAAAGTTGTGCTTTCTACAGCAGAAAGCTGGAACTGTTTGTCCAGCTGTGGCTCATCCGTACCAAAAGCACAGTCCGTAAGACAGGATTCTGACACCATCTCCTATGCTCAGAATACTTGAATTTTCCAAGACTTTTGGCTAATCTCTTCCAAGAACGAACGTACTTTGTCTTTTACCAAATGGTTAGTCTTTATTAAAAAAATCCTATTTTGAGGCATTTGTCTTTACTTTGTTTTGTGAATCTTGAAGTGTTTTGGCATTATTTCCTATGATGTTACATAATTACTCTGACGTCTTAAAAAGTAGGAAATATGACACTGGAAAGAATTTCAATATGGTCTCAGTAAAAAAAAAATCCTCTTCAAATGTGCTATAGTGACTGAGAACGAGAGAAAAATAAAACCATCCCCTAAACACCTGGACAGGTATTCAAGTCACTGATGTGTACATATTTCCTTAACTTCAACACATCATGAATTGGCCTGGAGACTTTGATCCCATGCATATTATACAGGTAAGTTTATTAAATATTGCTGAAACTGAAATCTTCAACATCTCAAAACTGTTTAAGGCATTTCCCAAAGCTATGCCTGCCCTACCAAGGATCCAGCCACTGGAGAAGGAACTATGTAGGTACTGCTCAGCTCACCTGGCAGCATAATGTGAGCTTCCCAGCTCCCATGGATATTTATCTTGGCTTTCTTTCATGGATTCAATTTTCCCTGAGAAGGACTGTATATGAAATTACACGATCAGATTGTTAAGACCCTTATTCACACAAACTTCCAGGAAAAAAACCTTAACCTACAATTGAAAATGTGTCACAGAAACAGTCTGGATAGAATTTAAAGTTTTAAGCAAAACTTTTGGATCCAAGAACATTCCACATGGTATCTCCACTGTCACCAGTAATCTGTACACTGTGCCAATCTGTATAAAACCAACTGTGAAAAATATCACATTATTCCATTCTGAGCAGCTTCCTACATTCTTTACATTTGGAAGTCCACCGGAATGAGAGAGGGATTGAAAAAGATTTAGGTTTACAAACAGGAAACCACAAAATATTTTACTTTCTTTTCCCAAAACTATAGCAAGCAAAAGATTTAAAAGAAAAATAATTTAGTGGATTTTATCTATGTGTGTATTTGCACATGGAAATTAAGATACATGTTATACGCTCTTTATCTACATTAAAATACTGACATATTCCTCAAAAAAAAAACCCCCAAGAATAAAGCTTTTTTTGTTTTTTGGGGGGGAGGTTTGATTACTCATTTCACTCTGCAATGATGCAGGAAGAAATTGATCAATGACATTGCTCAGTATCACAAAGTACTGGGTTGTACTTGCCTGATTCATTGTTCAGTCAAGTAAGTAGAAATCAAAGAATGTTGTTAAGATGTTAATCAGACCTTTGCCCTTCACGTTCAATACCGCAACTTTGTTCTGTAAATTCCTGGAAAATCTGAAGTTTTTGTTTTAGGAAAAAAACCTGAATTTTTAAGGCTGTTTACAGATTAAACCATCTTAAAAAATTGTGTTCAATTACATAGCCAAAACATGTAGTAAGAAATATTTGGCCTGTGGAACTGGAAAAGCTTCAGCAGAGTGTAAAATTCAGTCGTCTCCATCTGTAGTTTGGTTCACAGAACCACAGAATGAACTAGTTTGGAGAAAACTTTTGAGATCATCAAGTCCAACCTATGACCTAACACTGCCTCATCAACTAAACCACGGCACTGAGTGCCACGTCCAGTCTTTTCTAAACACATCCAGGGATGGTGGCTCCACCACCTCCCTGGGCAGACGATTCCAGCCCCCAATCACTCTTTCAGTGAAGAATTTTTTTCCTGATATCTAACCTAAACTTCCCCTGGTGCAGCTTAAGACTGTGTCCTCTCGTTCTGTCAGTGGTTGCCTGGGAGAAGAGACCGACCCCCACCTGGCTACAACCACGTTTCAGGGAGGTGTAGAGCAGGGGGCCCTCCAAAATAAAAGACTGATGTTTCTAGGCCAAACGAGCTTCCAGAGGCCCGAGAGCTGGGTGCTGCCCTGTGGCCACAAGAAGCCCCTACCACAGCAGGCTGGGGCAGAGTGTGTGGAAGGGCTCCCAGCAGGAAAGGCCCGGGGCTGAAGCAGAGCCAGCTGTGCCCAGGTGGGCACCAAGGCCGGTGGCCCCTGGCCTGTGTCAGCAGTGGCGTGGCCGGCAGGAGCAGGGCAGTGCTTGTGGCCCTGGGCTGGGTGTTGGGGAGGCCACAGCTCGAGTGCTGTGTGCAGTTGTGGGCCCCTCAATCGCAGAAGGACATTGGGGGGCTGGAGCGGGTGCAGGGAAGGGAAGGGAGCTGGGGAAGGGTGTGGAGCACATGTCCTGTGTTGTCGTCCTCCCTCCCTCCCTGGGCTGAGGGAGCCTGGGGGGCTCAGCCTGGAGAAGAGGAGGCTTGGAGGGGGACGACCTTCTCACTCTTGGCAGCTCGGTGGGGGTGGGCTCTGCTCCCAGGGAACAAGGGACAGGACAGGAAGAAATTTAAATTGCTTCTTAGGAAAAAAGTCTTCACGGAAAGGGTGGTCAGGCTGCCCAGGGCAGCTCCAGAATCACCGTCCCTGGAGGGATTTAATAAACGTGTAGATGTGGCACTCGGGGACATGGGTTGGTGGTGACCTTGGCGGTACTTGGACTTGATCCCAAAGGTTTTTTCCAACCTAAGCGATTCAATGATTGTACAAAAGGGAAAAAATAAACATTACTGGCATGTTCAATGAGTTACAAGGGAAAAGTGTGCTTCTGTTTATACTTTTCAATAAATAACAGAAAAATTCCTCTAATCAGCTTTGTTACTTCAACACACACGCCTTGTGCCTTTTTGCTATTACCTTTGTCATGAGAAAGAGGTATCAGAATTATCATTCTTGATATTTCTGACCTTTTCAGTACTCGGTTATGTTTAGATTCACTGCCAGTTCTACCTCTTCTTCAGAGGTTACTAAGGCTGTAACCAAAGAAAAATGCAAATTGCCAGCAAGTCAAATTACAGAACATTAATAAGGTCAAAGCAGTACAGTTTGTTATCATCTTTCATGGAATACATGAAACATTAACGCTGTGTTACTTCATTTTCATGACAATAATTGTTAAGAGACCTTCCCGTGCAACTTATTCTCATTACAACTTTAAAATTACATTGTGATTTGTAATCCTGTAGTCCTCTTAGAATTTGTCTCTCTCTAAATAGCTTATTTCAAGCTGCACAGAGCTGCACAAGAAATATTTCCAAGTAACATGTTTTATTTGCACTTCAGAGTTTCACTGAAACTAATGGAAAGTAGACTGAGGCACATTACCAGGAAGACTGTAAGACAGGATGCCATTTCACATGCAAATGCATGAAAACAATGCATGAACCCCATGGCAGAGCAAGACACTGAGCTAAAAGGCCTCCATCCAACCTACTCAGTTGGAATTCTTCTCTATCATTCTGAAGACCAAAACACAAGCCACGTCTGCAAATGCCTACTTAAGGTAGAGTGTATTTTATAGAGAATGGTAAGGTTGGAGCAACCTGCTCTAGTGTGAGGTGTCCCTGCCCATGGCAGGGGGTGGAATTGGATGATCCTTAATGTCCCTTCCAACCCAAACCACTCTGTGCTTCTGGGAATCTGTGATTTCAGCATTATAGCAACAGGAGACAAGGTTTTCTCTCCCAGTGCAATATAGACTGCCCAGCCCAAACGATACACTGCTCATAAGTTAATATATTCTTCCAAAAGCTAATTGGCTTCAGGATTACCTAGCTTGACCTCTGAGATAGCAAGGGATGAATTTTCAGCTCAGTGCTAGGAAATTATATATTTTTGTATATATTAACAAGTTGCATACCAACTCCCCATGCATTAGGGTGAACATTAATTTGCTCAGCAAATATTCATAGAAGCTTCTAAATTATAAATCATATATGGAATACTTTCCTCTGAACAATAAAAACATCCTTGCTTTTTATTTGGAGCACCAGGGTTTGAAAGCAAAAGTAAATATAATTGAAAGTTATTTATTTCCTAGACACTAAAGTAAATAGACAACGCTGAAGTGTTGGTATAGATTCCATTTATGACCCATTTATGAAACACGTAGTGTGTTTCTCATTTTGAAGGTAGGAAAAACCTCTCTTTTTTTGGTTGTTGTTGTTGCTTATTCATTCTAATTTTCCAGCTTTGGCAAGGTTTATTGTGAGTTCAGGTGGACTGTACAATTTAGAGGCTCCAGTCAAATGGGGACTTGAGTAGCTCCATATTCATAGGATCTTTCATGTGTCTCTTGTTCACAGTACCTGGCTTCTGAGCAGGCCTTGAAACAACATTGTTTTTAGGGAACACTGTCCAGCTCTATCCAGAATCCCCACCTGCTGAGATGGAAGCAGGAAAAGGCAGAACAGTAAAATAATTGGGAAAAAAGGAGAACAGTCATATTCTATTTTTAGGTAGCTAAACTTTCCTCAGTGAGCTATACTGACATTACATAGTTTGGGCTGGAACCTGGAAAGCAATCTCTTATCTGCATGGCAGTAAAATCCCAATCTCCAGAATTTAGGTGTCCGCACCCTCTTCTCCAGTTGCTCAGAACAATCATTTTGGATTAAGCCCTTTCTAGAATTGGAATGACACAGCCTATATCCATTACTTTCAGTTCATACATTCTCCTTCCCACTTCTCCCCACTCTTGGCAAATACCCAGTTATCAGCCTTGCCACTCGTGGTAGGTGACTACTGCAAGCCCGGACACACAGCTACAGGCTCTGTAGGCTTCTTCTCAGTGAGGCTCCTTAAAAAGACTCCCAGCTTTTTGCTTTGCCTCCCACCCTGTCACAGAACCACACTCCTCCCACCTGTAGAACGCCTTTGTAAGATGCATCAGTAAAACAACCTTACAATTCTGTTGAAGCTGGGTCACTAACACAATTTAAGTTACAAACTCTGAACCAGTTGAGTGAACCCAAAAAAGGACTGGAAAAACAAGCAGCCCGGATATTGTAAAGCATTTGTGCTATTGAAACAGTCAATATATCATACAACCACAGCCCAAGGCTCTGCCCGTTGGAGCAATAAATATATACTGAGAACTCTCGGTTTCCCTGTGGCAATGAAAACCACTGAGTACTAACATGTTTGGGGCTTTAGGGAAAGACTAGATAAACAAGTTCACGAGTTTCTCCTGCACAATAAACTACAGCAGCTCTAACCTGAGCTCAGTCACTCAGCTGCCAGTTCTAACAATCAGCTGGAGAGCAGAGGGGGAACTGTCAAAGACAACTGATTTTATACAGGTGCAGTAATAACATTTATGAGATGCTTGCAAATCATAAAAACAACTCACAAAGCTTCACTACAGGAGTAATTTGGTAATTAAATTTGGACAAGCTGAGTTACTTTGGGAGTGGTACCCCTGTGTCCAAACCCTGCATGCTAACGTGGGGTTATGGGAGCAGTGAAAGCACACCCAGCTAAGAAACACTCTCCATTCTGAATAAAATCAATGAGCATTCTGATCAGAAGGTTTGGAGTGAGAAATTATCTTCCATGACAACTGGTGGAAAGTGTAGCTGGGTCACCATTTTATTATGAACATATAAAATAATTCTTTTAGCATGTTATAATTAAACTGCTCACCTGGGAATGATAAAAATTAATTGTTTTTAGTGTAACTATGGGATTTTGTTATTTCCAGTCTTAGGTTTAAAGCAGGTGATGCAGTAAGAGGACCTGAATCAAAAATCTGTACAAAACTCTGTCCTTATATTAATAGCTTTTGCATTAGATTGACTCACATAAAATTGTATGAAATCATGTCAGACTGAAGAGTGTTTCCATGGCAGTTCCTCCATGCCAGTGGGCTAACACCACTGTACACTCTATTTGGTACTCATTTGTTGAATGTAGCTTCTATTAGCACAGCATTTAAAAATGCATTTTCCTTTTCATTTTTTAAACATTGTAGTGCCATACTACTTGATAATTCACAATTACGCTAGAGTTTGCAAAGCCTTTTGCTTTCCCCAAATTAAAAAAAAAAATAATAATTTCCTTTTACTTTTCTAAACTGTAATTCTTAACTTGTGGATTTTTTTTTTTTGTTTTCATGATCTGACTTTGTTGCTTTTCATGAAATCAAACTAATTGGAGCCCTTCTCTAACAAACATGATAAATGGCTGGTTTCTTTTATAACAGAAACCATGTAAAATAGCATTAAAAGGTTAATTTTCTGGTTTTATCCACCTCTATGGCAAGTGTGGCTGTGACACTCAAAACAGAGTTACACCTGAAAAGCACAGTGCAAGATAAAATATTATATGATATATAAAAATTCTAATAGCACCCCAAATGCAAAATTATGCTTTTTCATCCAACTCTTCTCCTCCATTAATAAGCACCTGAGTAGGAAGGGACAATGTGAGAATTGGGAAATGAAAATCTGTGGGTTTGTTGGTTTTCTTTAAATAATAGCCTAAAAATAAAATGAGCCCCTAGAAGATTTAAAGTGTTTTAAAAAAGACAAAGTTATTATATTTACAATTCTGAGTATTTCCTTTCTTTTGCCCATCAACAAATTAAATTAAATCTGACTTTTTCCATCTTGCTTCTATATTTTTCAAGTATTGAAAAGAATTGATAAATTCTTATAAAAGCATGAACAGTCAAACAGCCTCTAAAACATGAGAGGAACAGATGACCTCTAGAAATAAATCAATCCAACTTTGAAATATGCATTAGGGGTATAAAATTAGTATGAATCTGTCATACATTAGGATTAAAATAAAACAAGTTCTAACTGTCATTTCAAAAATTAAATAAGTTATTTTTTAGGTAAAATCCTCATTTAAAAAAAAAATAGAAGCACCACCTATTTCCTATTTCTACATGAATATTCAGCACAAACTACAGCTTGTGCCATTCCCTACTACTGCAGTAATTAAGTATTCAGACCAGTAAACATCTTGGGTGGAATGATTTTATGACAAATGACCAAAAACGTATCAACCATAAAAACCCAGCCCTTCCAAGCTCCCTGAAGCCCAGGCAGCTCAATCACTGTGAAATCAGACGGGAACTCCAGAGACGGCAGCACCACTCCTGCTAACTCCACATAAATCTGGGGACAGCTCCCCTCCACTGCCTTCCACACACACAGGGAACAAAGAGGAGCAAGGGAGGCTTTAGAAGCCTCAGAGATAAAAGGATGGAGCATTTAAAAAAAAAAAAAAAAAGCCAATATGGAAACCAAGCCTGCAGTCCAATGGCTGTTGGATTGATTGGTAGCAGGGCAAAAAAAAGCTCAAATAAATGAATAAAGACTAAAATCAGCGAATACAGACAGCACCCCATATATAGGGCACACACAGGCTAACTGGAAACACCTTTATTTTCTGAAGTGTCCATATTTCAGGAGGTACTAGAATGAGTATGCGCTCAATGCAGGAGGTGGTGGGGATCACAGACTTAGCGTAAGGAAAACGCATAAAAGTTGAGATAAATGCTTTTAAATTCCTTTGATTTGAAGTTCCCCTGATTAAAAGAAGCTTTGCTGCACCAAGTGCACTGCAGGATGTGACCCATAACCAACACAGAGCTGTATCAACCCCCTCTATGCATGTGTACCACACCTTACCCAGAACAGCTCCAGAACACGGGAATGTTGAGGCAGGAAGGAAAACAAAAAAGGAGGGGAAAGAAAGCCAAGTGCTGATTTCTCTGTATATGGAACATTAAATATTAAAGGTGGCATGCTGTAACAATTACACCCTTCAGCAGCCTTCAGTGCTGAACTCCTACTTTTGACCAGCTCCCAGGTCTATTTTCCCTGTGCTTTTCACATGGAACCAGCACATTAATTAGGATGAGATCATGCAGCTTCATCCAACAATGCCAATGTTATCTGAGGGCTGGACAGCATCCAAATTTCATTTCAATGTATCACTTGGGCATTATAAATGATAAATCAATATTTCTAATAGTTTTCCATTCTAATGTATTGCAGTGGAAATAAGCCAGCGTAGCCTACAAGAAATATGCAGATTAAAAAGGTCAGACTGAGCATAATGAAACGTAATTATTAATTTTGGTCAAAGGAAACTTGGAGGCAATTGGTCACTGAAATCAGGGAAAATTCAGGAGGAATTTGAAAAATTAACTTAATTTTTTAAGTTAAAGCAAAAACTAACAGGTCAGCAAGTCAACTCAGTTGAAAAAAATGTTCATTAGCTTTGACCAAGGGAAGGGAAATGAATTCCTAAGAATTCAAAAGGCATAACTAAAATATATGTGCTTAAGTACAGCACATCATTGCTGTAATTCCAGAGAACATTGTATGTGAGCTGTGGCACTTACATAGCATGGTAATAAATACATCCATTATTTAACCCTGGGGAATAATATATATATTTTCCCCATATGCCTACATGCATTTAGCTCAAAGTTCTTGAATGATGTCTTTGATTTTGGTTTGGGCTTTTTGTCTTCAAGATTTTAACAATAAAATGTACCTGACTGACAAGACACAGAACAGGAAGAAAATATTCTGCATTATTTAAGTGGTCAAATAAAGGTAATTAAGCTGAGTGCTGCAACATGCATTTGAGTGTATTTCAGACATTATGTCAGTAAAAGTAAGAACATAGACCAAAAATTAAAACAATTGAAAAAAACAATTAGTAGAATAAAAAATAATTCTATTCTAAGCTCATTCTCTCACATTCTGAAGACATAACAGCAGCTTCAAAACACTATTCCAATATTACTTTTGAATATTTATCAAAAGAATATGCAATTCAAAACAGGAGTTCTTATAATTAATTTGTATTAATTTTTAAGCTTGAAAAAAATCGATTCAAATCTCATAGAACATAATATAAAAATAGCCAATTCCACTAAAATCAGTGTCGTAAATCTTGCCTAAGGTGGGAGCTAAGTCCCACTGAATTCACTGAAGTTACCTAACAAATCCATTTACTAAGCAAGCAAAACCAAATGTAGATCTCGTGAGTCTGCTTAAGAAACAAGGGGAACCCTACAGGAAAGTTCTGTCATCGGACCGCAAAATATGAATAGCTGGTACTGAAATTCAAGACTTACACTTTTTGGACCACATGCATCTAACTTGCTTATACTGCAAGACTACAACTCAGTTCTTTACAGAGCACGTGTGACACCTGTGGAAAATATCTCAGTTTCTAAGAGATATTTAGACTCTGTAGAACAGTAATAAGGAATTTGGGGTTCCTTTAATACCTTTTATGAAAAAGAATGGTAAGCTAATTAATTATAAATAACCTTAAGCCAAAAGCGAAGTCAAAACCACCTGTGTTATCTTGACTGAAAGTCTCCCACCAAGACTAATCTCCATGATTTTGACAGAGTAAAAGCCTGATCAAGAATGAGCTTAAAATCTTCCCTGGTCATGTGTCTTGAGTATGAAAAGATGGGGGGTTTACCTTTTTTAATTTTAAATCTCTGTGGGAAGTTTTTTTTGGATTTTTTTTAAAGTGCATTGTAATTCCTATGAAGAATAAAAATAATACAGCTGCTTTATGGCTTTCCTTAGAGAACAAAAAAAAAAAAAAAATCTTAATTTTATCATGGTCCATTGTAATGAAAATTGGAACTTATTTAAAGCAGTGTGTGTGAGTATAAATCCCCAATTATGAAACACAGCTGCAAAGGTGTAGGCAGATGCAAGAGATCTGCTGGTTACAGAGAGAGCACCTTAGGGAGTGTACTGAGAGGGGACAGAGAGAGACAGGGAGAGGAGCTGCTGACCCCGAGTGCAGGGATCCTAGGGCCCAGGACAGTTCCAGGTCCCTTTATGGCACGGCAGCCCCACAGGCTGACCCTGCAGCTGCAAGGGCTGCTCGGTGCAGCAGGAGCTGCTCACACCGATGGGCAACTGCGGAACATCCTCTGTTTGCTTGGTAAGGCTCAAACCGACGGGATTCCCCCTCATTCCAGAGCTGGCCTGTTGGACAGCAAATTGCATGGACAAGGCCCACGCTCCCCATTTTTGTCCTCGGGAGCATTTGTTTTACTCTTGTTCACCTCATGAATTGCATTCATTTAGCGTAACTCAAAGTACAGGGATCCAAACCACTGCCCTTCTTCTAACGCCCCAGCACACTGAATACCCAAGACTCCAAACTCTCAGTTTCTCGTCTCTGAGTCTCACACTCACTAATGAACCAGGCAATTAGAGATAGTCAGAGTCTTTACTCTGTGCTTGCCTTGTGTTGAGGGTGGGGATGTTTGAGAAAGCGCTGCGGCGATGGGCAGAGCCTGACAGAGACACACACCTGCACACACTGCTTTTGTCTGCCAACTCAGATACTTTAAGTCTGTTCCATCACCCACCCATTGCCACACCCTCATTTCCTACCTCCAAATAAGTGAGAAATAACCTCAAGAGATGAAATGTATCCATTCTCCCGGTAAGACCCAGACACTTTCATTTTTACATGCTATTTGTTTACACATTTGCATTCCAACTGCCTTCACACTAAACCATAACACTTGCTAAATATGGGACATCATCTGGGAATGTTTTTGAGATAGTTTACATGTCCATAAAGCAAGTTCTGGTAAAACACATTGTAGCACACAGTAAGGATCTTTATGACTACACTGTGATTTGACTACTCCAAGGGTAAGAAAACAATCCTCTTAAGCCTCCTCTCCTTTGAAGACTATCCATTTTAAAAAGACAAAAGCAAAACACAATTTCAAGTTCCAAAAGTTTGAAGCATGAGGGTGATTTCTGAGGAAATGCTGGCGAGCACATCTGAAGATCCACCTGGTGAATCTCTCGAAAATGCGTGCCTGCCATTCCAATCTTTCCTGCCCATTGGTTTGAATGGTGTATGAATTAGATTAACTGTCCTGATTATTCAAAGAAATTTAGCTTAACGACCTGCAATTACTTTAATGGCTTTGAAATTCAGAAGGTAAGAAGGCACTATGTTTCTTTAAATGAACATTAAATATAAAATGTCTCTGACTGTCATGAAAACCCAATTTTATTGCGATTTAAATTATTCAGAATCAATATCATACATTAGCTATAGCTACGAAGCTTATGAAGACAGGACCTAAAAGCGACCCTTTTTAATACAGAATAATGACATATTGTTTTGAAAGTAACAGGTTATTTGCTATGTATCACTGACTCAGAATGCAGTATCTGTATTTCTTATAACACTGAGCTATAAAAAGAAAAATGGACTGAAGTTCATCTTTGATGAGCTTGTGCTTAAGCTCATTTCCCCACTTTGACTATTGCATTTTCTAAGTTCTGATGAACGTAATTTGTAGTCTAGTTCCATCATGTGCCTCCAGTCAGAGGTAGTAAAACAGTACTAACAATTCCACACACAAAATATAGCAGGAAACATTTCAGGTCAAGCAAGAATTAAAGAAATCTTGAAAAGATTAGATTAATGAAAAAAGTATGATATTGGTGTGTACCAATTCTCAACAACGACTTAAAAACAGCTTCAGTAGTGTTGCTGCTTAAGGATGCATCATTTCTAAAGAGTAAAGAAAATGAGTAAGGAATGATAACGCCATAAAATTCACAAAATGTATAATCCAACCTCTCTGATTCTCCTTGCCAGTGCAGGATAGTTGGAATACAGTGTGGCACAGGCAGCCCATGAGATCCCTCACTCCGAATTCCAGGTACCAACAAGCACAGGGAAACTTGGAAAACTTTAAGTTAGAAAACACAAGAGTAATGAAGAGCTCCTCAGGAGACAAACAAAGGGGATTGTTCAAAGGGATGTGCTTAGAACTCAAGTGGAGCACCCCCAGGATGACTTCAGCTACATAACTACAGTGTAGGATACCTACAAATAGTCAGCTAAAACCCTTCTGTAAGTCTCCAGAGGACTTCCTTCTCTTTTGAGGAAACACTGGAAAGAAATACTGTATTTATTAGCTATTATACATAAAACAAACATCCTAAATAATTATATTATATGACATATTACTTTTAAGTTAAAGGCAAATAAAGTCATCAAGTGCTTGGGTCTTTAACCTTAAAAAACAAAAATAGGGGAAGAGGATAAATATAATTGGAGATACATATCATCAGTCAATGCTGTTACATAGGGACCCATCATATATTGGGCATAATCCATTGGGGAAAAATAAAATATCTACCAGCAATCTATTTTTAATAGCTGGGAACCAAAAGCAATTCCCATCAACTCCCATCACCAGTCATGGTTGATTCCCACTCTGGGAATCAAATCACATTTACATATGCAACTTTAGGCACCTGATTTTGATAACTTTGGTCTGAGAGTTTTAGCTTTACACAGAGCTATTGTACTCAACAGAGCTGGCACTCACTCAAAATCTATACTTCATTTATTAATTCAAGTCACTCACAAAGTTTCTCCCACATTCTTCCAGCCCACTCCTATTCTAAATTTGTACACTAGAATTTATTTCAGACACATTTCCATATGCAATAATTTCTTTTCCCATCAGCACCCTCTAACTCCACAAATGGCATTAAGAAGGTGCAGTTGGGATATTTTTTCACTAAATAATCATTATAGTGCATAATAATGATAGTAATAGTACAAACAATAAATAAAAGCAGTGAAATGCAAAGTAATTTTGTGACAGCCATTTGTCCTTCAGAAGAAACAAACTGTTCTGTTTGTGGTGGACCAGGGTCATGAACCATCAGCTGAACACATTTTAAACACAGAAATTACAGCGTGTGAAGAAAAGGAGTCAGTTTGGGAAATATTCCAGTAGGTTCATCCACCAAATAAACAGCAAATACTTCTGTGGGACACCGCCTGTGCCGCCAGAGGAGCGCTCTGTGCTCCCAGGGCACGAGGAACACCTTCCAAATACCAGCACCAATCGCACTGAGGGCACTGAACACATTTCCACTGCTCAGAACACCACAGCCAGGGCTTTACAAAGCTCCCATCCAGCTTACGAGTATGCGCGCCTAAATAATGGTTGTCAATAATAATGAATAATTAAAAATAATTAATAACACCACCTCAACAGATCTTATAAAAATATCCCGTTTGAGGAGGATCAAGGCAAAAAGTAGTGTTTCTGCTCTCTGGGATGAACTTCTGGACCAACTATGAGTGTATTACCATTTACGTTTTGTGGGATTTTTTTTTCCCCAGAAACTTCTTGAGAATTACAGCAATTATAAGCAGTGAAAACTTTCAAGGAGGTTATTTGGAATCACGACACCACTTTAATTGCACCTGAAATTTCATGCTAATAACTTTGCCCAACAGCAAAAACAAAACTCCAAAGAATCCACTGACTGCAACAGCTTATTGTCCTCCCCCAACCAATGTCATATGCACTAGATCTGTACTTCTGTTTTCTCCCTCTCACAGCCAATAATCATTTCCATTTTACCTCCAAGCCAAGTAAGAAAAATAACTTTGAATCATGAAAACTGCCCAGAAAAATGATGTGCATTCATACAAACCAGACTTTTTTGCCTCCTATTCATTTCTACTTCACTGTATTATACTGAGAAATGCAAACATGCAATTTGGGAGTATTTAAAATCAGCTTGCTTCCTCTGTATACCTATGTACATGAATATTAGGGTTAGAAAAGAAAAGAAAACAAGATTATTTTAGCACAGAGGCAAAGTCTGCTCCATTTCTTCAGTGCTCTTTGAAAAAAGAGTATTTTCAACAAAACTGACAAAAGAATGGAATAAATTACATATGAAATTTTAATACTTAAAATGCCTATCATATTAGAGATTATCTTGAATATATTGAAGATCAAAGCTACAAATGACTGATTTTGAAACTTCTGGTAACTTTCTATTTTATAAAGAAGACTGTCAGGAAAAGGGAGTTAAAAACAATGACAGTGCTAAGAAATCATGGAGTAACAATACTGGTTTCTAATTTTAAAAAGTGCTATTTTTAAGGGAAGAGCCTTTCATGGTGAGAGAAGGTTGGGCTTGAGTCCAAAGACAATAAAAAGAAATTTACTGCCCCCTCCTGGACTGGTAAAACAAAGTCACATTTTCTCTCAACTCACAAAATCACAGGGATGAGGTTCTTTTATCAGTTAACACAGACTCCATCCACACAGAAAGCTGGAAGAACAGGTGATGACTTTGGGTGACTCCTGGAAGTTAAAAGCAGCAAGTTCGACACAGGAGTCAAAGAACTTCTGGATTATTTGCTCAGAATCATCCTTAACTATCTGTCCTATGGCCAAATGGTGCAGCAGAACAACATGTAGTCCCATAAACACAAGAAAAATACACCATGCTCAAGGGGAAAAGCTTTTTGTCCTAAAGAGCATAAATATTTCTTTATTTATGCAAGTTAAGCTGGTGTTGCTTTTGGTTTGTGTTTGGGGTGTTTTATGTATTGGGGTTTCTTTTGTTTGTTTGGGTTTTTTTGGTTGGTTGGTTTGGGATTTTGTGCTTGGTTTTTTTTCCAGTTTGGGTTGCAGTGCTGATTTTTGCACTGCAGGGTGGTAGTGGTATGGTGTCTGTGCCTATGATCCCTTACGACTCAAGATTTTAAGAAAAATGGGTTTGTAAGATTTTAAGAAAACAACGGGTTTCTTATCGACAGAAATATAAAATGCCAACTGATCCTGCCAACAGAAACTGTGTTTTACTTCACCTTAAAAATTTTATGAAAAAGAAGCCCATACTAAATTTAACTTGCACTAAAAACCAACACATAAACTGGAAGGAAATGAGTTACATGAGCTTTTAAAAATACTCATAAAAGGATTTTATACTTAAAAAGAAAACAATTAATACGACTATATTTACAAACTACTTTTAGACAGTAACTTCATAAAAACAACATTTCTTGGCACAAACTAGAGTAAGGATTGAGAAGTGTCTATGAAATGACAGCCAGAAAGGAGAAGCAGTTCAGAAGGACGATGTACATGAATTCCAATTCAAGTGAGTTTGGGGAAGGGCCCAGAAAGCCAAACACAGCAAGTTCCTTCTCAAAACAGGAGAAGTTCAGCCCAAGGCACTGCCAGGGCAGGATTAGATCACAGAGCTGGACCAGTGGCACAAGGCTGGGCCTTGCTGAGCTGGTACCTGACCTTGTCAGGGCACTTCTCCCAGGGCGAAATATGCCTCAATAAATTCCCAAACTTGGCATGGACATCCTTTCTGTCAACATCAAATCTGCCTATTTTATGCAGTCTGCTTGATATTTATTGCCACGGATTTTAGGCAATGCAAAGGAATTCTGCTTTCTGCTTCAGTTTGGGAGCCTTTCTGCCCTTCCTGGAGCACCAGGAAGTGATAGAGTTGATGATTGTGTCCAAAATGCTGCTGGATTTTATTCATCTCATCCTTTAGGAACAGTACTACAGCTGTAGAAGCAGTAGCTACTGATCACTGCATAGAGTTTTGCTTTTTGCTATGGAAATTAACTTTATGCTGCTTCATGCTGGCAGAGGAAGCTCTGAAGTGTTTGCTCTCTATCTGTGCTTTTCCACACTCTGAAATGAGAGATCATTTGAAGCCATGAGAATGTGCAGCACCAGATCACAGTAACCAGTTGCTTCTCCCACTCTGCAGTGCAATCAGCAGATTCCTCCTGCTCATTCTGGGCTCACTGAAGCCACCCTCCCTTCACAAACGGGGTACAAAGATCATCTCTTTCTGAGAGGGGAAAAAAAATAGGCTGTTCACTGCAGTTTGGAAATAATCTAATGTGTGCGCTCAGGCCTCCCACAGATGTTAGGATGCTCTGAGATTTCCTTGCTGATGAATATGGTGAAGCAAAACACCCATCTGGACACACAAAAACATCACAAATGGAACCCTGGCCCAATCATTCACTCTGTACTGATGACTATGGCTTTTAATTTAGTTTGCTCATGAAACTCATTTAATTGTAGACTATCCAAACATAGTTCTAAAATAATAAAAATTTTATTAATCTGAGAAAAAAACATAAAAACATTTATAAGCCTCTAAAGTTATCACCATAGAAACTCCTCTGGGCTCCAAAAGGCAAAGCGTTTTACAATTATATGCTTTGATATGATACTCACTGTATTATTAAGTTTAATCAACTGTTAATATGAAATTAGGAGGCCTTATAAGTACCTCATAGAACAATCTTTACTGATAAGATATTGGGAGGTGTAGGTAGTCCTCAAAAAAATTCTCCTCACTCCTCAGTCTATCATCCATATAATACAAATTATGATTTCAGGGGTGCTATGCAGATCTGTTTCAGGTCTAGAAAGAATATTTAATAAGAATATTGAAAATAATGAAAGCTCGAAAGCAGTGCAGTCTTAAAAAAGGGGGTTAAACAGAAATCTGGCTGATATCAGAATCTGACATCAAATTTAAAAAAAAAAATCTTAATTGTTGTAGATTTCAAAATAAAGAGCTGGGGGAATCGGTCATACAAATCAGCAGCCCTGGTAATTCTTGCTCAGCCCATGTAAACAGCAGCCTTCTATGTTCATATTTTGCCTTTAAATATCCCCCTTCTCCAAATGCTTGTGGAAAGACTTTCCAGGTGTGAGGTATCTGCCACCAGGTTTCAGGGGGATTAGAGGGAAGGAGGTATCTGGGGGACAAACACATGCACAGAGAGGAACTTGAAATCCTTTTGATTCTTCCATCATCTAGATGCCTGCTTCTACTGTGGTCTTCTACTTGTTGAAACCGTCCATAAAAAGTAAATCTGAAAATTTGGGAAGCTAATTCACCTTCATTTGAAATAAATCTTACATTGCAGATAGCATTAAATGGATTTGTCTAAGCAGCGGCATGGTTTAGCTGAGCAACTGCTGCCCATGGCTAACTGCTGCTAGAAAATCCCACCGACATTAATGCCATTTTTCTGCATAATGAAGAGTGGAAATGTGATCTGCTATTTCAAATCCAGTTTGGGATGACAGACACTGATTTGCCCTCATCAAGATGATAGAGTTACATGGTGTTCTAGAGTTGAAGTGAGGAGTTTTTTCCTAAACATCAATGTCCATATTTAAACTATTTTAATTTAGCCTTTTTTCTCTCTTTTCTAAGCATGTTTTGGGAGCATTTTCACTTTCACTTCTGCTTGTTTTATCTTCAGGTGTTGACTATTTCTACCTGTTATGCTTCTGTGGTATGCTGTGATATTATTTATTTCATACTACATAGTTCACATTGTCAGACAGAAAGGAGGTGAATGAATGGAGGAAGAACTGAAAATTGATTATATTTGCATAGGCAATGATGACATCAAACCAACGCACTGTTTGTTCTGTGACTGCATACAGATTTTGATCAAGGCTCAGGATAATCCAGAGGTGAATTACAGAATCTGCCAGAGGTTTGCAATGAGGCTTTGGACCAGGCATCTCATCTTCCACTTCCTCAGGCTGACTGTCTTTAGGCTGCCTTGCCTTTTAGGCATGGAAACACACAGCTCTTGCATTCCCAGTATCCGCCAGTTACAAACTGGCTCCATCTGACAGTGATAAGGTGCCAGAGGAAGGTCAATGCCCAGGCAAAGCCACTGCCCGCCAAGCCAACCTTCCATGCCTGTAGTACCCAAGCAAGGGTGCCAAAATTCTTTTGGCTGCTTAATTAAAATTTGTGTATACTAGAGGTTGTTTTTTTGCTTCAAACCACCTGCAAGCTATCATCTTTTAGTAGTCAAAACACTCACCAACACCTGGCAGGGTATTTCTGAAAATGTGAACCTGAAATTAAACTGTCCCCCTCCAGACCCAGAGGGATGAGAGATGCTGGGGAAGAGAAGGTCTATTACACAATACTGGTCAAAAAAACCTTAGCAATTTAAAAAAAAAAATCAAATTTTATAATACTTTCACTAAATTGCTGAAGAGCTTCAGAAAAAGAACCCACACATTACAGTGTACTTGATAAGCCAGAAAAGAAACAAAGGTAAATCTTAAAGGAAACTCCTGAAGAGGACCTTGTAATGGCAAGTAAAGTGGAGTTTTATATCCCTGTTTTAACTGGTGAAGAGGATTCTGTTCAGACTATGACCCTGTCCCTAGGCAACTAAAAGCTGTGCTGTTGTTTATGATGATTAATTTCCTAGACTGTTATGCTTCAAGGTAATAAATTATTTACAACAAACTTCAGTAAAGCTAAATGAGCTCAGACTTGGGAAGACATTTTGAAGGTGTGAAAAGGATTGGGATGAGGGGAACTAAAATAAAATGCCTAGAAAAAGAATCCTGCCAGCTTTAGAGGGTGAAAATTGTAAAAGGAAATGTAATGATTGACTATAAAATATGGATGGGTGAAGTGAAATTTTGAGAATATAGATTTGTTTCAAAGTTTTCAGGGTTGAAGCAAAAAGGAATCTTAAGGTTGTAAAGGTAGGGAAGCGTATCTGGTGATGTTACTGTACTGCACTACTCCAAAAATGCAAGACAAACTAAAAACAAGGTACTAAAACTTCCCATCAGGATTCCATGCATTCCACAGAATGCTCAAACTACACCGTGCAGAGATTTCTGGGTTCCACTCAACCCCAGTCATGCAGACACATTAGACTGATCATATGCTGAGCCAATATTAAAAATGTAAACAAACAATTAGGAAAGCTCCTATTCAATAACACTGGGCAGAACATCCAAACCCAAATGCAGCTTAATGGACAAATAAATCTCCCTGTTTTCTATGCACTAAGACATGTCTGTCAGCCACAGCAGTAAGGCCCCATGCCATGAGGAGCCAAGAAACATTTATCCAAAGCAGATTTTTTTTCCACTCAGTGCTCTTACAGAAAGGGTCAGAGAACCCATGTGCTCATGCACTCTACCAATAATTTTTTTAACAGATGAGAAAGAAACTTGACAAATGTTTAAGTAATTAAAATAATGTCCAATTAGTGTATCTTTCTCTCATCTTTTTTTTTTTTTCAAACAGATTCTTTGATGCCTTTTCCCTTCAGGTTAAAGAACTTCCCCTTAGTACTACACAAAGCATACTCAGTAAAAAGAAAATAAAGTATAAACAGAATAGGGAATGGGTTGCCAGGGGAAAGTTAACCTATTTTACTATCTGGATTGATCATGACACCTTCAGTTAATTCTAAAAAATCTTACCTATTTGTACTAAGGGATTAAAGTATTATGAATCTCCTCCAATTCCTAACTCAAAGATAAAATACAGGTACGTTGTAACCAGTAAATCTATTTCTGAAGCAACAGAACCTACTTTGCACAATTTAAAATGTGTCTACACCCACATAAAGAGGTTCCTATTTAAAATATTACAGACTGAGATTGCATGTCCGGGTTTGTTTACTTTAAATCTCACAACAGTGACACATATTAAGTACGATTTAAAGCTTACAACAATCAGTAGATACAAATACTGAGTAATCCCACTAGTACCTGAGCAAATTCAGATTTCTCATCTGTGCGGAGGGAGCAAATAGCAACACACACCTACATAGCACAGGTGTTTCAAAGCTACCTTCTTCAATACCTGGAGAGTTGCCTCAAATGTCAGCCTTCCTCAGGCACCAACTGCAACTACACTGATATTTTGAAGACGTGTCAGTGGATTTCTACTTGTGCAATTTTTTCAAAACAGGTCCTAAAATTCGTTTCTGGGACCAGTTTACTGGCTTCCAGTAAAGCACTTCTAGGATACACTTGTGGTTACATTTATTTGACTCAGGTTATACTGTTTTAATCATCTGTGCTTTAGATGCACAGTGATGAGGGAATTATCATGCACTTGGGGACACGGTGTAATTAGGAAAGTGGCACAGCAGGGGAATAGAAATGATTTCAAAATCTTCAGAAATCAACCAGCCACTATTGCACTGCTGTTTGTTTTAAGTTGCTATAGAAGCATCCAAGCAAAAAGCATGAACGACAAATCAAAAGAATGCCTGATATTATAAATAATTAAAATTTCTGCCCTATCATTTCTCAAGGCTCATAAGAAGCAAGGACGTGCAACCAACTGGGTCAGACAAATGAATCCATTCACACAGCTGGTAAAAGAGTCTGCCTGAGCATAGCTAATGTGCTGGGGTAGGAATATTTTAGCAGGTGTAATTATACTAATGATTTATTGAATGTTTGATTAATTGGAAATTAAGTGAATGCACAGTGGCAGAATTGTCGTAGCAAATCGTTCAGCTGTTTGGTTAAAAGGTGCTCAATCTCCCTTCAGTAAAGCAATTAAGAACATCCTAAATCATGGAAATGAATTATCTGTGCAGAATTATCTGATGTAATGATACTCTTGCACACAAACTAAAACCTATGAACAAACTACCCTAACAAGAAGTGAATTCCTGAACTTAAAACACAAATACCGTACACTTCTCATGAAAACAGGGGCCCTCCTGACTTCCTGACATACAGTGTGGGAAGGGAAATATGTAGAGTCCAGAAAGAATAAAAACCTCAGGAAGAGGCTCAGATTGCAAAAGATTAATCAATTAATTATTAGCAAAGCTGTATCCCAGATAAATCTTTGGTTTATGTTTTTAATTAATTGTTTTCGCGTAACTTAATAAAGAACCCCTACCGCTGCCTTATAAAAATCTTTCCAGCATTGGTTAAAGAATCTGCCAAAATAGAGTCCTGATGTTTCTTTTTCATTCTGACTTCACTGATTACAGGTCCACTCCAATTCAAAATTATTCGAGTGCTACAGCTATAGGCTTAGCTGGGGATATTGAAACCCAGTTGCTCCCTGACATACTTGGACCAAACATTACCATTTGGATCCAGAATGTCTTGCAATAGCCTTTTGATAGTGTGGTTAATAGGAAAAAAGCCAAGTCCCCTCATAACTGGAATATTATCAAAAGATTAAAATTATATAATGCAAAGCCAGAATCAGAACATGCAAATGAGTAGTCAGCCTGCAGCAGGTAATTATCAGATAATAGGTTTACTATTCTTATCCTTTCAAGTATTTGGTAAGGCAGCTCAGAAAATCTTAGAAGAGAACAGTGAGCCCACAGTGAGTTCTTGGAACAGAAGATTTCTTTAGGAGTTCTATAAAACAATAAACATTGCCTTTCCTATTAATCTTGATCAGTTTAAGGGAGCCTGTTGGGGCATGGATCAGGAGACCAGAGCCACACTGCAAACTCAAGCTAAAGTCTGGGCCAATAATTTGTTTTGTACTTGTGAGGAAGGAATGTGTTTGTGTGAGTGGGACAGTGGTGGCAGCTTTGAAAAGGCACAATACCAGAAGCCTCTTCTTGAATGCTTCTGCTTAGGTTCAGGCACATTCACATGCAGCCTAATCACAGTTACCTAAAACAATCTCCTGTATAAAACTGGATTTTGTTTACTAACTGGTCTATATAAAGAAAAAATTCTTTATTCATACAAAGCAAACAGCTCTGCTTAATTTCACAGCCAGGAGTTAAGAGGACCTGGCAGCTACAGAAGATTTGAAGATTTTCACATCTAATCACAGTGACTGTTTTCCCACAAGGCACTAATTGTGTCATGATGCAAACCATATAAAGTCTTTAGTTTAAGCAGAGAGTTCTAAAGATCAAAACTGGGAAAATAAATAATCTGTGTTTTCTCCACCTGCTCTCTAAACAGGACTCTATCTACTAATTCTTTTCTCCTTCTGGGAGGGCAAGGGTGGCAGCCCCATGAGCTTGCTGAAAGTTGTCAAAGCCATAGAACTAAAGAGAGATCAAGAAAGCTTTATCCTGTTCCTTGTATGCTCATTCCCAACCTGAAGAGCTCCTTCAGCAACACTTGAAAACACTTCATGCTATAACCACAGTAAAATGGAAGCCACTTGACTGAGCCAAGCGTGGAGCAAGTCTATCATCACACAGCTCCTCCTCTCCCACTTTGTGGCAGAATCCTCTGATCCCGATTAACAGAAAAGCTTAATTAAAATAAAATTAGCGCTCTTTGCTTTCCCTGCTGTCCTCCCTGCTGTGAAAATCTACTGGTACACCGACTTGTAAATACCAAATTGACTTATTTAAAAATGTGTTCTTTGAATTCCCATTTATCATATTTTGTTCTCCAGTCAGTCTGGCGCTTTGCCAGTTCAACAAAAAGAACCACCACCCTTCCATCCACGTGCAAGATGCCAATATCAAGATCACTGCTGAGCTCCACAGTGTCTATCAAGCAGCTGAGAGGTTACTCGAGGTTTTACATAATGCTAAAACCATCAAACCACGTGCATAATTGATACTAACATGCCAAAACATAAGAAAGAGCACACACAGCCAGAAATCCATTCACAGATAAATCTCACCGAGTTACAAACAATAAATATTGTAGGTTATTTCCAACAATTATCAACTCATGTCTTGCACTGCTGTATATGGCAGGACTTGATTTCCTTCCCTGGAGACAAACAAGAGGGATGTTACCTTACTGCTACTGAGACAGCAAAGCTTGAGAAAATAAATTTGAGTGACTCTGAAACCACTTTACTCATCTAGCATCTGGGAGAAAGCCTTTGCCAAATAGAAACTCTCCATCCAACACTTTCCTTCACCAATAATAGGACAAGATGTTTCTATCTTGACAAGAAAAATACATGATGGACCATAGGTAAGACACAGAACATGTGGTCTGACAAGATTTAAAAGAAATAAATATTAATAATTCAGGTGATTTCCCAGATGTGGTATATTATATATGGAAAGCTGCAGAGGAAATAAGAAGGTTCAAATCTTTTTTCATAAACTTGTATGAATAATTCCACTCCTATGTGGATAATGACACAGATTTGAATAGGTGTTACTATTGAAATCACCTTGCACGTAGTAATTACACACCACAAACTGGTTTTTAGTGTGGGATCAAAAGAGGTTTTCCTTTATGAAAGCATACTGAAACATTAAAAATTTGTATCAACCAGCTAAAAGAAGGAACAGATAATGGGTCATCTTAGAAAATAAGAGATCGGTTAGTTCAGTATTTAATGAAATTCTGAGGTCTCTCAATAGTATAGAGGTAAGAGTTCTATACAAATTGAGCAACAAAAAACATACTGGGTATTTAGGATTGAAAATAATTTTGAAAAATCTAATATTGCAATAAAGAGAGATTTCCATTTGCTAGAAGGAAGGAATAAAGTGCTGATTTCTAGCTTTCAACTGAAGTTTGATATCTTTTGCTTTAAAACAATACACATTCTTTAACTTAGATCTATTCCTGAAAGCTAACTGCAAAATCTCTGAATTTACTTCTAAAACCTGTAAATACACTCCTAGAAACACACCACAGCACAGCCCAGGAGATCACCAATACACAAAGAGGTGCTCGGTCACTCAGGAGCCTTTCCACTGCTTCCACTGTCTTAACAAGTTCTGAGGAACAGATGCCCAGGCTATTTTTTTTTCCCTGATGGAGACTGGCCAAGCCACAGTGGCTGAAAAACCTGAACCCAGTTGTAGTGGATGCCCATTTCCACTTCCCTCTCCACTTACTGGGTGCAAATGTAACCAGTATTTGAGAGTCAGCAAATACTCCTTTTCCTTCCTCAATAAAACTTGTCATTCCAATTGTTAATATATGAACACACCCCTCCATAAATTTACTCCATGAGAGAGGATGACATTTCTCTCATGAACTCCTGCACACTGAGAACAAACACCAGTGAGCCATTTCTCCCCAAGATTAGTGACACAAATCCGCCCTGGCCTTCCCCAGTGAGGTCCCTTTCCCAGAGCAAGGCATTCTCCAGTCCAACCAGCTCAAGGCAAACACCCAGGGCCTTCTCAGAAAGGCTCAGGCTGGCAGCAGGCAGAGGAGATATTCCTGCTAGATGCTCAGAGCACAGAAGTGAAAATGGCAACAGGATCCGTGCCCTATCCTGCAGCGCTGTTTGTGGCAATCCTGTGCACAGCCCACGTGGAACTGGGCTTGCTGGCAAGCACTGGCCCCTCAGCCAGCCAGCCTGGGTTCATTACCTGCCCTGGAAACCAGGGAATGCAGGCACCTATCCCAAATACCTAAGATTTTCAGGAGGAATTTTCATTTCCTCATTCGGGACATACTTCCCAACATAAACAGTTTGGATCTTACAACAGAAAAGAATGCATTTCCTGAGCTATTGACCGTCCTGTTTTGGGATCTCACACACTTTATTTTTCACTTTTCCGTTCAGTTTGTTGGTATTCGTATTCCATTAACACGAGCTGTGTCTCAGGGCGACTGTGCCAGCACAGAGTGCATGTCTGACATCGTAAAAAACAAGCAAAAATCTCACTTTAACATATTACACACACACGTTGTTTATATAGCACGTTAAATAATGAAACTGTGGCAGAGAACAAATAGCATAACCCATGCAAATCCTCTGCTTTTTAATACAGCTACAAATCTGCTGGTAATAGCAGGGCTTCCAGTTTCAGCTGAAGCCACGTGCCTGGGAGACTTTAAGAAAATGAGGAATCAGTGATGGAATGTGGTACACAGTTCTTGAGATATTACTGCTTCCAGCATCCTGGTGCTGCCTGCTGGAGTGCTGAGAGCCTGCTGCTCGCCACCAGGCACCAAGGTTTCATCAACCAACCCCCAGGATTTATTCCTGACGACGTTTTTGACATTTACACAACATTTTTCATTTTTCATTACTCCAAGGAAAAACAAGCAGGGGAAAGAATAAAGGATCTCTTGTTTCCAGACCATCATTTAAAAAGACTGAGCTGGCTTTACAGAAGTGTTTTTATGCAGTAATTTTTGATTTAGTATAGAATTATAATCGGCAAATAACTAAATGCATTTGTAGACCTTGTGGTTTATAAAGGGAGTCATTAGAAAACAACACTTGACATATTTTATGTTTTATTAACAGACAACAACAAAAACCTGAAAACACTCTTATCCCCACTTACCTCCATCTTGGTGCTTATTTTCAGCATCTAGAGGGGTAAAATCTTTGCCAGTGTAACTATATTTATTCCTACACATGTGCATTAACCTCAGTTGACAGTGTAATATGAAAACTGTATATAGTAAGCATCAAAATAAACTTGTGCAGATATTTTTATTTGTTCCCAGAAATGAATCAGTCTTCCCTATTAAACAAATCCAAGTTTTTAAACAAAATTTATGGAGCTTTTTTCCCCTAGTTTGGTTTGTTGTTTTTTTTTTAATAGTAAGTGATGCTTTCTATATTGAATTGGCTGGAAAAATTACAGTTAAACCACGTCAACTTGGTGCTTTATGAGGGGAAAACGGATTGTGAAAATATTGTTTTCTTCCTTCCATGAACTTAAGTATTTTGCATGTTTTATCTGGAACTATGCATGTCTCATCAATTTAGCAGAGTGAAAACTCACATATAGGAAAACTTCAGAGCAAAACAGCTAAACTTACTTTTTTTTTTTTTTTGCTTCAATGCACAGGAATCAGTTAACAGAAAATCTGCATACTGATAATAAATACATTTCTTTCCTCAGCCAGCTCCTGTAACCATCATATTTCCCCACATTAAAACAGGTAATTTTGAGGAGAACATTGAAGGTCAGCAGTTCTAAACTCCTTTCTGTTGGAAAACCCAAAAGTGTTTCTGGGGACAGTTTTCCTGAGGACACCCAGCCCTCTGCCCATCACCAGAATGCCCTGACAAAAGGAGAACCCTTTTATTATAGACCATTACAGAACCATTATTGTAGACAACAATGCAGCCACACAAAAACTGAAAGCCAGTTAAGAATGTTTCACACGAAATCAGAATACAAGAATGATTTAAGAGCTCAAAGCTCCTGGAAACGTCCCTCATGGTTCCTCCTCTGCATTTGCAACAGATGAGTTGCACATCTCTTGTCCAGAGGAAATTCTAAGATCAGAACCCTCAGAGAGTCATCAGGCATGTTGAATAAAACTCATGGTAGAGGCTAATCATCAGTCTTTTCCTGCTTCCACTTGAAGCTAAGGCAGCACTTTATCTCTGGAATAATGTGCTTGGGCAAACATTAAAAAAATGTATTCTTCAATTAAAAAATTCAACATATTCTACAGAACACTGAAGGTGTTTGACTTTTCCGTATAAGAAAACCAATTATACTAAAAATGACATTCCACTTTACAGCACCGTAAAAACAAAAACTACAAAAAGAAGAGTTTTCTAAAATCACTTGTACCTTTAATGTGTAAAATAAACCAGTACAGTGTTATAAGTGTTCCAGAGATTATTTCCAACTTCCAGATAAACCACAGCAGCCTAAAGATGGCCAAAGAGGCCCTAGTACATGGTTAAAGGATTGAATTGATACCGTCATGGAAACAATAGGACACTTTTTCCCCTTTTAGCCCTTTTCATTTATTACTGCTTGCAGTGTGTTTTCAAGGTTTTCGCCATCACTAGATAGAAATGGAAATTCCTTTTTACCATTTGCTTGCTGTTCAGTATGCAGACTAAAGACTGACATAACAAGAAATTACAAAACACAGACCATTAAATAAGTAATCTAAAAAACCATATATGTAAGAATTATGGAGAGTTTTTAAGGCAGCTGCATGTTTCCATTAATGCACATGTATATCTAAATAAAACAAAATCCTTAAAGGACAGCTATAGACAATTTTTTAATTACATGACCTCAGAATATCAGCTGCTTTTTCATGTTCATACTGAAGAGAACCCAGAACACCTAATTAAATGTCAGGATTGATTTCACATTTTTAAGTTTGAATTTAGTGGATCTGCTTTACAAAAACTCTCAATAATAAAACAATAATTTAAAAAAGAAAGTAACAAGAGACAAATGAAATACTGTTTTGTCAAAGAAGTTACGAGTTGCTCAAAGGGATGGTGTATTAACCATTTCAGTAAGACTGATTTAGTAGCAAGGGATTCTGATGAAGACAACTGATATAATCCGTATAATTAATCTGTGTCAACTCAAAGAGATTCTTATCTCCTGTAAGAAATTGGTAAAGATAAGAAGAATTGATTTCCTGCCCCTCCCATCTCTCAGATGAAACCCTGTCACAAGAACAGCATTACTGGTTTGTTATTTGCTGCAGAGAAACACCTCACCAATATATTTACCAAATGCACAAGGCTGAACCATTAGCTTCACATTCTCATCACACACAGAAAACAGGAAACCTGAATTAGTGAGCAGTGACAGAAGGTTTTGTTTGAATACAGAGAAGTGCCTAAACTGAGAATTGCACACATCTCACATCAACAATATCAACATTTGTCTGCCTTCAAATAAAAAAAACCCACATCACAGAGGGATCGTTCTAAAGGAGATTTGTATGTGCCTGAAAAATTAAGACAGTTCAAAATAACCATTTTTAGGTCCCTATATGATGAGCTGTTTCTGGAATAATAAATAAATAAACAAAATTCTTCTGTGGCCCAATAAACAGCTCCACCTGTCCTGAGGCTTCACAACAACAAATTGGACTTGGAGGTTACATAGGAAAAGAAACAAGACAAGTCATACACAAAAATCCACAGAGAAAAATCAGAGCATCAGAAAATCATGGGATCCCAGAATGGTTTGGGTTGGAAGGGACCTTAAAGGTCACCCAGTGCCACCCCTGCCATGGCCAGGGACACCTTCCACTATCCCAGGGTGCTCCAAGCCCCGTCCATCCTGGCCTGGAACACTTCCAGGGATGGGCAGCTTGTGCCAGGGAAGCTGGTAGGAGACTGAAAACTTTTCCTAAGTAGAATAGAACAGGAATTCTTCCTCAAACAGCCAAATTCTCCATCCAATTCACTAAGCAGGTAATTAGTTCCCTTCAGGCAATATCCAGTCATCCACTGTACAGTCATTGCAGTATTTTCAAAAGGAATTAAACTGTCTTAATTACTTAAAAAAAAAAAAAAGTGGTGAGATATTTCAGGAACCTCTTTTCACTGACTAGCACTTAGAATGAAATATTAAGTTAGACGATAAGTCCTAGTAAGATACAGTTTATTTCTTTTTCTACAAGATAAACTCCCTGATGTAACATTGAATCTCTGTCAGCTTGTTTATTTTTTTTTAATTCCCCACTTCATGACAGGTAAATATTTAATACCACTAGATGACTTATTCACAGTGAAAGATCTTTCAGGATTCTCAAGGAGTTGCTATACTAACAGAGATGCAATTAGGAATAATTTAGTTAAAAGCTGTAAATGGTAACTCCACAGTGCACACCTCCTCTCCCAGCTGCACAGGCCCAGCTCAGAGGCACATTCAAAATACAACATCCAGACACCAAAATTTCTTATGCATTACATCCATATTAAAATGTCATTGGCTGTTGATTTCAACTTCATTAAACCTTAAACAGATTATTTAAGTAATTAGAAAATACCATAAACATGTATCTTATTCCTTCAAAGAGCACTGTTACAAAAGGCATGACACATACTAAATTCAGCCTAACTTTTTAACAGGTTCCTAAGTGCAAATAAAAAATAAAAATCAGCCTGCTGAGACAAAAGCAACAGGTAGAAACTATGAATAAACAAGACTATGTACCAAAGGCTTTGCATTACCTTCTGAGAAAATCAAGATTAGGAAACACAGTAAAAGGAAAATGGAACAAAGAAACACAAAAATCAAAACCCCAACAACCAAGGCAAGCTTCATTATAGAATTTGCAAATTCTGAGCTTTGTTGAACAAGTTTATACATTTCCAAGGCCAGAGTCACAGGTCCATTTGGGTTTTCCAGATCTCTATACAGGCAGACAAAAGGGCTGCTCCAGTTAGCTTGAAACATACACATGGACTCCTATCAGCACACAAGTAGCTGAACCAAGTCAACTCACAACTTCCAGTTTCTCTAAGAACTTATTTTTCAGTTGTGTCCAGAATGTAGCTGGATGTCCTTAATGTGTCTAACAACCAGAATTCCCCTTTCCACAGACTATAAACCCCTGTGTATAAATAATTGCAACACCAGACTTGAAAATTCTGATAAAAAGTTTAATGCCAGCAATGGCAACTGAACTTAGATTTCAAATGTGCTCGTGTGGCACATGAAATTGTATCAGCAAGTGTAGGAGATCAAACACACTGTGAGACAATGCACATTATCACATCAGCAACTCATCAGCAGTGGCACAAAGGTTACAGGGAGAAACACAGGTCAGGCAAGTCCTGATTTATTACTAAAAACTGCTTTATAATAATACCTACAGACAAAAAGCAGCTTTCCCTACACACAGCCGTGGCACTTATGCCCCCCAACTGCTATTAAGCTTGCCAGTCAAAAAAAACCCCATTCAGCTCCCCAGGACGCTGTAAATAAATGCCTGGCTAAGTAGGCAGGTCCTGTGCTGTGCCCTGCAGGCCACACGAGTCAGGCTGTAATCGACTGGCTGAAAAGGCAAGTTAATAGTTGTGGGTCTCTGGTTTATCCCCAGGAGTTTCCCGTTGCACTTCCACAGTAAAAGAACCCACTGCTAATTTCACCCTCCCTTATACAAATGTCAAGCATCGTGTATTAGCCCATCCCTTAGGGACTCACGTGCAAATGTTTTTTTTGTGAATGATATTGTAACAGCAGCCTTGTTATGAAAGCCCAAGTTGTTTGGCAATCCCACACGCAGCAATAAGCACAAATAAATAAATAAATAAACCCCACTATTGCAGGTAATAAAACTGCTCAGATAAATACGCTTAAGCATAACAATCACATTACAGAGCAAAGCAAATCTCAGCAAAATCAAATGCTTTAGAAATGGTGGGGCTTGTGGTGCAGCTTTCAGTTTAGTAATGTATTCACTTGCGTTTTGAACAAATTAATAGAATTGCTTTTATGAAAGAATTTCATCATGACTATTACAAAAATAAATAAAATAAACTCTGTTTTCAAAAGCATCATCCCAGAACAATTCACCTACTTATCACCAAATCCTCCAAGCTGGTTTTGTATTATATCATTCATATTCCTGCTTTGAGAATTGGCTACCCCAGCTTCTCTTTGCTCATTATGAAGAGAAATAAATAAATAAAAAGGAAATCCTTATCAAGATACATAAATCCAGCAGTAATCCTCTCCCTCTAACAAAATAATCTAATACAAATAATTCCTAAATGACATCAAGAGTTCGGGGAGAAAAGGAGGAGGGAGGTGAAAGAGTAAAAGAAAAGCACTGAGGCTTCTGTCACAGTCAGGCCACCTGGTCACAAAAAGTGCTCTCATTTTAGGCTGAAGTGTAAAAAAATAGTGTTTGGGACTAGTTTCCAGGGGCCAGCATGAAAAGTAAACTGCATTTCGTAATGCCTTAATTTAATCTCTTCATTGCCTGGTTCTTGTGTGATTCAGAGAAGAAGAGTAGCTGTTGTCACACACATGGATTTGATGCAACATATAAACATGGAACTACAGTTCCAACCTCTGTAATGGATTACAGAGATGTGGCCCTTGGAATGTTTCAATTTTTACTACACACAACAAACAACAGCGATGAAAAGAAGTAGAAAGAGGAAGAGCGGCCTGAGAGAAGCCATTTTTACTAATTTTCTTGTGCAAAACACTTAGAAAAATAGTTTTAGTGGAGTGAGGAGATTCACATTAAAGAATAATACACAGGCAGTAAGAATAATTATTTTGGTGTTGTAGCAGACCTAAACCAAGTCCAATAAACACAGAGAAGAGCTGCAGTGACAGCACCATAATGGAGAAGCCAGACCACGGCTTCTGCCGAGGAGGAACAGGCCTTAAAGTAACTTAGAAGTTATTATGAAATGAAGTCGTTGGGGGTGAGGAATAAAACCACCACCTATTCCATTTCAAAAAGAAACAGGAGTTACTGGCAGGTATGTTCTTTAGCCTACAGTGCCATCGTCTGGCTACGGGAGCTATTTCATCATGGGGTGGGAAAATGCAGCCAGCTAAACATTTAAATGTAAAAAAAGAACAAGCCTTAATACTATGCACATTTGCAAAAATACATGATACTGAGGGGAGCTGTAGTATTGACACAGAAAAGAATTGAATGCATAGATGAAAATGTGATTCTCAAGTAAAGACAGAACATGAGAGCAGGACATTCAAATCAACTGACTAAACCTATGGCTAAAAATGACACGTAATCTAGAATCATGCTTGCTTTGTCATTTATTGGTTTTGGGTTTTTTAATTGTGTTATTAGCTTAAATTTTAAGTTAAAATATGTAATTTGGAAAACATTGCTAAATAGTTTATGACTGGGGACCTTAGAGGCAAATGCACAAAGGGATATTTCATTAATGAAGAGACCAGAACAACAATGTGTTTTGAACTACGTATCTTGTAACATTTAAACCACACATATATAATCAACTCTGTACTTCATTATGCCAGGAAAACAAAACAAAAAAAAAAAAGAGCATTTTCTTTCTTATAAAGGTTATTACAGCACCTCTCTATTTCTGGAATTACAGCTTACCAGCTTTAAGGGTAAGCAAATGCAACTTGAGTGGTGTTTTAGACAAAGCTCAAATAAAAGTAATGGAGAGACATTTTTGGTGACTAAAGACTGTTAGGATCATCAGTCTGGTCCTAAAATTCAGATATATAGGATAAAAAAGTCCCCAGTACATGATGTATATGGCCCTGGGAAAACTCCCAATAAGTGTGGGTAGGTTTCAAATACACAGGAAAGTAAGAGGCAAGGTAAGAGCAGTTTGTGGCATTTGCACCAAAACCTTTTTTAAAGTGAGTAAAAAGTTTCAGAGCTCTTTTAAATAATTTTGAAGCAGGGTTTGAGGTGAAAGAGTAAGTACAAGGAATGTTTTGAAAGATAAGTTCATTAGCACGCAGAATAACTTGGTCTAGGTTCCAATCTGACTCAATTCTCACAGTCTTCTGTGCCAGATAACAACAGATCAGATTTGAGTGTGCTGCTGTTTGGTTTAAAGGCATAAAGTTAATAAATTCCCAGTGGAGTTCAGCTTAGAGAGCCTCCAAAATAAATACGGACACTCTGACAGAGCTTGTGCTGGTTAAGAATCTTGAAAACTGTGCAAAACTTCTAAAAATTATGGCACTTTCCTTTGAGGACTTGACTTTAGGAACAAACACTAAAAGATTTGGAACCCAGTAATCTCCAAACCTCACAGCAACAGCTGATACTTGCATCTACTCCAGCTGAGGCTGGAGGCATTGCAAGTGAGCCCACATCACCCTTCCTTTCCCCCAGATGGAACTGGATGCTTTTTTCCTCACAGAACAGAGACAGAGCCTCACTGGAATCACAGCTGCAACGTAAACAGAGCAACCTTACCCAGCTGCCTGAATTATCCTAATGGCCATGGCGAGGACTGAGGGAATGCCCAGAATTACAAAGTTTTTGGATGTTCTTCAAAGGAATTTCAATCCTACAGCAACATTCCATTTAAATTCATTTGGAAATGCCAGTGACTGTGAATAAGGTCACCTGGGCTCATTTGAAGAATGAATTTCCACGTCCCTCGAAAGCATTTGCTTCTCACTGCAAACAAAAAATGGCCAGAACTCCAGCACGTGGTGTGTTGGGGGGTTATTCTGCACAGAGTAGGAAATCTGTGACAGCACAGACCTCTTTTAAAGAAACCAGCCTTCAGCTGAGATACAATCAGCTTTTTGGGACAGAACTTGGAAAATAAATGCAGCTGGAAAACACAAGCACGTGCTAATTTGTGCTCGGATCAAAACTAACTACACAGTGGACATGGACAACTTTTGCACGTGATGGATTGACAAAACAAGCTCTATTTGCAAGCATCCCAAAGGAAGGGATGATTCAGTAAAGCCCACCTGCTGGAGCAACATTTAAGAAAAAAAAAAAGTAGGTGTCATGTGATATTATTACAGTATCAAATTAGTGAGGGCTCTGTAACTACCTGGAAACAGAAAAATAAATTTGTACATTTAAATGTCTCCCTAGAACAAGTTGCAGACAAAATTAATTTCTACATCACATTATCTGTGATTATATGAAACGACTTCATCCTTTATAATAAAATACACAGGGAAATTACCATGTCAGTGTTGTAGACTAAAACATCAGGCAAGAACACATGAAAAACCAAGACTGGTATGGGTAGCAGGAGACAAGATAGTTTAATACACAAAACTTGGTCACTAAATTAGGGAGAACTTCGTACTTCACAGAACTGGAACAATTAATACATGTTCTTAATTAATAATGTTCTTAATCTGACACACATTTTTAAGGAGATTTTGACTTTAATACAAATGAAGCTGTCCTGAAGAGATGAAGTGTTCCTTTTCTGCATGCTGTTGAATTTTAATGCTCTCACAGATCCAATGCAATACAGATTCTAACGGTTTTCAATTTACCTTTTGCATTTTTTTTACTTAGACTGTGTAGTAAAGATTCAAAATTCATTACATTTTAATAAACAGTGCATCACAGTTCTTCAAAAGCATTTTATAGAATATCACCAATAGAGAAGGACAAAGTTCTCGTTCCAACTTTTCAAGAAAACTACTCAAATACTGTCAGGAGAAATTTCATCCCAATGTCAGTTAGAAATAAACCGAGTAAGCATTTTGCATCTTCAACAGCAGAGAAAAGGCATCAAAGCAGACACAAACCCTTTTAATCCAGAAATGTGTTTTACTGCTTTGAAAAAGAATGGTGGAGATACTGACTTGCCAAGGTCACAAGAGCCAGCCAATATGTTCTTGACTGGATGTTACCTCCCACACCTGGCATCTCAGGGTTAAAAGGCATTTTCTTTGGTTGCTGTGAACCAAAGAAATAATGGAGTCTGTTTAGGAGAAATGCAGTAATACAAGCAGATGAGGACAAAGGAAATACTAGCCAGCAATACAATAAAACAATACAATAAAACTTTGGGTGTAAAGGCAAAAATTTTCAGGAGGTAGCAGTAACAGCATCCTGTGATCATCTGAAGCACAGAGTGTTTTCCATCCAGCTGCTGTGACAGCACCTCAGTTAAGTCAGATTTTATCCCTCCCTGCAAATTTTATCTTACATTACTCATTAAGCAGTTACCTGTTCAGCAAAAGGCCACATCAAACAAAAAAATTTTAAGAAACACATCAAACAAATTTGCTGAAACAGATGTTCCCTGCTGGCTTGCAGACAATTCACACACGTAAAGAACCTGCTCTGTTCCTTAGACTTCCACCTTTATCAAGGCTTGAAAGTGAAAGACAGTAACAGAGATCAGACTTTTTTTAAGTGGCATTGTTTAGAAGTCAAAATGTTTGCTCCTTGCATGGTATGCATATTGCCATTATCTAGGAAAAAAAGCTAAATTAACTTTCTTTTGTACATTAGCTTGCTGATAGGGAGGGATAGAAGGAAGGATAAAAGAGGCCTTATGTTAGACTTTGAATATCAACATTCTTTTTTCAACATTTATAGTCTTTTTTTTTCAGAAATAATCCCTGATTTTATAAAAAGGAGTTGTGAGACAGCAAGTAAGACATGGTGGGACATGCCTGTACCCCAGTCCTTTTAATACTGCCCTGGGTGTCCCATTTTAGTATTGAAGAGATGAGATAAATGGCAGAATCCCTGGATTTTCCTGACCTTGATCAAGAAGAACAAATTTTTAGCTGAACTGTGCAAAACTGCTATGATTACATCAATCTAACCTGGAAAGCACATGGTTTATATATAAACCATGGTCTCTGTCTCATCCATCAAACTGAAAGACAATAAAACATAACTCTGTAAGAAAAAATGAAAGAAAAAAAATCCATTAACCCTTATTTTACTCCTTACATAAGAATCCTCAACAATGTTTCAAAGACTACAGAAACATGCATACATATTCAGGTTTCTAAATATAGATATATAAATTTAAACGTAAGTGCTCTTATAATAACAGGTTTTGTTAAAGACACTCTGCATCACTGCTGAAGGAATCAGTTCTGGAATAATGGAATTAGGAAGTTTTGATCAAGCTGCCCAACACCAGGCAACCATAAAAAACCATCTATTGTTACAGAGAAAAGATTTACCTGGAAATAGATCCAACACAATATAAAAAGACAAACTGGAATCAATGAGAAGTGAATTGGATTACTGGACAGAAGCATATTCTTGCACGTGTTCAAGCTACTGGGAAAGTAACAGAGCCAGCAGGTATAAAAAAGCCTTCCAAATGTCTGCTTACCCTTTCATGATCCAATCACAGCCATGCTGTTAATCAGGTTGGATTACATCCCAGATATTAATTTGGCAAACAAAACAATCATCTGATTCAGTCTGTCCCCTTCAAAAATGCTGCAAACAATCTGCCACTGACAATCCTGCCATGCGTGTGCTCCTGGAAAGCCATCTGATCAATGCATGATGAGAGAAGAAATCTACGTTCACACACAAATGCCATAAGGCTTTCCCTATCCATTAGCAGTGTGTAAACGTGTCCTCTGCTTCCCAAGGAAGTGCTGGAATATGCTCAGTGAAGGGAGGCAGCTCAAAGAGTTACGGACTCCTTTCGACTAAAAATAAATAAATCCTACAGATGAACTAATGCTGTGTATGAACTAAAGATTGCTGGCTCAGAAGGAGGCGAAAGCATCGCTCCCTCACTGACCAGAGGAATCCTGTCCTGCTGCTGGAATTCCTTCCTGGAAACACTTCCAGCAGCTGGAGACTTCCTCTGCATCTCCGGGCGGTTTGGGTTGGGTTAGGGGTTTTTTTTCTCTTCACTTAATAAACTGTCTTGATCTCAACTCAGGAATTTTCTTGCTTTTACCTTTCCTGTCTCTCTCCAACCCCATTGTCAAGTGGCAGGGGGTAACTCAGCTGCTGCCTCAGCCGGCTCAGCACAGCGTGTTAAATCCTTCGGGTGACATTCTTTCCCTTCTTCTCTGTGACAATGCTGTTAAGCATAAGCAATACTTCTCTTTGAATCACAGTTTTCAGAGAGCCTCAATTCCCCAAAAGACTCCCCACAACGAGCCAAATCCTGGACAATATCCGGATACCAACAGAGGTGGTTAATAAAGAGGAGGAATCACAGAGCTCCAGCCTCTGGAGCCAAACATTCCTGGTGTAGGATTCCAAGCCTGTCCAACAGACTCAGAAGTTGCTGCAGGTACAGAACTGACCCACAGAGCAACCTCTGCTCCCACCCATAGTTTTGCTGAAGACATGGAGTTGCAAGGAAAAGACACAAATGAGAATTTTTAATACCTAATATTCCTAAATATTTCCATGTGAATCCTTTTGATACTGGTTATAAGGAGAACAAATGCAAAAATGTAAGTGGCAGCTCAATTCCTAAAAGGACTCAAATTTTCAATATCAAAATTTAAACTTTCCACAGAGATACAGTATTTGACAGAGAAGGAATGTTATTTATCTCTCTCCATTTTATGCAGTAGCTGGCACCGAGTTCTTCTCACAAATCTCAAGTTCCACTTCCAAGTTTCCTGTACAACAGTTTCAGTGAAGAGTACACAAGACTACACAACTTTTACACCACAGAGAAGCAGCCTGAGATCAGACCATTTGTCAGGTTTAAATAAAGACAAAGCAACTGCAACCTCCTCTACAGCAGCACGTTAGTGGGCTTGTTTCAACAGGAGCTCTACTACAAGGACTTAGAAGAAATCATAAAATAATTCACATTTCCATTCTTTTTTCTGGAGAAATGCATGATCTCTACCTAACCAACAGGGCTCTTTAAGGATAGTTCATGACAACAGGCCTGTTAGTGGCTATTTTCCTTACTGAGAGGAAAACTGCAGTGTAGGAACAAGACATTTCTAAGCCTAAGCACAGGTTGGCAGTGAGTTAAATGAAAGAAAAGCCCCCAACTTGAGACTCTTCTCTCTGTACAGGGACCATTTTGCTCACTCCCGTTTAAGGACTCCCTCCCCTTTCAGTGTTCTTTAGACCAGGTCCAACAAGCCCTGTGACCACAAAAATACCTGCAAATAAAGTGGGTCATAGTTACATGTTGTTAACTCTTTCTTTATCAAATCTCCCACATTTTTATTTTTAAAAGTGAGAAAAAAGACAGGGAAGGAAATGTCAACTGGAAACTTACTTTTCTCTACAGTATCAATAACCACTAAACTCTCTGGCACATGTAAACAATATAAAATCACACACTGAGGAGTCTGGGCCATGAAAAGCTGACACTACCCAAATCCTTTTAAAAGGAAATGTTCGACCACAGTAGCAAAAGTTGCACTGTCCCATTGCTGTGAAGTTTTATTGGTTCACAAACACAGACAAGGTCCAAGACATGTTCCCAATCACAGCACGCTAATATTTATAGATCTGTGGGGTTTTCCCTTTTTTATATAACTTCAAAAGCCAATTGCCCTCTGTTTTTATACCTGTGGAAAACTTAATGCCCGGATGTAAACATAATTTCAGCAAAGTTTGAGACTCCCATGAATTATTTTTCAGTTAATTCTGGGAGGTAATTAGCATCAAATCAGACTTCAGTTTTCCTTCTCCCCTCTGATTTTTTCCCCCCTGAGTCTCAATATCTTAACTTTACATTTATCCAAGTATTAAAGCAAAAAGTTTCTGTCTTCTGCCCCCTCCCTCATCCCCAGGTGAAACATAATTACTTGTATGCAATGCAGGCACAGTACATATGAATATATGCCAAAGTAACGTGTGCATACATTTACTTCAATGATACTAAAATATTTCATTCATGCATATAAAATAATGCTCTTTCTAGTTCGGTGAGCTTTTTAGGAGTTATTAGCAGGAATTTGTCATAAAGCTAATGAAATTTATTTCAAGGTAGAAGAGATTTAAAAAAAAAAGTAAAATAAAGTCTGAGAACTAATTCTGCAGACAATCACAGAATTATAATTTCAAGATTCATCGAAATATCTTCGAAATGAAGATTTGAAAAAATCTCCCAATAAAAATATAATTTATTTGCAACAGCAATCATGTTTATGCACAGTAATACAGGGATAGGAGATGTGACAGTTCAAGATGGAACACGGTGGCAAAAAGACACACGGTAGTAAAAGCTTTTTTTAGCACCCTGCCTTACCAGGTATTGCAGCACAGCAAATACACTATCCATGTCCCTCCTGTGTATCCAGCATATGTAAAAGTCATGCAGCAGAACACGTTGACACTTCAGTGGGAGGTCAAATTATTGTTTTGGCACTTCTGTCACGCCTGTCACTTCAATTCCACTTCATCAAATTACAGATTGCTAGATAGAGTTGGATTAAGGGGAAAGACAGACACACACACACAGAGGAGCAACTGTCACCACTTCAGTTGTGAAATCCCATAATTGCATGTCAGTGACAGCAAGAACAAGAGAGCAGTAATAGGGCTGACATTATGAGCATTCAAATACCAGGAAAGTTTGCAGCAAGACTTTGCACTCTGTCAAGCCACATGCCAGGAAATGGACTGGATTTCTGAGCAATTCCTCACATTAGAATTGCCAATATTTATTAGGCTGACTAATGCAGTGTCTTAAGTTCCAGGGCAACTTTCAGCTCCCTGTTCTTCCAGAAGTATTGCTGTTATTTGAAAAGAACATAAAACTAAGACAAAGGAGAATAAAATCATTTGATTTAAAAATATCACTAAAAGTAATATGAATAACAAAAAACATTGCCTAAACGATGTAGGTTATGGGTTTGATTCAACTTTCTGAGTTTTAGGATCCTTGGAATGCAGCAGATCTTGAATTCAAATAATTGTGAAGGAATCAGCCACGAATTTCAAGTAACTTTTGTGGTAACAAACCAACAACACACACACACACACCCCCCTTAGATAACTTTACCCTTTTGTGGAAGTTGGGGAAACTTCCAGCTCTGTACTGAGGAAGGCTCAAGAAGCGCCACATAAATCTGACTTACATGAGCTGTCAGGGGAAACATCTGCTGTGCTGTGACAGGAGGATGCTATTCCTGGAGCAGCTCATTATTCCCCCTCTGGGTTACTCCCCCTGGTTCCTGAATTCCCTAACCCTCTACACTTTGTGTGGTCCTGTCCTGCAATGGTTCAGCAGCACCTGGTACTGTTTGTACCACAGTGAAAGAGGCAGGAGAAACAGGAGTCATTTTTTTCACTCTGTCAGACACCAGAAGGCCCATTAACCTCCAAAACTTCCTTAGATTTCTCTAAATCTATACCCAAGTACAATTTAGACACTTCCTTACCAATCCATTTGAGTCTATGATCTTCCCTCTGAACAAAAAATAATTTCTTTTAATATGAGTAAAAATGCATCTCAATAATTGACACAGTTACGCAGATCGCACAATGCCTTCAGAAGGGAATAAAAATGACACTGCTAGAGAGCCCCTAAACAGCAGAAAAAGGGATTCCCATGAAAGGAAACAAATCCACATCTATGATGCCGGTAGTTGACTTAGTCCCTCCGTGATGCTTATCAGCTCCTCATTATTTGATACCCTTATTAATTCCATTCTACAGTAATCTGAAGAAGCTTAGAGAAATTGGATAAATATTTTCTCCTAAAAAAAAATTCCCTTAAACTTCCATGAAAAACATCTTAATATGGTCACTGTGTATAAATTTAAAAAAAAAAACCTGCAAGAAGCCATTGAATAGACAAAGCAAAATACATTTGTAATGCTGTTTCTTTTTCTACTCATTTTGTCTCAGACATACTTTATAACCTTGCCTACATCTGCCCTTCACACTTCTACTTCCCCATATGTAACTCAAGCCATACAACTGTACGTACTTTCCTCATAAGGTGTTTTTAATTTGTTTGTAAAGTAATTTGAGATCCACTGACAGAAGGTACTAAAAAAAAAAAAAAAATTATAAAATATTTTCCACAGCAGGCAGAGAAAAGGAATACTGCCTACCCCATATCCCACAGCAGGTAACAGGGAGTTATGAAACATTATGTCACTCCAGGGAACTTTCCTAACTTCCTGACCTATCAGGTTATTGCCCTAATGCACTCCCATAAACTCAACAGCTCTCATAAAGCTCTGCGCTCCCAGCTCTAAAGTGGGAAATTTTTAAGTCAAGATGCATCTCAAAAATGTTGTCTCCACGAGCCCCTTCCCTTCTCCAGAAGGCAAAATGCAGCAGGATACCCTGGGTGACCTTGAGCCCCTCGCTAACGGTGCTGAGCTGCTGCTGAACGGGGGCATTTTGCTGCCTGCAAGGAACAGGCAGGAGAATGTCACTGCACATTACAGCCAGCACAGCCCCATTAGGGGAAGAATAAACTGAAATAAAACAGAAATGAAACAGCCAGAGCTGAAGAATAAAACATTCCCAGCATAGCAAAAACGAGCTGAGACAAAGTTATCCGGCAGGGAAAGGTCACTGTGAGTTAACTTTCAGTTTGTGGTGTCAGTTTTCCATTTCGGGTGGAAATGACACACAAAGGATGTCAGAGGAGATAACTTTGTATCAGAGTTTTGGTTTAACAGCATTGCCATGAATTAATTTGATTATATGCAATTGCACAGTAAAAAAAAGATAACTGCTCAGACCAAGTAAAGATATGAACTGAGATTAAATAAAAAACAAGAAAGATTTATGAGGGGCAGGTTTTTCAGGTAATGGGAGATGATGGAGCTGTGTAAGAGCAACACCAACAAAAAGGCTGTACACCTTAGAAGTCTTCTCAGAGACAGACTAGGGCTTGGTTATATCAAATGGAAGGATTTCAAAGGAATCCACGTGCTCTCCCTCTTGGCAAAATGGCCAATATCCTTATTAATTGCCTTCCAATAGAACCATTTTGTTTGTGTCCAACACACAGAGTTATATCAGAAAACATGGGAAGAAGGAAAAACAACCTGACCATCTGTCATCGTCCTTGTAATAGCAAAACATCACACAGGCTTTGAAATCACCACTCAAATTCCAAAACATCACATGGCTAGCTGCAGATATCACCGTATTTTTACAAAAATCACACTTGGTATGTTTTTAATGGGGTTCTTCCTGTGACAATTTAAGGGTCACTTTCCTACATATGTTTCTTTAAGAAGCAAAGCTGAGCCATTTCTGTGATCACACGATTCGCTAAACACCCAATATTGTGATGTTCAGAATGGTGGTATGAGATCCCAACAAGAAAATTTGGGTGTGACAAATGCAGAAGAAAGTATTCACTATGCGGGAAATGAGTTGTACATGCACTGATGGGTCCTCTGCTGGCAATGGTAAAGGCAATTTAGTAGTGCCCAATTATCCAGGCCAGAGAGAGCAGACTGTGCATTACTTGTCACCTGGTATTCTCAAACCTGGGAGCTTTTATCCTTGCAGAAAATAAATAAAAATCTTACATGAAAACATCAGCTGAAGACAATGGAAGGAGAGACAGATCACAGTGATGAGGTGGTTACGATAATTAACTGCTATTTTGTAATTTACAGAATAATAGATTTCAAAATAATAAGTACAGTTGTTAAATTTGAGTTTGCCTCCAGGCAATGCTTATGGTTACATAAATTTCTACTTCAGAAATTACAGATTAGGAAACTTCAGAAAAAAAGGAACACAAGGAAAGGCACCTTGCAGGTTTGTATTTTGTGGTTAACTGGGAGAATTTCCCATTAATTACTAATGATATAGTTCATTAGTAGTATATTTCATTATGGAAGTGCAAATTATTAGATACTAATGATGCATGCCCTAATTGCAGTAGTTTGTCTTGATTTCAAGTTACAGGAAATAAAAATATTTATTTACAATGTTTCAGGTTTATGAATTACATTACATTCTTAATGGATGCTTTCAACAAACATCAAACAATGCATTAGCATTAACCAAGATTGATGTATCTGTATTTGATGATCACTGGTAACTCTCTCCCTGAGCTGGAAACAACGACTGCCACTTAAACTTGGTGGAAGCTTCAGTTTTGGACCAAACACAGAAAAGATGAAACATATCATGCAACAACAGGTGTTTATCACACTTCTGCTCTTTCAAAGTGCTTCCACAAAATAACAAAAAGAAGAAGAAAAATTGAGGGGTTTTCTAGACAATCCTTTCTCCTAATTGCAGTCTCTGCATATGAAAGCTGGATATCCTGAATCAATGAAGGTGGAAATAACCCTGTAGGAAATCATTCCAGCTCAGAGCAGTCACTGTGAGTCACAAGCAGTCACAAGGGAAAGTATCAGACACACATCTCCTGTAATTCCCACTGCGGTACAAACCATACTATCATACACCATTAAAAACCCCTCAGTTTACTGGCAACAGGCTGGTGCCTCTGCTAGATAAAAGGTAAGTTGCAATTCAAGGAAGAAATACAACACAACACATTAATAAATTGTTGGCCAAAGCTTGTCAGGCTCCTGACAGCTTTTCCCATAATTCACATTGCAAAAAGAACTTCTGGGTTGGTGTAGCAGGTTCAGTTCTTTAACCAGGCAGAAACACCAATTTAGTGTAGTGGTTTGGTTCAAAATATCCATTACTCACATCTGTGGCTGATGGAGCCCTCTCAGCTGCAAACCCAAACCATGCCAACCCATGACAGCTGGGCAGTTTTAGTAGGCGCTACCAACACCAATAAAAGTCAAAACTTGAGGTTTAGAAGTAAGGTCCCAGACTGGATTTTAGCACACTCTAAAAGAACATGAAGCTAAATGGAAGCACCTGGAGAGTTTGATAAAAGCTAACGCTGAGAGCCTGCAGCCCCAGTGAGACAGTGAGTACCAGCTGAAGTTAGAGACTTTAAATCACATGTCATGTGCTCAACACTTCCACAAACTCAGTTACTACTTGACACAGAAATACCCTAAGCACAGATCTAGTAATCCAGATTTTCAAATTTCAGGAGCAACAGACATTTAAACAAATCATGTTACTCTCTTTAAAACTGGATTGATATTTATTTCTGACAATTTTATTTTTTTTTAAGCTGAAGATTTCTTCGTAAAGCCTTTGTTTTTTGGGTAGTTTTTACCATGAGTAAGGTGAAGAACACAACTGAAAACATATTTTGTACTTGGTTTATATTTGTCCAGAGAAAATAAAACTGGAAATGTTTGTTTTAATCAACCCTTTAAAAGAAAAAAAAAAAGTTTCAAAGGCACTACTTATACAGCAAGAAAAAAACAGTCATCTTGCTGTCTTACAAACATGGTATGCCAACTTTATCATGAAAGACACACAATAACTTTCTTAATCATGTAAATTAAGAATAGGAAGTGCAACTGCCTTTTAAACTTCTTGTAGTATAAAGAGATCAAGACTATAATTCCCTTCCGAAAAAGCAGTTATTCAAATTTCTAACAAGTTTATTCAATAGAGTAGGACTGTTCCGTTCCCATTAAAATAAAAATGCCACATGAACACATACACACGTAAAGAACCATAAAATAATTTCACATGGTTTAATTAAAAAAAAAAAAAAAAAAAAAAAACAAAAACCAGAGAAAATCCCAGCTACTTGAGTTGCCTGACAAATCACATTAAAACAAGCCACTTACTTTTCTGTCCTCAGGTTCTACACCAGAAGTGCACTCTGCTTTAGTGTCCTGAAAGCACAAACAGAGAAGCCCATGTCACAAAGCACACTGACCAGCACTGGGGAATAACTCAGGCTGAAGAACTGTTATTTTTGTACACAGAGTGTATTTAAATATACAATGTTTAGTATTGTGCCCTTAGGTGAAGTTTATTCAACTTTACTATGTGCATAAATTTAAAGACAGGGTTGAAAAACACAAAAAACCCCAAGCATATTACAACACAGTGTAGTCCGCTCTTAAGAAAAAAAATATCATTTTATAGTATACATTTTCTTTTTTATTTCCATCCTGAGGAAAATTTCTTAAATTTCTTGCTCACATTCTTTTTTTTTTAAATAAACTAGTGATGTAAGCTGAAAGAAATATAAAGGTAAGCTAAAGAGGAAAAACTGCTCAACCTGCTGTTATCAAGTAGTAACTATAACTGATAGATATTTGTGTTTGAATCTCATTGTAACATGCAAGAGCCGCAAAGCATCTATTTATGATAAACATGTGTGTGTGTACAGACGTGTACACATGTGGATATTCTGGACATGTTTTCTTCAGGAATTAAACAAATTATCTTAGACCTAGTGACACCCAACACAGGGTCCTTTTATCCTAAGGTATTTTGTCTCGTTGAACCTATGGATTTTTGTGCTGAAGACATGCAGAGATAATGGTTATCGCAAAAAATTATACTCTGAAATGCATTTATTGCTTCACATTCACCCTTTTTACAACAAATTACTACTGGAAACTGAGTAAGCCAAACACAATTAAAGTCACTAAACTGTAGAAAAGTGACCTACTAATTTTCTTTTCAACTTTACTATTCTTGGAAGCAAATTTTGCTTAACTATTGCAGCTTTAGAGATTTCCATTGGGAAGAGAATAACACATGGATGAGGGACAATTTTTTTGTTAAAAGTATTTCCCCAACCTCTCACCGAAGCTGGACCTACTCTAATCAGATTTTGGATTATTGGCTAATTACTTGCACATAAATTCCAAGCTGCAAATTTAAGACTGATAGCAAATAGCAGCTCCTATTAAAAATGAAAACAAATGTAAAATAAAGAATTTATGTTACTTCAACAGCATGCCTATTCGTCTTAAATGAAGGACTGGTTTTACTTCAAAGCCAAAGACTTCTTACCTACACCTATAAAAGATTTTAGAAATTAAAACATTCAGCCAAACAAGATAGAGCAAGGTTTCCTGGAAAAAACGCTTTAATTCACAGCAAATTATATTAAAGATGTTTTCATGAGGCATATCAAGTTGTGTCCCTTTAGCAGCAAAAAACCATTTGTTATTCTAGCCAGTCTGATACATGAATCAGCACCTCTAATACTCTTTATATTCCATCACTTTTCATGGGGAACCAGACTGTACTTTGTGGAATATAACACTCAAAAATTTTCTTTCAAGTGTGACTTACTGGCAGCCAGACAGTCTCTCACCATGTCTCCTGTGTGGAGGATAAGGAAATACTCTCTCTGCCTACAGGCTCACTTCCTGAGACTGTTGGGGTATTTACACTCACTTCTTTTTGGGGAATGAGTGAGTGAGAGAAAAAAGCTCTGCTTCTAAAAAGCCTTCTAGCTCAGGGGAATGAATTCAAACTTCATTAGCACCAGTGCTCTTCATGTCCTAGCTGTGCCCTAAGTCACCTTTTGGAAAGAATGTAATGTTCTCTAACATATTTATTGGTTAATCAAAAATGACTCATATCTTTCCATATTACCAAGGACAAGAGTGGCTCTGTCTCACACACTGACCTAAATTAACTGAAAGCAGAATAAAGTAGCTCCTCTCAGATTGTAGCCATGGCTATTACAGGCTCTCAGTATGATGAATATTCCTGAAGACCCAACAGCACTCTGATCCCTTCTGCTACCCACGGAATATTTTAGTTTTCTGTTTCACCACTGCCCTTTCCCATTAAAAGCAATTTCTAAGAAACCTGAGTTCATAAGCACTCATGACTCAATTACAAATGCAATTTTACCAGGAAGACAGAAAACCCACCTACCTCCCAGCACAGCTTATCTGCCAGGGCTGTTCTGGAGCAGCAAGGAAAGGGCACAAGTGGAGCCTCCAGCCCACACGGACACAGGTGGGGCCAGCCCATGCTCAATCAGGAATTAAAGAGACAACGAGCGTCACCTGGAACTGAGACCCTGCCTTCGACTGAGCCCAGCCACCAGGCAAGGATGCAGGCTGAATAGCAAATTACATCACTTCTATTCTGTGTTTTATCACTGAACATTTGACTATCATTTCATGCCTTAGTGTTTGGCTTTCTGTCTAAAGATATGGAAAGTGAATCTTTACAAATTAACCACTGCATCTTTAGCAATGAAAAGCACATCTGGATGGGTTCAATCCCACTGGATATTGAAGCCAGCAAGAATTTGTTATCTTTGGAATTACGTAAAGTCAGATTTAGCTAAAGAAATAGCTGTATGTCTTCAAGGCTAGACACGTGGATTTAGACTTCTGCACAAGGGCAAGATAAAAACCAATTAATTTTCTGAAGCAATTAGTGTTGTAATTCTTTAAACCAGTGAAGCTACTGACTTAATCAAATCTATGTTTAAATGTAAATATTTGAGTATACATCTACATCCTAGATATACCTCTTTCAAAGAATAAATGTACACAGGCCCTAAGCTTTAAAAATCATCAGAATGAATCATCTGTCAATCTCAGAGAAGGAAGGGAAGAAATGAGAATGTTCTTCTCTGGGAGACATCTGTGCTACTTTCTCTAAGTGCAAAATGAGAAAGTGCTGTCACTTCATATGTGTAATGCAAATTTCCCATCTCTATGAATTATTTGAGATGGAGAAGCACCATTGCTGTAAAGCAATGGTAAAACCCTAGAGATCTGAACAATGTACCAGGCACCTTCTTTAATGTTGTTACATCATTAAAAAAAAGTAAAAACCCAGATCTATTCCTTCTGAAGAATTATTTTAGGCAAACTATGTAACAATAAAATACTTCATAGGATGTTTCATGGGAAAGATAGAATTGAATAGAAAGCTCTCTCATCCATTTCAGTTTAAAAACAACACAATTCCTTTTTTCTCTAGGTGTCACTGCATAACAGCCCATTAAATAACATTATTACAAACATATTAAGGGCTCTGTGTATTATATATTGCCTTTTCGGTCTGTTTTGTTTGGCAGCAGCAACAGGGCAACAAAGCAAGGTTCTCTGCAGAACATCAGGAGCAATGCAGGACAAGCACAAGGTTAAGAGCTGGGATTTTTGAAGTTTAACACACTGGGCTCTTGGGAAACAAATCTACCACCTTTGTTCAACAGTAGCATTATAAAAACGTTACTGAACAGAGTGAAGTAAAAGCTCTAGAAAGCGAAAGCCATTATTGGTAGGAGCACGACCCTGCGTGACGTTTTGGCTTTAGGGTGCAGTAGAAACCTGCATAAACTTTATTTTACATAGTTTCTGTAGTTCTACATTTAATTTTACTCCTTGAATTACAAGCAGGAATAGTGAAATCAGTACCCTGAAGTATCCAGTATCCTGAAGTATTCCTATTTTCAGGAATAGTGAAATCAGTACCCTGAAGTATCCATTAGTCCTGCTAACACACCCCACACCCCGAGTGGCCGTGTACTTTATCACACACACACTGTGCAGTTTGCTCTCTCCCTGCCATGCAAACCCAATTTCCTCTGCTGCCCCGTCATGACAGCACAGGCTGCCAGAAACCAACCACCCAAAACAACCATCAGGAATAAGAAACTTTAGAAAAGTTATCTGAATTTCCAACATCTTTTCTTTCCTCACGTGAATGTAAGGCAGTATGGATGCTGAAAAAGCTTCAGCAAGGAATTTCTTCAGCTCTCAGCAGTATTTTGTAAGAACTCTGTCTTTCCCATGCAAGTAATTCAAAAATAATGTTACAGTTCTGTAAACTTCTGCACCTGCAAGTTGTTTTCCACCATTGTTATGGCTACAACTGGAAAAATATTTAGAGATGGGTGCCTTAGAGCTTGGCCAATCACCCTAAGGGGTGGATGGTGGAAAGAACCAATTACCTTATGCCATGTAGTACACTTTTTGCAAACTAACATATAAAAAACATTCCAAGAAGCTAATAAATCGCTTCGGCCTTATTTCTACCCTGAGCTCGGAGTCTGTGCGGTCTCTCCGTTCCGCAGCAAGGACAGCGACACGGCAGTGTAAAAGGCAAACTGAATTCCTGTGTACACACTCCACTGCCACGGCCCAGAGAGAGCAAAGATGAGCCTCTGGAACTCCAGCTGTCCAAGTGTTTCCTCGGTTGGGTTTTTCTGTAATATCAAGGATGAGCCTCTGGAACTCCAGCTGTCCAAGTGTTTCCTCGGTTGGGTTTTTCTGTAATATCAAGGATGAGCCTCTGGAACTCCAGCTGTCCAAGTGTTTCCTCGGTTGGGTTTTTCTGTAATATCAAGGATGAGCCTCTGGAACTCCAGCTGTCCAAGTGTTTCCTCGGTTGGGTTTTTNTTAGTCCTGCTAACACACCCCACACCCCGAGTGGCCGTGTACTTTATCACACACACACTGTGCAGTTTGCTCTCTCCCTGCCATGCAAACCCAATTTCCTCTGCTGCCCCGTCATGACAGCACAGGCTGCCAGAAACCAACCACCCAAAACAACCATCAGGAATAAGAAACTTTAGAAAAGTTATCTGAATTTCCAACATCTTTTCTTTCCTCACGTGAATGTAAGGCAGTATGGATGCTGAAAAAGCTTCAGCAAGGAATTTCTTCAGCTCTCAGCAGTATTTTGTAAGAACTCTGTCTTTCCCATGCAAGTAATTCAAAAATAATGTTACAGTTCTGTAAACTTCTGCACCTGCAAGTTGTTTTCCACCATTGTTATGGCTACAACTGGAAAAATATTTAGAGATGGGTGCCTTAGAGCTTGGCCAATCACCCTAAGGGGTGGATGGTGGAAAGAACCAATTACCTTATGCCATGTAGTACACTTTTTGCAAACTAACATATAAAAAACATTCCAAGAAGCTAATAAATCGCTTCGGCCTTATTTCTACCCTGAGCTCGGAGTCTGTGCGGTCTCTCCGTTCCGCAGCAAGGACAGCGACACGGCAGTGTAAAAGGCAAACTGAATTCCTGTGTACACACTCCACTGCCACGGCCCAGAGAGAGCAAAGATGAGCCTCTGGAACTCCAGCTGTCCAAGTGTTTCCTCGGTTGGGTTTTTCTGTAATATCAAGGATGAGCCTCTGGAACTCCAGCTGTCCAAGTGTTTCCTCGGTTGGGTTTTTCTGTAATATCAAGGATGAGCAGTAGGTGGAAGCAAATAACCTTGTAAAATCCTGTTCAGCTTCCCGTGAAAGATACACCTATTGCTGGTCAGGTGTTTTACACGTGTCCTTGGCACCCCAGCAAGTGCCAACAAATGGTTTTTTTCTTCACAATAGTGGCTTTTAATTTCATAAACCAGCCAGTAGTTTAGGAGATAAAAGGTGGTTTGCATTGTTTGGGGTTTTTTTAGGTTTGAAATTTGTACAGCTGAAATGGACTCCTTTTAATGACTAAAGCATTCATAAAGGTGGCATGATCGCAAACAAAATAAAAATATATATACACATATATAAAATTTAAAAGTACGCAGTCAAATTCTAGGTTATTAATTTTTTCTGGATATTTTTATTGACTACTTAAATATATCAAAGCCCTTAATTATTGAGGAAAATACTTAATGTTTTTCTCTCTCCGTTGGCCATTATATTTCATTATTGCTGCTAACAAACAGGCTGCCAGCAAAAGAATTCATTTGAATTTCATATTAGTTCTATTTCATCCATCCCAGGGAACAAATTAACCACACAGTAATACTTACTGAAGAAGAAAATAAATGAAAAATGAAACCTTAGAATGTGACATTCAAGTCTTCACTAAGTTTGTCCCCAGCAACTGAAGGACTCAGGCAGAAGCCCCATCAAATTAACAAACCAATTCAAGGATTTGAATGGCTTCAACAGTTGCAATGTTAAAGATGAAGGAGAGGAGCTTTATTTTGAAAGAAATAGCTTCCTCTCTGTTTACTAACCTTTGCGGACCAAGAGGTTTGTGTCTACCAGCTCAAACAAGTAGAAAACTGGGCCATCTACACCTATTTCTGATGCCTCAGGGCAGCCTTGGGGCTGTTTGAGTAGAGTCAAAAAGGAAACAACCCATCTGATCACGGATTTAAAATCAAACTTCTCGAGATTTTAGGGAGTTTTCTTGTCTTGTTTCTAGATAAAAGTAGACATACTGTAAGAGAAAGGTTTGCAAAACTCTTGCAAAGTGAACTGACAAATTTTAAAATAAAAAAATTACTGCTTATAAAAATACTGCTGTATTTTTAATACAGATTTGAAAGGCCTCGTGTGTGTGCCTCCCACACACCCACCCACCATCCGGCTGTGCCAGTGAGCACCCAGCTCTGCTTTCTCCTGCTTCCAGCCATTTGCTTATGCTCATTTACACTTTTCAAGGCTATCAAGAGTTAAAACTTTTTCTTCCCCAAGGAAAGCTTTGCCTTTTTCATAAAAAAAGACTTGTTTGAGGGAACAGGTACTGCTGCTGCTGAAGCTTTATGGACTGGAGTATATAAAACCTTTACATTCCTCTTTCTTTTCCTTCTCTCACATCCATGAGTTACTTGTCCTTTTCCTAAGTGCTCTCTAAATATTCAGAGATGCACAGACACATCTCTGGTCTCTGCACAGCACAGGATCCTCGTGCCTCAGGCTCCCCTCCTCTCTCCAAACAGATGTTTCATTAGCCCAGTGACGCAGAGTTACCCGTGTAAAACTTTCACCTTTATCCCTAGATATCCCAACTGCACAAAACCACACATAAAATAGGCAGCATTCTCAGAAGCTGTATAGCGAATTTTAAGATGTGAATCAGTCAGGTAGCAGTATCCAGCTGTATCTATTTGCTTTTGAAGCCTAGATCAGGTTAAGACTTAATTTGGGGCTAGTAAATATTTCATTTTCAAAGATGGCAACAGAAACTGACATTAGATAAAGTTATCAGTTTGGAAAGTACAAAAACACTTAAAATTCCTAAATGCAACATCATTTGATCTATGGGTGAGATCTGAAATTCCCTTTCTGTATATCCCTCTACTTTCAAGGCTGAAAATACACAGGAACTTCCAGAACTGTAAATTTTAAACTGTTAAAACTGGATTTTCAAACTAAATTTTATTTATCTAATAAAATTGCATAAGGTTTCAGGTAGACCAACAGCCACATAAGTAGTAGTATATTTGAAGTCACTGACATCTAGGCAGTCAAAAGATATTCCTGCTAAATTCAAGGCGTTGTTGAGAAAGCTGCTGATGTGATTTCAGCACAGCCACACTCTGTGTAAGCTGGGTAAGGTGACAACTGGCAATATATACCCAGAGTACAGATCCAGCTTTTATAGAAAGAAATCTAATTTGACATTTATGCTTTCAAATTAACAACAGCACAAGGGCACAACGCAATTCCTGAAGGAATCTACCTTTTTCAGTCAGGTTTCCTAAAGGAAACAGGAATATAAAATTGCTTCATACATCAGACACCTAAACACCTTTAGAATATCTTTACTAAGTTTAGCCATATCTGACAGGGAAATAAATAGAAGCCCAAAGATATTCCTGTATTTTTCATAAATTAGTGCCTGAGGAAAAGACAGAACATCACTTGCAAAGCCATGCCCTACTCCAGCTGATGAAAGACCCCAGAGAGAGGTGAGGATGCTGAGACGAGGAGGATTCACTTTGTGAAGTCTGTCTTTACTGAGAGGGGACTGTGTGGGCACAGGGTATAAATCAATAACAAAACTATTTCACTTAAGTCCAATTTTCACAAAATAAGTTCCTTCAAGACTAAAGAGGATTTTGGTCAAACTTTTAAACAGAGTTCAATCATTTTGGGCTATGTAGTGATAAAAAGCATAAATTTTAAATCAAACAGTGATTTTTCAAGCTTACAGAGTGACAGGACAGAAATTGTTTAATGATAGAAGATGTGTGATGACTGCAGAAGTGCCCTGGAAAATTGGGACTCTGTAAAAATCTATTTTATCTTTGATATTACACTATACTTTTGATTATTACAAAGTGTTTTATGATTTTAATATGTTTTCACAAAATATCGCTGTTTCTATGCAGCAAAACAGTTACATTCACAGTAAGCTGGCTATGTATTTACTATGCTTTCTTGAGTGAAGAAGTGAAACAGAATTTCATACTGGACTCAAGACTTCCCTCAATAAACAGCCCACGAACATTCTCACTTCTGCCTCGCTGAGGGGGGGTGAGCAGGGTTTTGCTGCCTACAGGGGTTAACCCACAGCAATCAGAAACTCATCCTAATGTGTCAGTTCCTACCTATTCTCCAACGTCACAAGTAGTCAGGTCACAAATTATCTGGTGCTTCATACACTGAAAATGATTTCAGCTTCCTGCCACAGCTCTGTGTCATTCCGCTGATGAGAACGCAATGACAAAGGCACGAGCGAGCGCTGCCTCCAAAGGACTGCTCTTACCATGGACAAATCCAAAAGGAGCTCTGGTGACGACAGCTATTGCTTAAACATCCAAGAGAAATAAAGAATTGAACTGGAGCCTCAGGCAGTAAGTTTGTATAATTTAACTTTGAGAAGTTTTCTTATCGACCAAGAGTCAGACTTTTTGTTCTTGTTGGCAAGAAGAGAGTGACTGTGATGTTATTTCTTCTTCCGTGCCCAGTGTAGGGTAAACAAGCCCAGTTTCTTTGAAACATCTGCCAAGCTGTGCTGTCATGAAGACAGCAGAACCCTTTGGTTTTCCAAACATTTTCAGAAGCACACAGCTAAAAAGACACCGGTCACATTAGAGCCAATGTACAACACCCATTCCCCTGGCACAGAGAGGAGCTAAGCCAGCCCAGGAGGGAGGCCTGCCAAGGAAAACAGACAAATGTCAGTGGCACAGGCGTGTTACTGCTCCAAAATGCTCAGCACCAACATCCAAGGACTTCTGGAGTCAGCACACACATGGTATATTGTTCCTGCCACGTCTTTTCTTGGCTGTTTCCCCCCAAACGGATGCTCTGCCCTATGTATGAGCACTAAAGGGATGAGCAAAGGATCACTGAACACAATCACCCCTGGCATCTTCTTGCAAAAGGGTGGCTCTGTCTCAGTGCTGGTCAAGAGATGTACCAAGAAGCAGAAACAAACCAAACCAAACCAAACCACCCCCCATCAAAAACCATAAAGCCACACGGCTTCTTCACTCCCCTAAACCCCTTTCTTAATTGTGCCCATAGATTTTGGGGTTTTGTGTATGGCCATGTGCACTGAGGAATTAACCTTCTTTTTAAATAAGGAATATTGATTGCTTACTTGTAGTAAATACTTTTAAATATCTAATAAACCAATGCAGTGTTTTTAATCTGCAGATAATAAACATCTCCATGTAATACTGTACAGTATGTGAGGACATTTCAGTGCATAACTGAAATACAACAGCTCCTGCATTTCCTTTATAACTGATTCCACTGTATATTCGGACTGGCAAAGGATTTTCCCCCATAGGTGTGTATGAAAGATGAATGCAAAAATGAGCTATGGCATTTGGGAGAGAGAGCTGTCAGGTAATCTTAAAGCAGCATAACAAGAAGTTAATAAACAGATTTGGATCAATCAAAAAATTACGAACACCAGTTTCCTCCTCCTTTTCTTAAATGAGTAGAGTAATGAAAGGAAAAAAGTAGCCATCTAAATGCATTTGTTAAAAAAGTTTTTTATCTTTATTAGTCTCATAATCTGCAATTTCTCGCTCACCAGACAGGTTAAATCATCTGTTCACAGCAGAAAATCCAGTAGGAATGAAGCATAAAGCATCACACTGTTGACTTCTGGGAGCTGTCCAGGACTAAAACCTCAGGAGTAACTTTATAATTCTCATTTTCCCTCCTGCCTAAACACAAAGCTTTTCTACTTAAATGCACCAGCCATGAGCTGAGCCTTAAGATGGAGGCTGCAGGCTCTCAACCATTCCAAACAGGTTAAGGACTCATCTCCCTGAACAGGGTAAGGACTCCTTTACCATTCCATAACCAGGAGATTTTGTCTCATTAACTTGTCCATCCTGTTTCAGAAACTCCTCATCTTACTGGCCTCTGAAATACCCTGTTGTAATCCCACAGTTTAATTACATATAATATTGAAAAACACACTTTTTTGGTTGGTTTTAATTTGTTCATCAACAGTTGATTGGATATCAACAGTTCATTTCACCAGTGAAAAAGTGAATAACTAGACCAGTATTAAAAATGCATCAGAGGTCTCTCTCAAATGTTAGAATTCACACCAACACATTTCCCTCAATCCTGAGGAGAATCCTTCATCTCTTCTCTGTAACCTTCAACTATTTGACACTTGATAAAATGTGAATGTTCCAGTTTAATTATTGAAGTAGGTGATGTGTTGACCCAGGAAAAAGAGATTGCCATAATTATTTCAAAATTCCATTTAAAAGATTATCTCACCAAATCTGATGGCATTGCTTGAAAAAAAAAAAAATCTGCACAAAATGTAGAATTTCATATCAAGAAATGCTAACTCAGCATGGCCAAAAGAATCTGAGGGACAAATTTGCATCAGAGATGTGATGACCCCCACCTGCTACCTCTACATTACATTTTCTGTCTGTTCTTTCCATATTATAGGCCAAATACACAAGTCTGTGCTTTTAATAAAGTTTTTCTTCCAGTTCAATCAAGTTACCCAAGCATGAATACTGGATAGTATCTAAGCTGCACAATTTAAAACAAAGTAAAATAGTGACAGTAGATCAATTTCAAAGCTAAAAAAACTGATTACATAAAGCCTGCTTTTTGATGGAGCACAAATGGCACTGGTTCCTGAACTCAGAGCATTGCTTTGATGAATTATTTTCTGCCCATGGTAAGTATAACTGCACACATGTCCCTTAAACTAGAAAGTTGTTAGAATCACATTATAGCAGAAAAATGTATTTCTCCCTCTTTCTCTATAAACCAGGTTAATACACTTTTATTTGATCTGGTAAATTTTCTAAATTACGTTTTTGGCAAGGCTAATTCAGAATTTATGAACCTAATATACTGAAACTTTTTCCTTAAAGACTGAACACAAATCCTAAACCTTAGAGGGAAAAAAAAATCCACAACTTCTCTGTGGAACCTGAGTTTTAGCAGCTTCTGCTCTCAATCCTACAATAATTTAACCCAAGATGGGTTAGAGAGCACGGGCTGACAGGTGATATATGCTTCCTATTTTGCTGTTCATATAACCATTAACAATAACTGCAATAGAGCACATGGATGATAACGACCAGACACTCACTGAACTGGCAAATCCAATATTCCTTACCAAAGTGAAGGGGGCGTGGGAGTGGATCTATTAAAAAATTTGTGCCTCAACTAATATGTAGGATGTCAGCTTGGTAAACAGTGTGACCATAAAGTGTTTTCTTATTCCTTATCAATTGCAAGGATCTTACTGGGGCAGTGGTGGTAGTAGTAATAATAATAATAATAATAATAATAAAAAATAACAATAGTAATTTATCAGAATGAGTGAAAAGAACCGCTGTTATAATGTAAACAGGCTGAAACTTTCCTATCTCCGTGCTCTCTAAAAAAATGGGGAAAAAAAAAATTACAACCTGAATCAGAGAGAGTTTTCAGTCAGATTCCTGCCATTGAACCAGCCCTGATTTCATTTATGCCAATGCATCAAATTACAAACTCTCCTAACAGCTACACTCATAAGCTCTGCATTTCTTCTTGCTCTTAAGGAAATTTCAGGGGTGTTCTCTTCAGTGAAACTGAAATGACGACGAGAGTTCCATGTCAAACGGTGCCATCCCTGCGTTCCCACCAGCAATGAGAGATCCCGTGGCAGAGCTGGGCTGGCTCAGCACAGCGATCACTGCAGTGCACTGATGTCAGCGCTGACCCAAACCACGCGGAAAGGGCAGGAAAGTGTTTCATACATTTGGCAGATTAAGGTCCAGATTCCTCTTTACAGTGAGGCCAAACGTTTAAATTTTCTCACCAAAAGCAGAGAAGTGTTTTTTTAAAATATATTTTAACTCAGTATTATAAAAGAGAGAGTGATATTTTAATAAATTCATTCAGAACAGCACTAAGCCGCTCCGGTATGGCCATGCATCTCCCAAGTGAAAACGGGACAAATAAATCCTCTGGAAGAAAACTGCTATATACACTCTTCTAAAACAAAAAGAAAAATACTCTTATGTTTTGTCATAGCTGAACAGAAATGAAAGAATTACAATAATTCCACTTAAACAGAGCTGCTGTTCTGTAAAATATGTATCCTTAAACACAAACATAATTAACTGCTTTTCAGCACTCACTGAAGCCTGAAAGGATCCCAAAATCCCCTTAAGTGGGTAGAATGAAGCATATTTGAAAATATTAAATGAATTTATAAGGTAATTTGTTGGAAATTCTGATTTTTTAGCAGGATTACAGGTGCATTAGTACAAAATTAGGAAAAGAGACTTTTTTAGTCACTGCTTTTAAAAGTCTTGCTTTCCATTTTGTGTTTCAACATGTGACAGTTTTGTCTATAGAGGTTGTCCTTAAAACACCTCAGTCACACAAACTCTCTCTTCCACAATCCATTATCTTATAAAAGAAATGTCGTAAATCCAAAAGTAAAAATAGCATCAGCAAGTTGTTAGGGTGAGCAATGTTCACTGAAGGAATCCTGATGAAGACAGTTATTTCCCTTTGGAATTGCTGGAATGATGTGGAGTTGCAGTCATAACTGGTAAAAACAGCCTCAAAGCTGATCAATAATAAAGAACTTTGAAGTACATTAATCTGAGATCTGCTACCACTTTTGTTTCCTTGTTTCTGTAACTTTAAATTCCCACCAAATATAAAGTATTCCTTTTTGCTGCCAGTGAATTTTTCACTGCAAGTGAACTGATTCAACATGCAATTTCGACGTTCTTTACGATATGTTCAAATGAACATCTAAAACTGTGGTCAATTTTACAACAAAAATGTTGAAAATCATCCTTTTACACTGGAATCACTCTTTCTGAGCCTAATTATATTAATGATGCAGCCAGAGAAATAAATTCCATAAAATCATGTGATGATAAGGATAATATTTAGTAAATCATATCAGATAGTCTCCAACAACTAACATTTTTTTTCACTCATCAGGCTGGAAAAATCCAGTTATTAATGGGGTATAATGATCCAGAAAAGCCAATGTGAAGCTGATGGTCGAGAGATCTCAAGAAACTTCAGAAGAGCAGACCCAGGACAAGGCTTGGGACCAGATGAACGCTGAGATTCTGCAGCAGAGCTATGCCACTAAATATTGTCTCTGCTGGCCTCTCTAGGATGCCAGCATTTCCCATGTAATTAATGAAAAAAGGTTCAAAACACCTATAGCCCACATCAGAATTATCACAGGCTCTGAAGCACTGCAATCAAGCAGCAGATGAAGGACAGTGATCTCCTCTTGTCCTCAGACCTCCTGCAATGCTGAAGGAACAAAACAACAGAAGTGCACTTGCAGAATTAGCTCCACACATGTGAATGTCCTTCAAAGGCCCCCTCTAACTGTACTTTACATAATTCCCATCTGATATCCTCCAAAGCAAAAGTAACAGAATTCTCAGTTGCCATTCATGGCAAATACTTTATCAGCCACTGTCTGCTACTTGTAAGGAATTTCAAAGTGCAAGGGGAACTCCACAAGAGTGGAGGCAGCTTCTGATCAGCAGGTTGATTTCTTCATGTGTGAAACTAGTTAAGATCATGAATCATTTTTCAGAGTCTAAATGTGACTAGGAAGTTGTAAATGGGTAGTTCATACACAATTCTGTAAGTGTACAAGAATTTACTTTAGTATATATAATATGTAAACCAAATATTTTAATAAGAACACAGGGTAGAAGGAGGCAGCTAGAGCACTGAGCGTGATGGTAGCTGCCTGTATTTCAACAGAGGCAGGACTCTAATATCCTGAATATGGAGCACACGGGGTTTGTGACTGTGGGTAAAAAGCACGGCACTGAACAGCAACAGACAGAGGTTTCTATAGCCCAGAACCTTTCCCAATCTGACTTCTGATGGCTCCAAGTTCATCAGGTACCTTCCATAGAACTGAACTTGCAGAAAAAAACAATCAAAAATCTGAGTCAGGATTTCTGACAGCTGAAAAAAAACCACTGAAAAACTGCATTTGTATTTGTGAAACCCCCAAATAATAAAAAGGCAGCAGTGTAAAAGCTCAGAGAGGCACTAAACAACCTTAACTCTGAAACTGCCACAGGACTTTTGGGTGAGGTTTTCCATGTCCACCTCCCCCGCAGGAATTTCAGCCATCCACCACCATTTTACCCATGGTCTCAACTCTGTACTCTACAAAGCAGCAGCTCTTGTTCTAACACCTTGTTTCTTTGCACACTATTTTCTGACCAAAAAACAGACTATTAGGTTTTGCAACAAGATGAAATAACAATTCTTCATTCCAAAAATAATAATCACAATGACTTATCATCCATGACTCCATAAGTCACCTTCCTTTGCTACAGCATTCAGACAAGGCTGCCTCTTTGTGGATGTTTCAAACCTTTAAAAAAGATAAGAGCCGACGCATATTTAACTTTCCCTTACTCTCATTTCTGAATTAGATGCCTAAAAAAAGAGTTTGCAATCCATGTTTGTAAGCATTGAACATTACAATGATGACAAATTATTTACTTTGTGTGTTCATAAATCACTGAGTTCAATTTTTGTAGGTTCTTTTATTTTACTCATAAGTCAGTTGCAGGCTTATTAATGACCACAGAAGCCACATTGAATAAAAAGCCATGGATATGACATAAATATAAATGTTTCTAGGAAAAAGAAATTGGGAAAATGACAATCTACAACACTATAAAGGAGTATTTTTTAGATCTACTTTAGAATAGGCCATATGTTTATATCCTCCACTGAAATTTTAGCAACCATGACACCGTGATGACACCTTACTTAACTGCTGTTATATTTTTACGAATACACACTTCAAAAGAGAAATCATTTGTTTATTTGAAACTAGGAAAAATATTTCCAACTCCACGTCCAGCAATACCAGGTAGGTTCAAGCCTAGAGAGAGCAAGTCGACTTGAATGGAAGTTACTCAGAAAATGGTATTTTGGCTGATTGAGAAAATTGGTACTTGAAAATTAAGGACATCGCAAGGTACTGGTGATAACACACAGACATCCTGAGCCGAGATGCAGAACTGGGCACGTTCATCCGTGAGAAGAGTTGTCCCACAGTGCAGACAGGCCTTGATCTGGGCTCAAGGCAGGAAAACAAACGTATGTGCAGCCAATGTTAGAGTAATAACAGTGGAGCTTCAAAGCTGTGTTTTAATGCAGTAGAGAAAAAAAGAGGGAGAAGCAAGATAGTCTGGTTTATGTTTGGATAGGGAAATTGTCAGTTGAGAGGAGGAGATAACAGAAAGCCCTGTAGAGAATTGTATAAACTGTGATCCCTACAAGCTTAAGATAGGCTGGGGGAGATGGGAAAACAGGTCTCCTGGCTTGGGAGTGATAACCTAAAACCAGAGCTGTTTCCATATTCTTCAAAAGAAGTGCTTTCAATTAGACAGAAATCCCAGCAATGCCATTACTTTCATCTCCACCTGCTGTCATGGTGCACTAACCAACACAAGCACGGAACAGGAGTCACTCCAAGGCAGTGCTCCGAAGGCTTACTTTGCAAATATCACTCACAACAACTACAAGCACAAACAAAAGGAATTAAATGAACTCACCAAATTCATAATAATTATAAAAAAAAGGTCCCTTTCTTGGGTTAGTGAAGCTTCTCTGCAGTCCTTGCTTACCCTATGAGTTCTTTTCTAACCCTGCCTGGTCACTTGGTGAGAGGCAGAGCTGACAGCAGAGGAGACAGACAGGCTCTTCCTGGGGGAGAACAAAATGAGCACACGCTTCAGCAGCACACATTCCCAGGTGTGCAACTCCCAGCTGGAGCAAACCCCAATCTCAGATGTTGAAATACCTGAGCAGCTGTGTGGCTTCACGAATCCTGGAGGTCCCCTCAGCTAAGGAAAGGGCACCCAGAGGTCTGGTTGTTCGATAACGCTGCAAGGCTGCAGCTTTAGCCAACTGATGGTACAGCCAGGAAATAGATTTGACCAACTCTCTTGTGAAATTCTAGAGAAATTCACAAATATTGCAAAGATTTCGGCAAAACCGCTGGAAAGGAAGACTTATAATCAGACAGACTCTGGTTCCAAGGAGCTGGAGGAAGGTGACAAGGACATCCAAGGATCTGTGGGTGAGAGGCACCACAGCTCTACAGCAGCACAGAAGCCCAGAGAACACCTTTCTGGTACTACAGAACAGGCATAGCAGAACATTGGGGGGAATTCAGTGCAACTGGGAACTCTCCAGCTATTTCTGAGCTCTCTCAGAAATGCAGGGTTGCTTCTGAACACCGTAGATACGCACATCAGCAAAATCCTTATCTCCATCAGCCCTGGCGCTCTGCTCTGTCTGGAAGGGACAACGCTCCCCCTTCAACAGCTTCTCTGGGGACAGTGATTTCCCCCTTTGCTAAAATACCTTCCCCAGGCAGGAGAGGCTCCCCAGCCAGGGTAAGGTGTGTATAATCTGGTACCTAACACAGCACACGGTGCTTGCTGCAACTGGGCTTGCTCCAACCCACAGGCACTCGGGGTAAATCTTCCAGAGGACAAAAAAGTCAGCCAGAAAATAACTTACAGCAGCTGTGTCACTTTTTTCCCACCCTTTACACACGGAAAGTAGCTGAACAGTAGAGAACTAAATTAGCTGTAATGTGAAATATTATGTGAATAATACCTCTGAGGTCTTTTATTTCAAGAAGAAACATGTCAGAAAATTTTAGTGCATACGTTTTCAACAAATCTCAGTGTGGTGCATTGAAAAGGCACAGTGAAAGCTAAAAATTCAGTACACACTGAACACCCACCACAGTGTTTGAATTTGGGAATATACGGCCCCAGCAAGGCAGAGCAAAGGTATGCTTCCAGCAAACAGCTCTGTTTTCTAAGAGGCATTGGGTTTTTTTTTTTTTAATTATGCATTAATATTTTGCAGCAAAACCAACAGCTGCTTCTGATTACTGTCACAAGAAGTAGTTTCCTAAAATTAATGATACTTAAACCCAAAAGACATAACTGTGCCATTAATACAACTTGTGCCTAAAGTCATTAATATTTCAAGTGCGAGCACAGAATTCCAAGATAAGAGCACAGAACTGAACTGGAAATCAATGTGTCACACACTCTAAAAAATAATAATGTTAGATTTGTAGAGCAATGAAAATACAGAGGAAACACTATGAAAAACTGGGTGTTTACCTACTCTTGTGTTTATAATTCCTGTGACTCACCACAGCCCCAAACATGCAGGGAGAAGTGGTGTTCATTGCCCCTGGCTGATCTCCCCCTCTGTTTAGCCATAAATGAGGTGATGCTGGCACCAGTGCCTCTTGCTGCTGGTACACCTGAAGATTTAGAGCAGCAGGTTTCTCTGAGGAATATTTTCTAGCTATAGATACAACTGTGTGAGGGAAAACTGTCTTGAAAGGTACTTGGAGATCAATATTAAGAGGTATGAAAAGAAGTTGTCCTCAGCAAAGGGGCTGGGTGGAGCACATGATGAGAAAAAATACAAGCATTGCTCTTGACGTCTGGGGGACAAATATTTCAAATATTTTGAAATATAAATGAGAATTTTTAGAGAATACAAAAGAAATAATTCACTTGATGTTTAAGTTTAGGTGAAGAATATTTCAAGTTCAAAAAGAAGACATTGCACCAGCGAAAATGAATTAAACCCACAGGTATTCATTAACTATATACGTCAATTTTCAAGTCATTGCTCAACTCTCACTGCTAAAATAATTTCAGAAGCTTGTTTATTACCCTATACAGCATAATTAATATATTGCCTCATTTAAACAGTGAAGAAATGAAAGAAAAAGTCACATTTCATGAATTATTTTTTGATTCAAATATTAAATAAATTCACCACACAAAAGTACAGTGTGATTGAACATATACAGTGATATAATAAACCAGTCATAAGCTCTAAGACAATCATATGTTAAAAAAAAAGCAATCTGATTAACTTCTTTTTATCTATAAATCTAGCTAAGTTTTTGTACATTAAATTAGCCCCAAACTTAGTTAAGATTTTATATGCATTAACTTCTTTTCCTCATTGGAATAAAGCGATAAGAAATATTGCTAGAGCCTTTCTCTAGGAAAGCAAGTAAAAAGTAGAGATTCAAAACAAGTTTAAACCACGAAAATAACTGAAGACAAATTCAGTTTGCTGATACAATTGTGTGTACTCTGAGCCCTTGTTAGTATGATAAGAGAGTTAACATTTTTCACTGTTCCAAATTATTGAAAGACTCAGTCTAATTTTTTCTTCTTCATGTCTCATTAAAGTTCATGTCTCATAAAATGTTCTCAGTCTTTTAGTAGCTTAATAAAATATTTAGGTATCTTCTCGTTAGCAAGAAGATGAGTATAAAAAGGTACCTGCCAGAATACTAATCTGGAGATATCCCAGTCCAAATACTTATTTTTCCTTGCAGAGAACAATAACCTTCTGGGCTAACAAAACCAGATCTGCAAAAGCAAGGTCAGAGTCTATTCCAAAGCCATCGCTCCTGTCAAAAGTCATCCTTTTCCCTTGGTGTATCAAGGTCCAAAAGTATGTGACTGCTCAGCCCAAAAGCAGATTAAGCTAAAGACAAAATGTACTCTTATTCAGAAATGAAAAATATTAGGTATATGCGCAACTAAGACAATGATTGGACTTAGAGGTTTTTACCCTAAACTTGGAGTGCATGTACATTCAAAAAGCTCTAGAATTTTGCTTTAGGAACTATCCAAATCTTCAAAACATAATGCAAAAGCAACATTATTTACACAAAACCAGAATCTGCTGCAGTTTGCCTTTTGCTTTGCCATGAAACCTTTCAGAATGGAGTTCCCACTTCTTAAATATAACAGGGCTGCATCAGGAGAAAAAGTATTGCTCATTTAAAACCAACGAGAATCATTTTCTAGTGATTGTTTCGGCGCTGATTCACTCCAACTATTTCATGTATTGTAAGAACTATTCGAGAGACAAAGTATTAGATGTTTTGTGGAAGGCTTGATCAGGATTTCTCCAGTGGCTTTTTGGTGGTTGACACCAGTGTCACTTTGAAAACACCTCCCTGAGAGTTCTCAGTTTTCACGGGACTCTTGCCAATTAAGGCTTCCCAGAGCCAGAAATGTGCTTCTGATCAAAGCTGAAAGGACAACCCAGCCCTGGAAGGAGGAGAGGGAGACACTTCCATCAGAACAATAAACAGCAAGCTGACCAGAAAACTCTTCTGGGATTCTAAAGGAATGTATTCAAATCCTTACTGTACCTGATTCATACACTGTGTGAATGTATGGATCAGTCTGGGAATTCACACACTTCAATCCTCTGTATCCAAAATCAATATCACACTCTGAGCCTAGATCTCTCTGGTGACAGTAATTTGTTGTGTTAATTTGAGTTTATAGAAAAAATATTTTAAAAGTTTTGCTTTAAGTGATATGACAGAAATAGGTAGGTTTTACGTGAATGAGAATATTATGTATAGTCATGTTTAATTCAGTAACTTAATGCAAATATTAAGGAAAAATAGTCTAAAGCAAAAAGGAAATTAATTTAATTGTAATTACACTTCTCTTTTATACAAAAGATTAGTCACAAAGGCAGTCAAAGTCAGAGGGACAGGAATGCAAATGGATAACTTAGAGCTGAACACTGGGTTTTGCTCATTTGCAGAGCGCTCCTGTTTACGTTTCTAATCCAAAAGAAATAAATGATGTACAAATTGCCAAGAGCCCTGGAAAGTAATCCATGTTGGCAATGGAGCCACAACGATGAGCACAGCCAAGTTCCACAAGTAGCTAAAGCCCATATCTAGACCTGCCACAGAAGGAGGGATGCTCTGCAGGAGCACGGCTGAGGAGGGAAACAAAGACGTACACAAAGCCAGAGAACGCCTCGCACTCCGCAGATGTCCTGAAACAATGAACAGGTCACTACAGGGTAGTTAAGGAATGATCAGCACTAATCCCAATCCTTTCCCCAGCAGCCAAAGCCTGGCTCAAGCAGAGTGTGATTCATGTATCGCCAACTCCATTAGCTCGGGCTCATTTCAGTCCACCGTGTCGGAGCAACAATCCTTCCACTAATCCCATCAAGGGGATTTTTTAATTTTTTTTTTTTTTTTAATTCCATCTCTCACCGACTCAGATAGCAGAATCAAATACTGAATAATACATTCCATGGGTTACTTAATTAGCTGGGTGAAGGTGAAACAGAAACAGCTGAGTCAAATAATGAGATGTCAAACACAGCAGCTCAGACCACGGAGGGATTTGGAAGAATTCTTCCTGACAGAAAGGGAAACACAGTACTTTTCCAACACAGAGTACTAAGGGATGTAATCTTTCCTTTCCAGTCCCTCCAAAAACACCAGCTGGGGGGAAAATACCAAAGTGAACTGACAAAAACAAGGAGAGTAGCAATCACTCACATTACAGCAAGCATCCTTAAATAAATCATAGGCAATTAACAAGTTACCACTGGTTTGAAACAAAGCAAAAAAAAAACCCAACAACCAACTAAAACAAAACAACAAAAAAAACAACCCCACGCACAAAAAACCAAAACAAACAAAACATTTCCTAGAAAAGTTAAGTAGAGAATACAAAACTGTTGTAATGTAGGATGATGATCAAGGAAGTAGGTTTATCCTCATTTAAGAAGAGGTTTTATCCTCCCATATATCATACAGCTAAACAAAAGTTTCACTGATCTATTAATTTAATCTACTTCATTCTCCCCACTGCAATCCAGAGCCAGAGCAGGTCTGTTTTTCTGCCCTTAGCGTTAGCTGAGGACTCTTGAAATCAGACAAAATTGCAGTCAAAACTAGCTAATGAATCCTTGCTTTATTTCTGTGTTTGGACAAGCAGCTGGATTTATCCCTGCTCTGCAGTCTCTAAGGGATGTTTTTGCCAGTATAAAGGAGCATAACATTACATTTTGGCCCATGCAAGTTTCCAGGGGACTCTGCCAGAGACCCTGGGTACTGGCAGAAATTCAAAGCATTTATTTCCAATGGAGCTGAACAGAGAGACCGTACTTATTTAGAAAAATAATAACATTTAAAAACTGTCATTGTTACAAAATTGTGAGTTGCAACTCAAAACAAACATGTGGTCCTTAAAGGCCAACTGGAAACCTGCAAGATAAACAGAGAAGAAGGTTTGTCCCCTGACTAACTCCTCCTCACAAAAACACAAGCTATGTAGTAATTGTTATACTTTTAATTTTCACCAAATCCACTGGATCCAGCCAATATTGGCATATCCCTGCACTATCCTGTAAAAAGAAGTGCCTGTCTATCAGCCATCCTTGCCAAAAGTAACTTCACAGCAAAAGTAAGCAAAAGTGAGAAAAAAAAAAATATAGAAAGGTGTAAACAGAAGTGAAGGCATGCCATGGGACATGGGATTCACCAAATCAGGCAAGGCAGAAGCCAGTAAAGAGCTGCTTAAAAGACCCAGGAGAGGCAGTATGTCTATCTCTGACCCACCTGAACACCCAGACTGGTGTTCCACAGCTGACAAGCTCTACAACAGCTTTACTCAGCCATAGTAAGTAATAATCCACTGGTAGCAGGTCAGCCCCCGTCACTGAAGTGAACAGCAGGGAGAATGTGACTCTTCTGCAATGACAGCTTCACAAATCCAGCCTTTCTGCAGTTTGCTCAGTCTGATTCTCCCACGATGCACCCACACACAGGTCTCAGTTTCAAAAATATACTAAATTTGCCTCTCTTTTCTTTTTTTCTCCCATTAAGTGCATCAGAAATATCAAAATATCTTTATCCTGAAAAGATTAATCCATCTATTCCATTGCAAAACATTCTGTGAACTCTCCACATTGCCAGACTAACAGAATAGGCTATGGGACCTTGTGGCTTGAGGGTCTTATTCTAGTGGCAAGTAATTCCAAAGAGAAACAGCTTCATGTACACAATCTATGCATTCTTTGCATTGCAGCCACAGAACGGTTCATCATGTATAAATAGTAAATATAAATGCAAACCTAATTGTTTTACCTTCCAAAACATAGCAATAGAAGAACAGTTCTCAGAGTTTAGTAAAATTTGGATTTAATCTTTTCTTTCTCATTTATGGGTTATTTCTGCTATCATTTTTTTAAATACCTTTAAGATTTACTTCCAAATATTAAATCACTAAAAATCTCAGAAGCAGCCATCTTAAAACATTGGAACTTGGAACATTTTGTACTTCAGAGCTGAGTTTCTTTTTCTCTCACATGCATACTGGATAGCTATAAATGTCTAAAAACCAAAACTGCTGCCTTAATAGATCTGCCTTTAATGAGCTACACAACTGATCCAGGCTGCAGTACTGCACATCGTGCAGCACTGCTGTGGAGAGTCTCAGCAGCCTCATCCTTAGGATTTCCAGATGCCAGGGCAAATGCCAGGCACCTTGAAATTTCAAACATATAGCACAAAATTTTAGGGAAAAAATAATTGCAGAGTTGCAAAAGAAGCATAAAAATATTATTTACTGTAAAAAGCAGTAACGTTGACAGGCACCGTATTAGAAGCTGAGCACTACAATTCAGGTTGTAGCATCTCCCTAAATGACCACATAATTTTATCAGTAAAAGTAAAGACCATTTTATATGAAGGACTGAATAATGGTGAATTTTGGGGGGTTGGTTTTTGCCTCCTCCTTAAAAACAAGAACATTCCCAGCTGCACACTGCAGCTGGCTGGAAGAGCCCTGTGCTATGGAACATTTCCTTGCTCCTGCCATCACCATAAGAACCTGAAGTTGTGTTTCTTAATTCATGGTGTCAAGTTCTGCAAGAACATTCCCACATATGCAGAGTCAAAAAATGATGTAGAGAATACAGTGCAAGTATTCCATACTGTAGCCTTTAGGCCTAAAGTAAATGACTTTTGATTAGACTCATAAATTACTGAACGTGTGGCTCCAGCAGCTGTCGGGAGCTATCAGATAACACAAACTTTACATGGAATCAGAACTAATTCCTGCACAGTGCTACTGCTGTAAAGGCTGCAACAACAATGGCAGACATATCATTAAATGGGCAAAGCTAGAAATATAATTAAATTAACTGATAATCATCTCTCTTCTTCTATCCAGACTCTAATTTAATGCACTTGCAAATGTAATGAGGTTCACTGAATTGAAAAATACTGTGGAAATAACAGAAACAAGATTAAATTAATTGCACGACATACTGATAAGAAAGCTTGCTTCAAATTATGTGAAGCACATTTCTAAAAGCCATTAAAAGGCCAGTCGCATATCATGCACCTTGATGACAAATAACACATTTAAATTATTTTTTTTACTAACTGGAATATCTGCTGTGTTTCCTATAACCATATGCTAATTGGTTGGTGCTCTCTCATCTTCAGGTAAATAAACATGTTAAAAACACTTGGGCAGTGAAAAATTAATATCTGGCCAACAACCAAAAATATTTCTGCTCCAATCATTTTCATGTGATTCACACTACAGAATTTGAGATGAAGACATGCTAAATGCATTTATACCTTGCAGCAGCTTGGGTGAAAAATTATGTTTTTGTCCCTGAGAAAACACAATTTAAATTTCCACAAACAGGAATGAAGTGTTCATTCTGAAGACAAAATAACCAACTCTCAGTTGTGCCTGGAAGTGCTCTGGACAATGCAGCATCTCTGAAGCACCATCAAACATACAGAGCAACCATCCATTTTTATTGCATTTTTTCCTTAAAAAGAACCCTGAACAGGAATTCCACCATCTCTCTAGGTACCCTGTGAAAATACTCGACTTTGATGCTTTAATTTAAGAAACAAGAAAATCCTCATATAAAAGCACAATAGGCATTCTAGATAGTGTATTTGAAAGGAAACGTTGCCTGGTATGTGCCAGTAGACCAAAATTTCAAACACTAGTGGGAGCTACAAGGCATCCAATGCCAAGGATTTCAGCAGAATCCTGTCAATTCCAAATTTCTATTTCTTTACACCAAGATTAACAACAAAGGATCTGCATTAGCATCCAGTGACAGGCCGCTTAAGCCTACATTCCCCTGGCACTCCTGACACATTCCAGAGGGCAAACAGAGGGCTGGAACCAGAGCTTCTTGTTTTAACAGTGAAAAGCAGACAATGGCAACTCCCAAGTCAGATTTATGAGCAGCAGTATGCTGCAGTGACAAGAGGAATATAAAGTCACAGCTGGCTAAGACAATCCTGAGCTGGAGAGCAAAGAAGAAGGGAGAGAAATGTCAAGAAATTGTGTATTAAATCACAGGCCCTCGTCCTTTAATACCAGGGCACTCGGGTCCTAACCCAACAAAAGGTGAAGCAGACACTTTGAAGAAGGTGAGAATTCCACTAATACCAGCTCAGCTGATGAAATGGAAGCCAAGCAATGAAAAGGTTCAAAAGGCAGAAAATTCTGATGGCACAAAGCTTCCTTCACCTTCTTGTTCTTACAAAGACCTTTGTAGAAAATTACCCCAAAGATGCGGGATCGTTCTTCTCACAGACTGGGTTCATCTGAACTGGCTTTCAGTGTCTGGAAGGCAGCTCTGCCAGGCTGGGCATCCTCTGCTGCTCACTGAGACAGGGCTTTCCTGAGCAGGATCCTTCTCTGAGGGTACTACATAGAACTTGAAATAGCCAGAGAAGACCACATGCTTAATACACTTGAACTTAAATCTCATCCTGTTTGTACTGTAATTATCCCTTCCTAATTTGGGACCTTCAAAGATATTTTACTAAGTATTTATATAGAGTTCTATCACATTTTTCTAGCTTCTGTGTTTTTATAAACAAGCAGTTAATTTATGAGCTTTAATAAAGATCACTCTCAGGACTTTCTGTAGTAAAATTGGTCATTATTCACTAAATATTCAATTCTTAAGAAAGAGAAATTGTGAAATTAGAGGTGTGTGGATATACTTGGGGAGAATTCCAGGAGGGTTTATGTAGTTATAAATAACTCTTCAAAAGGGAAACTCACTGTTTGTACTGCATGCATGTCTTGTTACGTATAAAAAACAAGCATTATTCCAGGAACAGATGGTTTGTCAAGGTGGCCATATATGATTTTATTTTCTATTTTCAACATGTCTTCAGTATAACTTTATTTCCAAAAAGATCTGGTCCTAAGATCCATTAAACACTGGCAATAGAGTAGAAATTGGTGTTAATTAGTCTGGGCCTCCTCCCAAAACTCTACCAATTAAACAAGTGTTTAGTGCTATTAAGCTTACATGTTATAAATCTTTATCTGCATAACAGTGTTATGAAACAGAAGAGGAGGAAAGCAGGAGAGTATGGAAAAAGAAAGCAAAAAAAAATTTTAAAATAGCTGAAATGTTAAAAAGTAAAAGGAAAATCAGCTTTCCTTTTCTTCCCCTCTGAGCTTACCAGCACAAATAGGCATTTTTTTAAAACTCATAGCTCTGTGTGATATTAATATCACTTTTTTTAGGGTTCAAAATAAATTTTACACGTCATGTAACAGGGCGGACAAAACTGAATTCTCGAAGGGTGATTTCCCTACACAGTCTCACGTATTGGTCGTGCCATTTGTAACCTAAGGTGGTAAATCTGGGAGAGGGAGAGGGGTGGGAGGGGGCAGAAAATCTAATCCACTTTGTAATCCACTTCAAGATAAAAATAAAATTTGGAAACTTGTATGAGAAATAGAATTCTAATGCAGAGCACTGAAATGAACCACTAAACACAGAACAATTTTACATTCAGTGAGTCATTTGTCTGAACAGAGCTTTGTGCTTTGAAGTGCTGGCTCAGACCAGTGTCCCACCCAGTTCAGCCTCTCATCTCTCCCTGTGCTCATTCCAGGTGCTTCAAAGGCAGACAGAAACAAATGGCCTCTGTTCCCCACATCTATTTCATATCTAAAAATCAGTTACGACTAACCTACTGCTGAGATAAAATCCTTATTTACAGGTACTTAAATATCTATACAAGTGTTTACAGGAAAAATCAATCATAACATATTTCTGAGCAGAAACAAAGTGTCTTTTTAAAAAAAAAATTCACAGCTCTACAAGTACATCCAAACCCAGTGATTCCACAGCCTCTCTAGACCTTTGCTCTGGGCTTTGTGTAACCTATTTGTCAGCAATGTCTTCCTAATGTCTGGAAAGAGTTTGCTGTGTTGCAGCCTGTGTCCATTATCCTTTCACTGCACTTCCACGGGGTCTGGCTCCATCTTTAATAAAAACAGCCCAAACAGACTCAGTTCTCCCTGCACCTCCTCATGCTTCATGTGCCCTGGACAGGAGCAAGTGCACAGAGAGACCCAGACCAAGCCCCCAGCCAACTCCCTGCCAAGCTCCAGCACCGTGCAAGGGGAACATAAAACCAGCTCGTGCTCCTCTTCCACTCTGGGACAGCCACTGGAATTTCAGTTTTTCCTTTTGTAGGCAAGGTAATCAGTGAAGGATAGGAAGCCTTGATAAAGATGGCAGATGCATTTCACGAGCAGGAGCAGTGGCAAAGGCAGCAGGGGTAGTAGGTGACAAATTGCATTACAGCTCTCACAGGCCTTGATTAGTCTGCACTGGCTTCTCTGCCAGATACATCATGGCCAGAACTGGTCAGAGGGTAAATCTGTATGAGAACAGGAAATAATTGCCTAACAATAACAACATAATGGTCACCTCAGTTTTTAAAGATGATGAAACATCCCTATCCAGCTGGAGAGAAGATAATTTTTGGCTAACGTTCAGGAAGCAAATGTTGGTTATGCTGGACCAGCAGAGAGAGGATGAACAGGCAATCTAATCACTGGCAGCTCTTTTCCTCACACATCTAATAAAGGGACATTTTGCACATGGCATATTTTTGATAAACTGAAGGTGAAAATGCAAGACAGGAATTTGCTAAAGGAGCAGGAGAAAGGGTGTTTTGCATAATCACTTTTAATAGGTGTAGGAAAATAAATGGAGGAAAGGTGAGGAGGATTTTAAGCACATTCAAGTGACTTGCAGCTGGGGTGTAGAAGAACACATATATCATACTAATTGTCGCTTAGTCTTGAGTACTTGACAAGTAGAACATCTGTGTTTAGGTAACACAGGCCTGGATAGACCATTCCAACACGCTTGGGATTCCTGCCCTGCTGTGGGAAAGATCAAAGCACAGGGTAAACTACACCTGTGTGTGTCCCTGGGACACAGGTGACAACAGCAGGTTCAGTGATCCTCCAGCAAGGACCTGCTCTCTGGGACCTGCCTTCCCACCTGGGTGTGTCTGGCCTGGTGCTGCCTTGGGAATCCCCCAGGCTGCACTGGAATGAAAACAAATTTAGGCTTTGCAATTCACCCGCGGGTTTGCGGCTGTTCCTGAGTCCTGCCAGTGTCAGCTCACACACTAAGTGATAAAATACCTCCTCCTGCCAAAGCTCTTGTTTCTCTGCAGGAGCACAGGAGGATCCACATCCTGCATGGACAGGTCCATAGCTGGACGAGCAAAGGAGGTAAAGAGGCATTTAAATGGCCAATACAATAATGCAACCAAGATTCCACACTCACTCGAGTCAGGGGGAAGAACTATTTTGGGAACTGAAAGGATAAACTCAAAAAGCCCTTCTGAGGAAACTAAAACCCCAGAGGGCCCTCCTGTGAGGTGATGTTCATCCCACTCCAGGTTCTGTTCTGACTGAGGAATACACTCAGCACTGCCCACAGGAGCAGGCCAGAGCAGCACTGCTGGAACGTGCTCTGGGATCTCTGCTCTCTTACAAGTCAGAGAAACATTTCACTTTCAATGCACAGTTCAGTGGATAAGCGGAAAGACGAGGAGAGCTGGAAAGGTCACTGCAATAATTAAAACTGACACCTCATGAATTACAGAGTGACTTTGCTTCCCTATTTCTTGAAATGATATGCACTTGTTGGTGTGACTGGTGCTGAAACTATGGAAAAGAACCCCAGCTCATCACCCCATGCAGATTCAGGGGTCAGTGTAGCTCCACACTGACAGTGGAGCTGCACTGGGTGAGCCCGAGCCCTTCCCAGGGGTGTCAGTGCTCCAGGAGCTGCTCCAGCGTGGCTCTGCACAGGTCCTGGAGGGCACAGCTCCAGGCTGGAGTCCAGCAGGGGCCGTTCAGAGCCCCCAGGGAGCTGCAGGGACTCTGCCCCAGCAGTGCAGCCCCTCCTGCTCTCCCAGGGCTGGGGCTCACCCTGTTTCCTCACAGCTGTGCAGCACTTCATCCTTTCTGGAGCACGAGGAGTCCCCAAGGTGTCCCCAGCCCAGGTGAGGCTCAGCAGTGCCCACGGTCCCCCCAGTGCCAGACCCTGGCAGGGACACCCAGAGCAGCTGACAAAACCTCCAGCTGCACCCATGAAATGTGATGGGAATAACAGCAGCCCACACTGCCTTTAATATGCAGCCAACATGTGCCCAGAAAACAAACATCAACCCAAGAAAGACCCATCAGAGCATCATAAAAGGTTGTTTTCGTGCCTGACCTACCCAGTACAGGTACCAACCACAGCCAGGCCTCCAAGATGCAGCCCCTCCTCAGCTTTCACAAAAAACACCACCTCATTACACGTGTTTTTTCCTTGGTGCTACAGTTCTTTTCACAGACCTGACAGCCAAGCACATCATACACAGAAAAAAAGACACCTCAGGAGAGCTGTGGGAAAGCTGGTGTGGAAACCTTGTGAACACAGCCTACAATAAATCTAATGCTTACATACCACAGACCATGCACAGTTAGGAAGGGTAATAAGGAATTGCAGCTGCAGGATTATTTGTGCTCAGTATTTATCACAGGATGATATCAAGCTCATAAAAGACTGGGCTTATGGGAGCAACATTGTAAATAATTTTTTTCCATCATTTCTTCAACACCCAACTACAAAAAATCAGCTTATGTAAATATCAACATGTATCCTAAATTAAAAAGCAGTTGGAAAATCTCAGGTTTTAGAGAATTGTTTTAAAAACGTCTTTTCCCCCTCCGATCTGTCAGGTTACCATGGGATTTACCAGAACTCTTAATTTATGGAGATGTTTTCATTCTGTGTGTGAAAGCATGCATGTAAATGCATTCTTGTCACATTAAATTCTAATTGCTAAGTTCAGAAGTGGATTGAGAAGAATACTTAAATACAATCAGTGTATTTCTCAACTGATTTTCCAAATCACATTATGCTTTTTGCAAAGGATAGAGAACATGCCTTTAAGCCACTGAGGGCCACAAACTCCACTGTTGTTCCAAAACCCCAGTTTTGAAAGTGAAAACCTTCAGTTATGAAGCAGTTTTGGTTTGTTTGTTTTATTCCATCACCAAAAGAGGAAACAGTTTGTCCCTCTGTACTGAAAACACGTTTGGGCCGTTAATCTCATACCTATTAGTTCCAAGAAGTGAGGGAAAGTTCAGGGAACAGGTTCTTTATCCCAGCTGCAGTCAATCTGGCTCAGCAATTTAATTACATTCCAGCCTCAGAATGAGCAAATTAGGAAGGCTTCTCTTTTTATTTCCCTTTTTACTTTTTTTCTGCTCTGCCCACTACAAATATTTTAACTGTTGTGAAGGCTTAAGTTTATTTGCACTGATGCATCTTGGCTTAATAATGAGAACACAGGACCCCAATTTCAACAAAGCATCTTCCCAGAAGGAGCTTTTCACCAAGCAGCACTGCTGTACCATAGGAATTATTCTAGAACCCCATGAATTTTTCTTAAAAAATGCTTTGGAGATGTAACAGCATGTTCCCCTATAGAAAATGCAGCTGGAAAACTGGCATCACAAGTACCAAAGAGAAAGAAAAACCTTTCTGTCAGCAGTGGGAAGAGGCACAGCTCTCTGCCATGAAATACCCAAGGATCCTTTAGCAATTACTCAACAAGTCTGAATGGTCAAGAAACTATTAGAGTATAGATTAGAGATTATTAGTATACTAGTATAGTATAGATTAGAGAGTATTAGATACTCAGCATGGCCCCTGCTGACCAAGGGAATATTGTTTATTCTCTTCTAGGCATGTTATCAGCTAATCTCAAAGCTTGAGCAACACCCTCCACCTCCTCTTGCTTGAAAGAAAGGCAAAGCCTACCTGAATTAATCTCTTTCACTCTGTATAATATTCCTGTGGATTGTGTTGGAAAAGATGTAAGTGCTGGAAGACAGATGAACAAATGCACTGTAATCACAGCTGGACACTGGGCATACTGAGCTCAAATATCCATGCAGTTCTCGTGGTTATCCCATCTATTTACGAACACAGTGCAACTGCAAGCCTACGTCACACGCACAATTATAAAGTTAAGTTCTTTTCTTGATTGACTTAAAGAGGGCCACTAATCTCTGTCTGATTCTGTATGTGCAACTTCAATTTAAGTCAAATCTGCTAGTTTACTACTTCTTCTGTACTCTTTCGTCATATAAATGATATCTTAGAAAATAAAAACAAACAAACAAGAAACCAAACCCAAAGCAACACCCTAACACACAACTGATTTAGGATTTCAAACTCCCATGTTTTAAAAGGACAACACTTACATTTTGACAAGCAGTAAAGGCACCAGCAATCAGAAGCTCGCTAGGACACATGAAGCATGTAAATGATAGTCAATCCTGGCTCAGAAGTTTTCAAGTATTTATTCAGTATTCATAAGCAGGCAATTATTGTCACTTCCTGTCTCCAAAACAGCTCTTTTCTAAAATGCCTTTTTCTTAATTCTTCACTGTGAGGTCTTCTGTGTATGCAGCACCTCAGTCGTGTCCCTGAGTTATTAGTAATCAAACAAATCATCTCTCTCCATGAACAAACAGTAAATTTGCTCGGATGGAGATGGCTGTCTCATGACTTTGGCTTTCCTGTGTACAACGTGTCATCACCCACGTCCTTCCACTGAGTGACCCGGTGCCACAATGGTGAATTTAAGCCATTACTGGACTGTAGAAGAAGCTCTGGTTCAGATATTCTGATTTGTCCTATTAGTCCCACTGGTACAGATTTTCCAAGAATTGATGATGTACTGGTAAGGAACATTAAATGTCCTTCACATCAAATTACACTGTGCAGTCATTACTGATCTCTTGCCACCTGACATATCTTTCAACTATCAAATGACCGAAGTTCCCTGGTCTATCAAATCCACCATCCCTCAAATTAAGACAATGAAGGGCTTTGAGAGAACTCTATCTACATCTTTCAGAAAATGTGTTGCACTGAGGGCCAAGCAAAATAAGTCTTTGAGAGGCAAATGAGAAATTCTAAACCCCTCACACAGCACTATAGAAAAAAGGAATCATTGAAGATAACGCCTCCATTTCCAGGAAAAAGAAACTCCTTATCAAGATGGGATTACTTTTATAACTTGTAAGACTAATGCCTTCCACACACTTGCTGGTACAGCCTTAAAAGCCATGTGATACATCACAACAAGCAGCTTAGAGCTGGAGTTAAACTGGGTTTTGTCTTACACGTGCTGGGTTTGATTTTCTAGTGCCAGAATGTGCACAGAAAGGCCACATGTGTGAAGGCGTTCAAGTGAAACCACTGCGTGTTTTTAAACCTGATACTCACAACCTGAACTTCTCTAATGCTACTGGTTCAATTTTAAAACTGAAGTAAATGCAAATATGCATCTTTAAAAGCTTTGAGGATCAAGAAATTATCCAAAAAAAGAGATGAAAACAAGGAATGGAAGGGTTTACCTTGTGTCCATCAAATTATCCTTAAATGAGCACAGGCGGATTGAAGACATCTTGTAAATATCCCACATATTGAGGTTAGACTTTTGCTATGATGATATTCTCTATCAGAAATATAATTCTACTGTATTTCACGTTCACTGGAAACAGCCCCAGCTCGTGTCAGCACATGCAGCAGACACTTCTCTAAAGAGAGTGGCAGTAGATTTACATTCAAAATATATTGCAAAACATACTTGAGACATGGGAATCTTCTGAAGCACCTCTTAAGGCCAGGAATTCAAATCTGCTCTCTGTGGCTGAAGAAACAATTTAGTCTTTCTGCACCTCTGGAATTACATTTGCTAAGAAATTATTGTTTTCTCTGAAATGACTCAAAAAGAAAATAATACACACTAACAAAACAGATATAGATTTTTTTTACTTCTAATCTCAACAGGACCATCTTCAAACCCTAATTTAACCACAGCTAGACCAGTCTCCATAGCAGACATTCCTGGAGTCACTAGCAAAAAACACGTTTTTGCAAAACTCAACCTGTTTTCTGAATTAACTCGCCCCTGCCCCCAATTTATGAATATACTTGTTTTCTGTAATTTATTGCCTTAATATTCATCACATTACTTTAAGTTCCAAGAAACAGAATTTAAACCTTATAACCTGGTACAACACATACAATTCTCCTGGGATTAAAGAAAAAAATGTGTAGGTAGTGCTTTTATTGCTGTTGCAATAAAAGCTTGTATAAAATGGAATAAGCCAAGCCAAGAGAAAGAATCAGCTAACCACCACATACCTTCTATCCATTCTTTAAACAAGTAAAAGAATAGTTCTCACCCTGGTTTACAACTACTTCAGCCTCAAGGATTCCTTAAAAATACAAAACAAAACAAAAGACTCTTGTACATGAATAGGAGCAAGCCAAGACACTGCAAAATAATGTGATGTCTGTGAAACAAAAGGTGAGGCTTGGGCACAGCTTGGACTCTGTGATCTTGGACATATTTTCCAACCTTAGTGATTCTACCAATATAAAAAGCCTGTAAAAAAGAATGGGCTATTGATTAGCTCATCCAAATCTTGTAATTCAAATGTATTGAGAGTTAGACTTGTGCCATCCTCTAACAGAAAAGAATGGGGGGGAAGGGGGAGAAATGCATCAAAAATCATTATGCATTTTTTAAAATTCATAATTGCACCCCAGTCTGATGTTGTGAAAGTTGGCATGAAAAGTGAAATGCAAAGTGTTGATAACAAAGCTGTGAGATGAGGCTATTTTGGTAACATTTGGGGGGGGGTTTTTTTGCTAATATTTTTTTTTTGAAACCCTTAAATAATTGAAGAACAGCTATTTAATACAAATGACAAAAAAGCCTTTAGCAATTAGTGTGTTTACATTGTGCTTGCAAGGAACAACATCTTACAGTAATTGCCTTGTGAGAAGGTTATTTTCCACGCTGCAGTTCCAGCTGCACCGTAGATTTAATAGATATGCCTGTAATTGTTTAAAACATAACTTTTCCCAGTGCTGAATGCACCAGTCAAACACAGCCAGCTGCAAGAGCAGGCAGTGACACAGATGAAATGTGTGAGTTAGAAGGTGAAATCTGCTGTGCGTCCTCCCTGCTCTGAGCTGCTGCTGGGGGCTACAGCAGCCTGCCTTGCTCCCAGGGGGGTTTTTACCTTGTTTGTGGCTCGCAAAGGTTTTATGGTTTTGTAAAAGATTTCATGTCCTAATTTAATTGTCACAGTTGCAGGACTTCTCTGACTCCTTAGAAGCCCCAAGAGGCAGCCCACTCAAATTTCAAGCCTCCAACCATAACCATTGTTAAGTTCAGTCCCACCAGAGAGAGGATTTGATTAGAATTCACTTTTGCTACCACAGCAAACCTGACACTGGCTCAGCATCTGAGATGCTCAACTGTGTAAGGGACAACGCTGTTGACTGGCAATAACAACTCAATCAGAACAGGGCACCAGCTATTTAGGACAAGCCCAGGCCTGAGAAAACATTTAACTCACACTGTTCTCCAGTGTTGAGCTAGTACTACCCACTGGCTGCTTATGATGCTGTCAGACCCTGAAAAAGTAGCAATTAACAGTATTTGTTGCCATCAGTGCGCTTTTTGTTTCATGTGATTTCTTGGTTTAATATTCTCACTTTACCCAGAATGATTTATGTGATGCTTCACTCAATTTCCAGGCTTTCTTTGTCTGGTTCACACCAGGTAGCAGCAGGGGCAGAATCCCTCCAGAGTTTACAGTTTGGGGATTTCAATTAGTTCTGTCCATCTGCTTTTCCACACCATGATTTTAATGGTTTTGCAGGAGCTCACCCTGAGGAATCACACAGAGTCTCTGGTCCATCCAAATCTTTAGAAACCTGAAACAGTGGACTCAAAGATATTACTGTCCATATTACATGGACACAGACGTTGAGAGGAATCTGCACACACATTTTACCTGTTTCTAGAACGTCACTCCAACTATTCTCTGCTTGGCACGTTAAGCCACCTCTGAAATGGGTGGGATTTGATCTTCTTTCCCAAAAAAGTCACATGCACAAGTCCCAGGAGAGGGAAGGAGAGTAGGGAGAGGGAGGAGAAGAAGAGAGAAGCCACAATACTGGTAAAATAAATACAGAAAGCTGATAGCTTGCAGTAAACGTGCAGCAGACAAACTGCCCACAGTAGTGGAACAAAGAAGCAGGCTCTGGAGTTTATAGTAATTGGCACAGCAATTAATAAGACATATAGCACATGGTAAAATCAGCTCTGCCATCTGTGTCAACTGTCCCCAAGTGGACGCTGTGCATGTTTGCCATGTTCATCAGCATTAAGATTGCTACTCCAAGCCAAGTCTGATTTTATTGGCTCCTATTTATAGCAATTTATGCTAAAAATCTATCAGCATTTCTACTTAAAACTTCTCATGATGTCACCAAAAAATCCAAACAGAAAACACAAAACCAAACAGTACTGGAAATTTTGCCTAACCTTAGTGCCTTCAGGGCAACGAACATCCTATGTTGTGCTTATAAATTAATTTTCCTAATTGTTTACAAATTATTACATTTACCAAAAATGCTGCATATAACAGGTTATACAGTAAGAGTGGCAGGAGTAGAGTTACTTCTCTGAAGCATATTTAAGATCTGATCCAGAAAAAAAGTATAATACACTTCAATTTAAGGTGAACATCAAGATCATGAGCAAAAGAAAAGAATATTGCCTTCCTTTTAAACTCCTAGATAATTACAGAGGGCTTTCTATAGGCTTCTCTTCCTTACATCCTCAAATCCCCTGTACTGACAATGCCTCCAGCAAAAGGGAGGGTTGATATCCAGTGCAATCTGTCGCAGAGTTTTATAAATGGTATCTGAATTATTTCAAATCACCAAGATCAGTTTGTTGGGCTTGAAATGGCATCTGCCCTGTCTTTGCTTGATGGTGAGCCATGGACAAATGGCTGGTGAGAACCTTCAAGCACATCAAGAGCTGGCTCGAGGGCTGCAGGTGGAAATGTTGTCCCATAGGTTGGCACAGTGATGTTTGTACCTGGAGTCCTCCTGTCACCACCAGGAGCTGCTGCTCCTCCTCCTTTGCTTACACATCCACATGTGCACATGTTCTTTTGTAAATCCGCACCTTTCTTTCCCATGAGAGCTGGGTTATCAGTAATAACAGTTATCTGGAGACAGATGAGGATTTTCACGGTAGCCTCTAGCTCAAGAATCATGAGGCAGCTGCTTTTTTGCATTTATTCGTGTGGTAACGAGAGCTTCATACAAAACTCCCTCACACTGCGAGCAAAACAAACCCCAGAGAAAGCATAAGAGAGATGATTTGGTTTCCAGAGAGAAAAGCTACTTTGTGGGAGCTCCTGTAGGACTTCCCACTTCATGAGTCACACAGCAGTCACAGGGACTTGTCACAGAATCTACTTCTGCAAGCACCAAAGGACGACTGTCTTTAAATCAGACATGTTAAATGCACTACGTCTTCTCTTCAGAAGCAGCTGTATTCTGTAACACCTACACAGCCAGAATAAATTAGCTTTCTTATTCAGTGGTGTCAACAATGGTAAGCCCCAGAGAATAGGGGAGAAAGAGTAATGCTAGCCTATGCCAAAATACTTATTAATTACACCTTTTTTCAGATGCCTCCCTTGTTGGAACCCGGTTTGGTGCCACACGAAATAAGGAATAACATATAGTCTCTCACTTATGAGCAATAACTTGGAAATTGCCCTCAATTTTTACTTCCTGTTCACTGCAGCAGTGTTCAACAATGCTGTATAAAGGAGGAAGATATATTATCTGTTAAACTTTTCTCTGCACATAGCTCCCTGCTGAACACCAGAGAAGAATCTAATCTAAGGTCAAAGAGGTGGCTCTGCTATGAGGTATTTATCTGCTGCCCACCCCCTCGGGATGTCAGCAGAAGTAGCTGATAGTGTCAGTTGTGACACTTTTTCTGTAGCGGGCATCTGCCCATTACCAGGTGCAGAGAAAACCTCAGCTCATTTCATACATGAAACTGGAGAGCTGTCATCTGGTAACAGATTTTTATTACTACCAGGAGTGTATTTGAATTCAAAGTAATGACCTGGAAGTACAAAATTCCATATTCTGTAATCCCACAAGCTGTGCAATTCTCCCTCTTCAGTTACTGCTGAATATCTCTACAGCTTCCTCTGCTGCTCCTGATTTAATATAATGCTATCAACAAACCTCCTTAGTGAACAGGGTCACGGCAAGATTTACAGTGCTTTTTCCCAGGCCTGCAGGTGAATTTATTTTACCCAATATATCCATTTAGATCCATTTTCCTCAGAACATTATTCTTCAAAGACAACTTAGCGAGTTCTTCAGCATCAGATAAAAGTCACGCTAAGTGGTGCAAAGATGACAAGGTGTCCTGCATGACCTTAATCAGAAGTTTAAGTGCAGGATAAAAGTGAGAACTGAACCGAGAGCCACTACCCCAACTGTCTTTTTTTAAACGTCAAGGAGACAAATATTGCTGCTCAGACATATTTATTTTTTTTCTCCAGACTGACACCCACAGCTTGTGGATTGCATTCAGCAAGCAAGGATTGGAGCAATATTCTGAGAAAAGCAGTGTCACTCACCAAACCTCAACGCACTATGTGAGAAAGCTCAAGGCGTCCTGTAATGACAATGGACAGCAGCATTAATGTGAAAGTATTGGAATTTTTATAGATAGGTTTAGTACACAGAGCATTACTGATCCAGCCTAAAGCAAGCCCTCACTGCCCTTCCCCTTCTGTTCCACACATTCCGACCCCCAAGTGGCTTTTTCTGTCGCGTGTGGTGTCGCACACACACAGGCACGGCTCTGGCAGCACCAGGACTTCCAAATTATTGCAAAGCTATGGGGAGAACTTAAAGCAGCGTTCCAGTGCCTGTTAGAGAGCTGGAGACGGACTTCTGACAAGGGCATGGCGTCACAGGACAAGGGGGAATGGTTTCACACTGCCACAGGGCAGGGCTAGAGGGGATATTGGGAAGAAATTCTTCCCTGTGAGGGTGGGGAGGCCCTGGCACAGGGTGCCCAGAGAAGCTGTGGCTGCCCCTGGATCCCTGGAAGTGTCTGAGGCCAGGTTGGACGGGGCTTGGAGCAGCCTGGGATAGTGGAAGGTGTCCCTGCCCATGGGAGAGGGTGAAATGAAATGATTTAAGGTCCCTTCCAATCACCATTCTGTGATTCCATGATTCTGTGATTTAACTCGAATCAAACCTCTGCATAACAGCAGTGAGTTAATGAAGTAACCTGTTTTCAGAAAGCTTTTCTTCTGAATATTTGGCCTCTGTGTTTACAGTGGCAGACAAAACATCAAATAATGAAACTCTTCTTTCCATGCACACTCAACACACTACAGAACTGATTAGCTTTCAATATTATGGAATAAAATTGCTTGAAGTTCCAACTTCTTATTTTGTTAATAAAAACAAGTTGCTGAAAAATAACAAATTTTGGCACCATATTGACCCAATTAAACCTCCATTTCAGCAGAATTCAAAAAACAGCCAAAAATAATCTAATTGAGCAACACTAAAACTGGACTTGTTATTCTGTGTGGTGGTGAGAATGACATTGAAGTGGTTTTAAAATACCCAGACAGCTAAACAAGATTTAAAAGCATAACTTTACAACCACAGCAGAGATAAAGAGGAAACACAGAAACACACAACTTGAAGGGTGCCCTGACTCTGGTTCCGCGGAGGCACTGAGGGGAGGAAATCCCTGAGTAGCAGTTTCAAGAATGGCAGAAGGTAAAGAAAACTCTTCAGACAGCCACAAACATCCCTGTACTGCAGAGGGATGCAGGACCCTTCCGCCTCCGTGAAGAAAAGCCACTGGAGAGAATAACTTCAAACTTCCCCTGACTTCCAAACTTCTGGAGGGCTTTAAACGTGGATTTCTAGCAGGAGAGTGGTCCTGCTAGAAGGGAACAGCCAAATACAAACTTTATGCATATTCATGAAGTGAATCTAACTTTTGGAGCTGCTGGTAGCTGAAACAAAGATAAAAGAATTGTGAGAGTAAGGAAGAAATTTCACATGGTTGAAATAAAACTGACTGATCTGACAGCTTTGATCACTGTTCAGAAGGCGGAAAACAGAACTACCCGTGAACCTCCGCAGAGACACGGGTGTGCCAAGAGCTGGCACGGAGAAGTTTTCTTGGGGAACACAAGCAGACAGGAAAGAAGTAAAAGAGGACATGGAGGCGGCTGAAACTCTGGGGGCCAAAAAAAAAAGAAAAATAAAGCACTATTTGGGAGGAAACCAGAGGGTTTTACCCAAAAAAACTTCTCTGAGTGTTCTTGATCAACTAAGTCTACTGGCAGAAGAGGTATAAGCTGAGATAGAGCTCTGTCCTGAGTGTAAAATTGTGTTCAGATGAAAGATTATCTATTAAACATTAGTATAAAACCCTGAGTAATTAAATCCTTTTCATTTTTAACAATAGATAATCAGCTGCAGAGAACATTTAACCTTTTTGACTTAACTCTGGTAATATAAGAAGCTGAAATGTACTGCAACAGCTTTCTCTTATATCTATCTATGATATGATTTCTTCCCTTCCATACATATATCCATACCTACATGTATACATGCATATGTTTGTAGGAAATATGTATGTTAATCACTGTTTATCATTCTGTAGTAACTGAAAAACTACCATGACAGTCGATATAGAAGAGAAATCAAACTGCACAATGCAGAGAGTAGATGAGATACCCGCTCTGTGTTGAGCCATTCCTATTTGTTATCTTATTTAACAAGAATGATTGAACATTTTGGGAACAGCTGCCTTCTTAAAGACTCAACATCCCCAGCCTTTTACTGATGTGTGAGGGCAACAGTGTTCATCCCTCAAGATCTCTCCCCAGCGATATGTCAGAAATTATATTCCTGATGTTCACAAATTTATATAAAACACAGTGGGAAAAGGAAACAGAAACACTCTGAAAAGCTACTCAGATAAAAGGGGAGGCTTTTTCTAGTTGATAAATGCATTCAGTAGCACATTTCTTTATGTAATCCCTCTTCAGACAGTAGAAGGAAGCCTCTGCAGAATTTATTTTTATTAAATAGATGAAACATGAATCATTTTATCTTTAAATTACATAACATGAATGCAAATTAATCAGTATCCTCAGACAACTGCAAAGTTGATAAAGTGGCTCTTCAAGTCAGAAGATACCAGAACTGTTAAGCAGTCTTTGTTACACTGGCTGTAACCCTCAGTATTTCTCAAACCCAGCATGAGAAAAGCTGGAGACATTAATATCCATTAGAGGGAAAAGCCTGGTAGGGATTTGAGAGTGCACTGGTTGCGCTGTAATCGATAGGTTACTTGTTCAATACAGGGCATACATTACTTTTACTCCAAGACAAATACACTGGAAGTTATGTTTTGTTTCTGTCATCGAGCAGCTCTTTCTCATCCCAGCTTTTGTTGGTCTTTCCTTCCACAGATTAATGAGCCCAGGACTTTTTGATGACTAAGGGGGGCCTTCATTTTTTGGAAAAGTGTCTGTCCCTCATCTGACATAAAGCACCACTTAAGGATGAAGCAATGGTATGAAAGGTGCAATAGAAGCAAAAAGCAAGGGGAGAAAAAATAAATTCCAGTGCAGTCCCTGTTTCTTTAGGGAGTAAACTATTTAAATCTATTTCCTGACAGAGCAGGAAACTCTGTGCAGATAGACAGCAAAGTGTTGAGAGAAAACAAGTGCAGCTGGCTGAGAAAGGCCCAGAAGCTGGGTGGCAGTAGCAGTGCAGACAAAAGATCAGTTTTAAGCTGGGGGAAATCAAGTAAGAGACTCTCTAGCAGTGATCCTCCCTTTCCCACTTCTCTCCTTCTTCCCAGAAGGAAAATGTGTCTGAGCCCTTCATAACAACATCAGAGAATTTGGGTGGGGGTTTTTGTGTGAGTACAGAATCTGGTTTTAGCTGACGGGATCTTCGATGAGGGTTGAAACATTGACATGAGAATAAAAGGGATCCACAACGCCGTGTTCTAAAATAACTGAAGCTGGAAAGCAGAAAGGGAGAGGGGAGAAGAAAAAAAGTCAAAAAGAAGAGGGAAGAAAACAAAGGGAAAAAAACCCAAACAAAACAGGGGGCGTGGGGGGGAGGGAAGAAAAAATAAAAACAGGTAACTGATACTACAGAAAGCAAGAGAGGATTGACAGAGGAGTGTGTCCACAACTAATGACACCAATTCCTTGGAAACAGTGCAGGGCTTCAAGTTTCACACAATTGTCTGTTAGAAGAAAGGATGAACACCTACATTTGTTACACTTCTTCCAAGTAAAAGATCAGATGGGTTAAAGAGGGAAAGGCTGTGTACACGAAAGGTGGAAGAAAAGCAATGGCTGGAAAAGAGAAATATGTGAATCACTGAAAAACGGCTCATTAATTTTTCTTGAGTACATGATCTCAGTAATGGTTACCTGACATTAACAACCATCTCTACTATGCAGGCAAAGAGGTGGCTTGCAATCCACTCAAACATTCCAGTTAGCCTTTCCTTCAGGCTCTTCTAATGCCTTTCCCATGCAGGAACTTTTGGCTTTACATGTTTCTGGAGTGAGAGCCCCTGGGAGAGTTCAAACCATTTCTATAGGTCAGGAACAAGGTGGTTCAAACATTCAGTGCTGACCCTCTCCTGCTCAGCAGTGCAAGAACATCCCTGTTCGAGGATTGCTGCAATGACAACGACCTGCAAGTGCTTTATTACAGATGGCCACGACCACCACCAAGGGTATTTACTGAAAAAAACATCCTTAGTGCTTGTTTGTGCCATCCTGAAAAGCACAGGTTGTCTTTACCCCCATCCCAACCCCTGCACCCTACCAGTTCACCACCATACCAGCTCCTAGTGCTGGAGATGGGATGGTTAAAAGCTCTAATCACAAATCAGTTCCAAAGTCTTAAAATAAGAAGAAAACCAACAAAGAGCTGACGGAATATTCCATCATTATCACCACTTCCCATCAGTATTTTGATTCATGACCAGCATCTGTAGCACAGTACAGACAGACTCTTTAAACACCTGCAACCTAAAAGGAGAAATCTAATATGCAGCCTTATTAAGAAAATAAGAGCAACTGTGAGCCACTGGGGAGCAACATTCACAAACTGCAGTGTGCACCCATTCCTCAGATCATTCCTGCCCACACAACATCCTAACTCACCCCCAGGTGGATGCAAATTGCTGCTGGATCAATCCTGATACATTACAGTACTTCCAGTATTTGCTGATATCCCATCCTACTATTTCACTCCAGTTATTATAAGTGCAGAATGTTATGGTCATGAAAAACAACTGCAAAATTACAGAGAATGGGGGGAAACCCAAACCCAATAAAATAAAGCGGTTTTAATAAATGTGCAATGGGCTCTACAATTGTGTACTGCAATGTATTTTGGAAACAAAAATTCTAAGCCAGATGCCAAGTACACATTGCCTGAGTAAAAGAAAAACTTATCCTTTAGCCTAAAATTACATTTGATAACAAGGGTTTTACTGCACAAAATGTGTGTCTCCAAGACAAGGTATAATACTAAAAAAGCAAGCTGACTGAGAGGAGCTGACCAGGTGAAACCCATGGAAATTCTCCCTCCTCACCTGTGTCTCAGGGGTCTGGACCCCTGGACAACTGGACATAAAACATAAAACAAGACATAATAGAGTCTATAACTAATAGCTCATGATAGTATTACTTTCTCTTCTTAAAGTAACAAACAGAATCACGAATATCTACATTTAAACCTGGGCATACAAATATTGTGCTTACCCACAGATCAAAGGTGTTCCCACAGCATTTTTTCCCCATGTGTCTCAGTCACAATTATCCAGGAATAAATTACACAGCTAAAATATCTTTCACAAGTCCTGTTGTCCAGAAGAACCATGCTGAAAGTGCTATTTTTCTGTCACTTAGATTATGCTTTTATATAAATTTAGCACTACTAAACAGCAGATTCTGAGGCACAGTTCATTGGAAGTGATGTTGAATTTCATCCTGCCTGACCCAGTGCTCCACGGACAGGTTGGTCTGCACTTCACATCTCTGACAATTTAAACTTTTCTCCCCTTGCTGCCAGACGAGATTTGATATTAGTTTAGTGTTAGTGGTTAAAGGATTAGTTCCTTTTGTGCAGGGCAGGGGTGTTAGACTGGAACTGCTGTCAGTTATGGCCATTAACAAGAGCAAACAGACTCAGGGATGTATTTATTACTTTTGTTGGAAGCATCCTAAAAATACAAGCCAAGCCTTCCAGTTCCTGCTCTCAAAAAACCTGATACTGAAATACACAGGATGATGCCCCATAGCAAACAGTGAATGCAGTAAAAATCCTCTCAGTGACTGAATGTGCTTTCAATTGTTTTTTAGTTATTTTATTTATATTTATTCTTGCTTTCTCTTTCTACTGTCTGCTTTTATATCCTTCCTTCTGTTATTTCTGACTGGAACTCTGCAATTTTCTTTCACATCCTGAACCAATGCTTTCTTGATGGCTCATTGTTTACTGCATTTCTGACTTGCATGTCTTCCTACTGCAAAATCAATACAATATTTGGATTTAACATAAAAAGTGAGTGCTAACAGTGCTTTATTCTGTGGCTAATAACAGTCCCATATTATTACTTTTTATGCCCAGTAAAAAATGAGAAACTGCCAACTATGGTACCCATGGCAAAATCGCAGCCTGAATCTCAGAAATAAACTTTAAAAGCCCAAATTGCAGGTTGGGCACCCCATGGCTGAGTTATCTGCCCAGGTTACTGGGTTTTATCTACACGCAATGGTAATTAATGTTACCAACTGGGTTATACTGCAGACATCATCCTTTAACCTTTTACCAGGATGTCTACAGAAGAGCACAGCAGAAAAATCAGCTCAAACCCCAGGTTATTCTAAAGGAGGATCCCAGGGAAACTAGAGCAAGCAAAAATGTAAAGAGCAAGGGACTGTGGAGAACAGCACAGTAATCCACTGTACATGTGGAATAATCACATTATAAAACTATGGAATTATCCATCCCCCAGTGAAGATCTTGTTTGGTTATCTTCCATCACTGATGTGAATGCAAGCCTGCCTACATCCCTGGTTTTGGCTTTTATTCAAGCAAATGCATCTTTAAGAGACTTTGTTTGTATTTGTCATATGCACCTCAAATTGCTGCTTCAGTGCTCAGAATCAGTTCAGTAAGTCTCAGTGCCACAGTCTCATTTTGCTTGGAGACACACAAATTAAATTACAAGCCCTTTTTTCTTTATACAGCAGCATAATCAGCAATGGATAAAACATTGGCTGTTCCTACTGTAAATTTTCCACGTGATAATATACATCTCTTAGATATTAAAGCAAAATACTTGTCCTGACAACTATAAGGGATGAAACACCATCTTTTCACTACAAAATTTGGCAGAAATAGTCTAGAAGTGGTTAATTCACTGCAGATCAAGTCCTTAGAAGCAAGATGATGTTAATAATTACAAGAAAAATTAGATATAGTTGGATTTAAACAAGTGCCACATGAAACATGCTTGACCATCTGGTAAAACTGTCTTAGGGTAGGATGCTGGCAGATATTGCATAATCATCTGCATATGACAGATAATTTTAGCCAAATCTAAATTAAAAAAAAATGTTCTCATAGTTCTTAAGAAAAAAATTTAAACTGCTTTTCAAACTTAATAAATATCTGAAGTTATTTAATATTAATACTCTCTGAATTCCATATAAAAACTACCATGTGATGGACACAAAAAAAGAAAACCCTTTTTTTTTACTGTTTTCTATGTATTTTGAACCACAGATTGTTTTGCCTGGAATTTCTCCTGTATTTTGTTCCTTCAAACCTTTTGAAACACTTTTGAAAGCAGTGGCTTAGAAAAAGTTAGCTCATAAAACATTCTTCTGCTATTCAACAATTTTGCTGTACAAGGACTATTTGCTCACATAGCTTAATGATCTGGGATGTGAGAGGTTTGGAATTCCTGTGGAAAGGTTTTCTGAAACAGAAAAATATCCACAATTAGTAAAGGTTGTCCTTGCAGAGCAGGTGGTAGAGTTTCCCAATTTATACAGAAATCTATGCAGCCATATCTCATTTAACTGTGTTGATTTACAATTCATTATTTAAACAGTGCACTAAAAAAAGCGCACAACAACAAAATGTTATCAGTAGGGAAGGTCATTCTCTAAATAATACAATAAAACATGTTTCCTAAAGCCAACTACAACCAAAAAAAAAAAAAAAAAAAAAAAAAAGAAAAAAAAAAAAAAAAAAAAAAAAAAAAAAAAAGGAGAAAGAAAAAACCCACAAAAATTACTTGAAGGTCTAACAGAACAAACATTGTTTTTGAAGACAATTGAATCTTATAGTACTTATTCTAAATACAATATGGAATTAAAATTGACTGAAGAGATTTGATTCTCCTTAAATGCATTGGAACAGCTGAGAAGGAATAGAAAACCTGTTAAACAAGTTACCTAAAAAACAAATAAGGAAAAGAACAGCCCTTCAGGGCTGGATTATCTGGAAGGACAGCATTTGTTGTCTGTGCAGTCAGCCACACTGGAATGCCACAGCACCTTCAATTATGCAACTGCCCTGGGGAATTAATGTTGGAATCAGAGTGACTGAGGTGTGAGGGAACATCTGGAGGGCTCCAGTCCCCATCCTGCTCACAGTAGGGTCAACTTCCAGCTTGAAGCAAGTTGCTCCACGTTTTGTTCTGGGAACTCCTGTTGATGCCCAGGGGAGTCCCTGGCCTCCCCCTGCTCCTTGCCCAGCCGGGATCCCCCGGGTGACAGCTTCTGACTGCTGGTTTGTGCTGTACACCTATAACCCTGCTGCAGTATTTCACATTTACTGCCGCAGAAGCAGCTCCCCCTTTTGGTAGCTCCTCATCCCAAGGAGTGGTTGCAGTCTTTTTAAACAAATGCTCTGTGGATAGAAGCAAATCCATGACCCAGCATATTTTTGTCTATGACATAACACGGCTCAATTTTCTGTTGTTCCACTTACTGGTCTAAAACATTTTTGAATCACTACAGAGCTCAAAGCAACTGGCACTTATCCCACCAAATATAAGCACCTTGATGAGGCAAACTGAGCTTCCAATCCAAGTGTTCATGCTAAGTTTCTTTCCACATCCTCTCTGCTATAATTTCGCCACACAATTCATTTGCCAGTCTGGTGCTCTGAGTATTACTTTCAAACAAACCACAAGGTCAGGAGCAGCGAGAGCCCCTTCAGGATATTGACTTCTCTGCAGCCCAAGACAGACCACACCTTGTTTCCTCTGAAGGAAAACAGTTCTCTTTACCACCTTGTGTTTGTGAGGGGAATATTATCATACAATCCAATTTAAGAGTGCCATAGTGAACCCAGCCCCCTTTACAGCCCTGCTGCATTCCAAATGCATCAGCAAATACTTCTGGCCTAAGAACACCTGAAATAACTGCTGGGATGTGCCCTATACTGGATACACACCCGGAAAAGCGTTTCAAAGCAAACTGTGTTGGCATTTGTCTTCTGTGAAGGACAGTCTCCAAAATGGCCTGAACATTCACTTCCACAAAGAAATGCCACAACAACCAAGAGATCCATGTGTTCTCTGCTTTTCAGCATCCAGGAAGGATGGCTGTGATAAAGCACATCTGCGCTTCACCAGTATCCCTTAAGAATCAGATCTATCATGAGTTTATTCCCAACTTTCCCAGATGGATTTTTGATTGTTATTGTCTGCCTAAAAGGCAAAAGGAAAGTGAAGAATCTGATACTAAAGGATCCCTACAGGGAATGCATTGAAAACAGCATTGTAAATCCTTCAGACAAAATGATAATTTTGCTGCAAAGTGAAATATACAATAGGATGAAACATAAATAACAGATCAAACAAATAAGGGGAGGACAGATTCAAGGAGGGAAAGGAAGCAGAGAGGATATTAGAACTGATGCAACTGGAACGTACCAAATGCCAATGCTGTCCAGAGTTCCACAGGATGTACAGGGCAAGTAGAGGGCTGAAAACAGGACTCAAACAAAGCTGCTACAGTACCATGCAGTATTTTGATAAAAATATATAAAATGGCTTAAAAGAAATTTTTAAAAGTTTGTGGAAAAATGCGATAAAGAAACTTTGAAAAGAGTCGAGGGTCATGTCCCCAGAACAATGTAATGTAACATCAGCAGCAGAGCTGGCTATTAGCGAAAACAAATTGGTAAAGAAATTTCAAGTTCAGCATCATGAAAGAGCGTAATGAAACTCAATCAGTGGAAAGGCAAATAACTCCAAGCAACAGCTTTGGTACTGCAATTTCCCCTTGGATAATTTTACTGCGAAGAACAACTTAATTCCTCCTCGTAATGACTACCCATTAGACCAACAGCTATTGCTGCTGTCACCTATGAAAACTTTGCTGTGCCAGACAGAATTGCAAAAGTATTCCTTACAAACAACACAATCACTTTTTTCTTCCCATGACAAAATTAGAGGTATTCACCCATTCGTGAACTACAAAAATGAAGACAACTTTCTGCCACACTCAGTCAATCCCCATCCTCCCCACACTATTATCTAAGGAGAAGACAATCCAATCAGACAAATAACAGGAGGAAATCCTAAGCTCTGGGATCCAACACCAATATTTCAGTCACCTCACTACAAGTGGTGTGGGTGCAGCCTCTGCACATTCAGTAATGATGATTATGTCATTAATGGTTATTCTCACTAATGATCACTGCCAAGCAGGGCAGTGAGAGCAGCTGCAGCACTGCACAGCATCATCCTCGGGCGCCACGTCCTGTTCGTGTCTCACGTCTCTGTCTATCAGTGCTTCAAAACTCCAGGTGCTACACCTGTGGGATGTTCATTCCTGTTTGTCCAGGAAGGAAACAACGAGGCAAATACGATTCATTTCCTCCTCCCCTGGTCTAAAACTCTCTGAGGAAAGTGCATCTTTCAGGCACAAACAATAAGGCAGCTTCACCAGAGAAATCTCAACTCTGCCATGGGTCTAATCTGGGGGTGGAGGGGTGGGGTGGTGGTGTTTGTTTTCTTCTTGTTGATATTTAGAATTTCACCATTATTTACCACAAAGAGATAAAAAGAAGTGTTTACAACAAGATACTCATTAAGCCAAAAGCAGTATTTTCCCCTTTCCTCCACCACACCTTCAACAAACATAAACACAGCCAACTGAGGTATCTGAAACCTTAGCAACAAAAATATACACAGTTTTAATAGTTTTAGGTGCAGGTTACAGGTACCAGATGAAAGCTCCACTTTGTGTTAATTGACCATGGTTCCTTCCTATCCATGAAACCGCACCATCTGACACCCTCACAACCTGTAGCTTAGTTTAGGCACAATGTTGTTCTGAATAGATATATAAAATCAATTCAGACATATAAAATCATGTCTTAACTGGCAATTTAGATAATGAGAATCAATCAAAGGGAAAACGATGCTGTCATGAATGCATCAGTTATCAGTGAGTGCATCTGAAAAGGTCCTGCCCAAGACCAATGGGAAAAAATAAAAAAGCCAGAAGTCTCAGCAGAACACATTTTGACCCTGTGTTATCTCCCTCCTCTGGGCATTTTGCAAGCAGTGCTCAAATTTGTGGCAGTGGTTGTGGTTTATTACATCAGCCTAGTGGTGCACAGGGTTTCACATGCAGATTGCTGGAGAGACTTTTTAAATTTATCATGATGAAATGATGCATAAGCCTGCTCTAACAGTGATTCATAGCTTTTTAATTTCTACTCTGCTAATGTTACAAACTTGAGATTCTCAGCACTTTCAAGGTTAGCTCCTGCCGCGTTGGACCTTAAAGCAGTTATTCTGATTTAGTAAAGTAGGTCACTGTCACCTCAGTGCCTTCCTTTGATTCCACCACCTTGTCTTTTATTTAATGACTGTTATAGTGGAAGGACTCGCCGTGCTTTCAGTGCATGCAGACTCTCCCACACCAAACTGTCTGCAGTACAATGCACCTGAATTTGTACTTTCCATAAGAACTAAAATTAAAAAAACAAACAAACAAACAAAAATCCCTACTTTGCAAGTAAACACCGTGGTTTGTGTGATTCATCTGTATAGCAGGTTTGAATGTCAGTTATGTTTGGGGTAAAATTTCATCTGTACATGAAGTATTTTTCCTAATAACAAGGCAATAAGCTACAAGGCCATGTAAATGCTATTTACTACAGCAAAGACAGAAAGATCAACACCAAGGTGTTGGAAAAGGACTTCTTTTGTTCAGTGCACTCAAACTACTTTTTCTATTATAGTTCCACTGTTCCAAACATATTGGTTCTTTCTAAAACACTGCATTGATTGGTGCCCCTCTTCAAAAAGCAAAGCTTATTTTAACAGACTGTTGCTCAAAATGCACAAATGTATCTGCAATTAATTCCATTATGACATCCATTATGATACACCTTTACTGTCACCAGTACATCAAATACATTGAAACAGATCCCTTCTACAAAGCTGGAGCCTCTGTGTTTCCTGAACACTTGGCACAGACAGCTCTGGACAACAGGAAGATTTATTTCACTTGACCAGTGGTCACAGAGTGCACAGGGACTGTAACTCAAGGCTGGGTACCCAGAGTGTTGTCATTCCACCTGTTGGGGGAACCACAGGGTTTAAGTCTTCTACAGCCACCTATGCCCTCAGCAGATTTCAGGATTCAGAGAAATTTCCAGGTGTTAAACTCACTGCTTGTTCAGAACTCAAAGCCTTTACAACCTCTAGTTCTTTTCACCATGTCCCCAGTTATTCAGATTATTGTTGCTTTAATTTTATCTAACTGTGATGTAGTATGCTGCAAACATCCAACACCACAGCGATGCTGAGCACATTTATGACCTTAACCTTAAATACCTTCCTGGGAAACTCCTATCAGCCTGTCTCATTAAAATAAAAGTGTTAGTTCAGGTTATCCTAACCCAATGCACTACACTTGACACACAGACCGTGACTGAGATCGAGGTCACGTTTGCCAGGGCAGGGGTGCTTTTCTTTGGCACTGCACTGTTTATGCAAGCTGCTGAGACTCCTGCAAGTGGAAGTTGTGGAACAGGCACGCTCTGCCTTGGCAGTGCTTCCTGAGTCAGAGAAATCCTGCTGCATGGTGAGCCTGGCTGCTCTGCCTTTATCTGAGAATAACAATGATGATCATTGTGGGAAACACATCACTTTTCCATCCAGGTGTTTTTGAAATGGTGACCCAGAAAGCAATATTTCCAATGTTCTAATTCTACTTGCTAAGGTGTATTGTACTGCCATGAATGTAAAAATATTTCAAGTTACTCAAAAATTATTCAGAACTACATCTTCCCTAAGCAAAGTAACATTTTCACCTCTTTTTTGCCCATAGCCATTGAGGGGAAAAAAAAAAAGATAAATCAAAAAACAAAGTCAGAAATACATTAAATTGTAGAAGATTTAAAAAAAAAAAAAAATAAATAGAGTACCATCTCAGGGGAAACCAATAATCAGCTGTGAAACAGAATCACCATTAATTTATCTGAATTGACTGTATAGAATAATGTTCAAATCTGGGACACAATTTAAACTGGGACAAGTATCATTATTTAACCTAGATTCTGTAAATTCACCTCAGATCATTTCACTTTTTCCTTAAGAGCCAATACTCAACGACCTGCCACAAGATACAGACAGAAAGCATTTTGAAAAGTAAAGTCAGAGAAGAAAACTGCAGCAATATCTAGAGAGGGCTTGATGGCTGGGATAGAAAAATTTAAAGAGCACAAAAAGAAAGACTTTGCTATCAATGTCTTACTGGAAACAGAAAGTAATATGCAAAATAAACTTACAATCAACTAAATAGTTTATTGAAAAACAACCTCTGCCTATGGGAGAGAAAAAAAGCTACACCACCACAGCTAAAAAAATACATTATGATGATAATAATAATGGATTCGTAGAGAATCACAGACAAAATTCTAGTTCACAGGCACTTAAGGAGAACCTGACCAGGACTTGGCCACGCTCCTTATCTCATATCAGTACCTCAGAACAGGTGACAGTGATGTCTAAACAGAAATGTGCAGTCACACATACAATAGGGACCCCTCTCACAGAAAAAGTGGCAACCACTTTGCCAAGAATCATTCAACAAAAATGCTTAACACTGTAGATACTTCTAATTATTACACAGTGCCTTGGAAAGTTTAGTGTCAGCACCAGTCACCAACCGACAGTGTAAGGTTTTTACTGCTTCAGAAAAAGTACTTTTCTGTTGTTTACTAGCAAAAATCCCAAAGTTATATGGTTCCTGAACACTGCAGGAAGCAGCTGGATATTTTGCATAATTTTTCGTGAGACAGCCAAGCACAAAGCTCTTAAATCTTCCTGGTAGGTGATAACCCCAATGAGAGCAGGGCTGTGGTGTGCTGCTGGCTGCCTCTGGGGCAGATGGCCTTCCCTGTCCCCTCGGGGCAGCTCCTCTTGCCCTCCTCCCGGAGCTCCCTTTCCCCTTTCCAGACAGCTCTTGTGACCTTGCAGTCATTGTGCATTCCAAGCCCTCTCCTGGAGCACCCATCAATCATGTAATTAAAGTCTTTTACTCCGGCTTTAGGACTCTCGCCAGGTTGAGACATATGTTACTAAGGCATTTTACTGAATCATTAATTCAGTGCAGACTTTTGTTTGTCTGATTTTTTGGTCCAGCTATTGCATTTTAACACTTACTGAGCACAGAACTGAACAATTAGGGCCCTTGACAATGAAGCCTTCCTATTATATTTCCCTCACATTAATCGAAGGCAGAGATTTATCGGCTGGTTTAAAGATCTGGATGTTGGATCGCTGTTCTAATTCATCTCTGCTTTGATTATGCCCTTGCCTATCAGGTCATAATTAATGTTTATAGTGATTACCACCAGCTGTTCTGCACCAGGGATGCTAAAGGGGCAGGAAGGCTCCTCCTGAGGAAAGGCCCAGCTGCTGTATGGGCACCTCTCTTGCAGCAGCCACATGTCCTGTCCCCAAATCATGTGGCACACCTAAGTGTTGAGTAAAGATCGTGGGCACCACCCACCAAAAGTCCAAAACAGAGATTTCACAGCCCTGCTGTCTTTACAAAAGCAGAGCTGAGTGGTGATGAATCAAAGCTCAAAGCACACTGAGAGTCAGACTGGAAATGATGCCAGAGGTTACAGCAGTGGATTTAGGGAGAGCCAGGTGTCAGAGTTGTCACACTGACAGTGTAAGGCAGCTCAGAGTACAGACAGGACTATTGTGCAACACACATATGCTGAAATATAGCAAAGGAATATAAACATAAAAACCTCTGCTAGATCATGACCCCCTGAAATCTGCTCTTTGTTACACCAAAACCAACAGACAATGATCTGCAGACATGAGCAAGTTCCCACAATCACTTAACAAGCAAGAGAAAAGTGTTGCTTAACACATATCCTCAAACATGACACAGGCATTTCAAGTCCAACAAAGGAGAATAATAATAATTATTATTATCATCTAAGCATTATCATCTGCATTTTTCAAATGCAATAAAACAATAATTATTTTTTAAAAATGTGTAATCATACTACGATAATCTATTTTTTAACTGCTTTTCCTTGACCATTACTAGCCATTACCTGGCACTGCTCATGCATAAAGGGAAATCACTTTTAATTGTGCAGCAGGTGACCACTACATAACTTTTCCCAATCTGTGCCTTGAAATAAGTTCATGAGCCAACACCACGGAACAAAGCACCAGAGGAAACCAATCTTTACAATTCTCTGGTGTATCAGTTCACCTTGTGTTTACACAGTAGTCTTTTTTTCCTAAAATTACCACTTTAGAACCCTAGTATCAGAGAGAAAAATGAGGGGAAAGTTGCTACGTTTACAAGGAGGAAGTCACACATAAAATGACATTTTATGGTTTGTAAAACCAAACCAAACAAACAATCCTGAGTGACTTTACCAAAGGGTGCTGAAGACAAGGACAAAAAGGCTCGCTGGGAATCCAGTTCACACTGGCAGGAAATCAATAACTCAGGCATTGACAAGACACAAGCACAATGGAAAACATTCTGACAAAGACAGGGAGCTATATAGAATCTATGTTTTATACCTAAAACTCAAAGCACCCTAAGGTTTTCTCCACAGCAACTCAATACAATCCCATCTTTTTCTCTCACTTTCTGACCTGAAATTTAGAAGCAGCATTAAATGCAGGAATAAATGGCAGGATCCGTGGAACTGAAGTTCCAGCTTTGAGATGAGGATGAATTTCGGGTTTGCCTTGCCACTGTGGTGTAGTCAGATGTCAGAGCTGTGCCCATGTTCATCCCCCCTTTCTCTCTCTCCAGGGGGATTAAAAGAACTCACACAAGGATGGAGGGAGTCCCACTCCAGCCCTCTGAAGATGCTGTCCCTGGGCCACCTGCCCAGGAGATCTCACCTGCTGCTCAGAAACTTGTCATCCTCATCGGATTCCCCACACGGGCATTAAAAATGCCAGGATCCCATCAATCAATGGGGGGCACTTGGGGCTTTATCTTGTCAAAATGTTAACGTGATAGCTTTTCCTCACCTTCTGTTTGCTGCTGGAAGAATGAATTCCGCTCTGAAATGGCCTGCAAGAACTCTTGCTCACGTTCATCAAGTGGCCACAACTCAACTGCCATGTTATGTTGAAATAATTTTCCATTTATAATAAAATATCCACTCAATCCCGTACTTTACTTGATGCCAAATACTGCTGGAAACAGCCTAAAACTCTTCAGAATTTATTACATATTAATGCTAAAACTGAAGGGAGCCCAAGAAAAATTCCATGTAAACACACTGAACCCCAGCCCTCCCCACCTAACCAAGTGATTTTCTTAGGCTTTTATTCATTTTGTATTTTTATAAGGACATGGTTTCCATGACCATATTTCAACAGGATGTGATGAGAGTGCCACATGCTGAGTTACTGCAGAATCACATCTTCAGAAGGCAGAAATTTTTATTGGGTACTTGACACTAAGCAATAGATGAGAAACAGAAACTGAGTTTTATGATTAAAAAAAAATTATATGGATATAACAATTTCAGTTCTTAAGCATCCACAACTATAGACATCTCTCTGAAGAGATTATGCATCCATCCTGCGATGCACCATAAACTGCCCAGAAAAAAAACCAAGAGAATTTTCATGGACATGCACACTGAAGCTTTCTTGTCCCAAATATGGGCAGTTTTGATGTTTATAGATTTATATGGCTGTGTGTGCATGCTTCTTCTTTCCTTTATTCTAGGAAAGGGTATCAGCAAGGACCAGTAAGGATCCTGCTTTCTGGAAGAACTGTGACTGGATTAATTTCTTTCCCTTCTGAGCAGCTACGTCTGAAAATTATAAACCTCTCAAATCTTGAACATTTCTAAAAATATCACTATAAATATATATATATCTCATTTCCTCATTTAATTTAGTCTACTTTTGCAAAGCTGCTGCTCAGTTTGGCTTAATGGCAAGCCCGCTTGATCCTCCAAGAAAGTGCTCTTAAGAGTATCTACAATTAACGTGGGTTTATCTAATTAATAGAGAATATGGCGTTATTGGGCACTAATCCCTGACAAATTGATCATTATCAATAGTTAACGACTACTTTGTTAACTAATTGCCCTGGGGCAAAAGCGTGTCGGGGGAGAGACACACTTTGTAAGGAAAAGTAACAGCTATTAAAGCCATAAAGTTTGTGTTGGGAGGCGCTCCTGGCGTTATAAATCCCCCAAACGACTCCTGCTAAGGACTCCTGAAGAAGGAAGGCACCAGCGGCTTCCCGAGGTAGGACTGAGCTGCGTGGTTAACAACTACCTGGAGTCGGGAACGCACAGGCTGCACCGATCAGAGTGAGCAACGCAGCCCATTACACGCGGAGCGTTAAGGGTACGTGAGAGCTTTCCCGGGAAAAACAATCCCATTACACACGCTGAAGAGTGCCGAGGAGGAGGGAGACTTAAGCAAAATGTGCAGTGTGGAACTGATGAATATATTCACCTAAGGTCATCTGTGGATTCCCAAACAAAGCCCGTCGGAACGCTCTGTGGGGCCGGGATGCCACGCACGGGTTTCAGTTGAGCATCTCCTGGAAGCCGTGCCCGGGATGCTGTCAGGTTACTCTGCCTGCACCCCTGGATTCCGGGACAAAAGCAGCGCTCCAGTGCTGACCCCGCAGGCACCGTGCAGGGAGCAGTCAGGGAGCTGCAGGAATAAAGTTCTGATCCCAAACTTCAGCAGGCACGTTCAGGTTTGTGCAACTCACCCAGCCAAGGGCGGTGCCCGCTGGAACATCACATGCAGGGAGCAGATCTCAGAGCTCTGGGCTTCCTCAGAACCCCTGGCTGCGTTTGAATTGTGGCCTGATTATCCAAGATAAGGCTACGCTTCAAGCACATTTTTCTCCTTTAAGTGGACACATCTGCATTCACCACATCTAATCATTACCAATACATCTCCTGCTTCCCCTCACAGCCTCATTAAACAGACACCACAACTTTCAGTTTGCCCACCCAGAGCTTCTCTATTCCTTTCAAATGAAAGAGCAATTTTGAAGAATGCCAGAACTACTGATCTGCCTTTCTTTTGTGGGTTTTCACATGTTCAAACACCCCGGCTTCAAAAAGGACAAAGTTTGCTGGTTTGATTATTCTGTAGTACACTGCAAAAAGATGGCAACTTGAAGAAAGAACTAGCATATAAAAAGGAAGAAAAAGAGATGAAATTTACTTGTGTGGAAGGAGTACAGACTACGAAGAAAAGGGATGAAAAGCACAGAAATAACAAGATGGGCAAGAAGAGACAGCAAGAGTTATTCTAGAGATGAACAGTACAACTTTGAGTGAGTTTTCAGGGGGTAAAAATTGCATTATACAATATAGGATCCTATATAAAATACTGGTTAATATATGTATTTAAGTATTATTTTTTTATATATTTTAAAAATTAAAAATCCATGAAAGTTGGTATTGCAACAAAATTAGGTTTGAGGTGTCTAAACTCCATTTCATGCCAAGAGTCATTATCCTCGTAATTCCATGGAAAGAAAAGCAGTAACAGAGTAAATGTATTCCTTTTTAGGTAGACAGCCACCAGAATGACAGTGTGCCTATAAATACCTGCAGGGAAATGAAGAGAGAGCAACTTCAAATGTCAGAGGTTTGAAATCAGCTTCCAAACCTCCGTACCCTCTGTCAGCTCCAAGTGGGATCCTGTAGGAAAGTCTTGCCCTTTGTGCAACACTGCAGGAAAAGGGTCAGGACAGCTGACCAGGCCTGCTCTGCTCCTGAAGATCTTTTGTTGAGATTCACTCGTGCCCCTCCAGAGGGGTGCTGGCAAAATAATGAGTTCTTCAGCTGCACTGAGAGCTAATTCCAGGTGGAAGAGGGACAGGGAGGAGCAGAGGGCAGCAGCTGCAGAAGGCCCACGGCCAGAGGGCAGAACACCTCATGTTCAAGCTGTCACACCAAGAGCTCTCCGTAGAGTCTGACAGCAAGAGATGCAGAAAATTTATGGAAAAAATAGGGAAAAAAATAAAAACCTCTCCTGAGCCCTCAGTATCCTTTCATGCCAATCCCAACTTAACATGCAATGCATCATCAAAGCAACATTACACTGATAGTACAGAATATTATTAAATAGGAATTGAAAGCAACAGGGTAGAACAGAGGAGCACAATAACATTGTCTTCACATTCTAAAGACTGAGAAAACAGGTCTTCCTTTTTTTTTTGGTAAGGGGAGAAAGATAATATGAATGTAGATTAAATAATGTTTCCTCCTGAAGACCTGCTAGATCAAAAGCAGATAAAGTGATGAAGTTAATTACAGACCTCTGTGCTACATAATTCATCTTTACTATATAATTCACCTTTGCTATGTAATTCACCTTCATGAAATGTGAAACTCTTGGGGAAAAAAAAAAAAAAAACAACAAACAAAAACCAAAACAACACCAAAAACCACATCACTCTTTTTCTTTCCTCAAAAAGGTTTTCCCTAGTTTTCCTTTTAGTTGTCTGTGAAATAAAAGAAAGGTGTTCTATGTTGCAAAGGACCTTTCTAGACTTTTTGGGAAGGACTTGGAATAGGTGGAAGCAGCATCTTGCAGTGTCAGTGCTTGTTCAACCCTGAAAGGCTGGGGCACCTAGATTAGAAATTACCTGGGAAAAGAGATTCTATATTAATATAATCAGTCAAAATGGTGGAAAGGGCATGGACAAGTCATCCACATTGGGAAAGAACTCTGAATTTTCAGTCTGCTGCTAGGAGCCTGATCTCTTGGTAATGCTGTCTTACCCAGTAACCTCTACATCCATCGCCAAGCTTGCATCAGAAACTAAACATACAACTTTGAAAGATACTCAGTACTCCTAATCAAGCCTTGAAGTGACAAAATAATCTAGGACATCTCAGTTTCATTTCTAGTGGCCATCCAAATACTTCAGGCTTATGGCAAATGTTGCTAATTATTTATTCCTGCGTTTAATCTGCTCAATTTATCTGTCATATAGGAACTGGGATGGGAAGCTTTGCAGGTCTGGGAAAGGAAGGCACAACTGTTTAGCCAGGACCTGGCTGGGTAAATCCATATGTTTTGTACATCTAATACCAGAGCTGTTAATGCATGCACCCCCTGAAATAAACTGCTTTTTCAACAGTGATTTATATTATCAATGCAAATGCTGTAATGAAAAAAATATATATCAGCTTTTGCCTTCCTCTTTTCTGTGATGTGAGTCCTGGCCAAAGTGTCACACTGTCACCTGTATCTCCTTAGTCCACTCCTGTAACCAGCCATATGTTTCTGTGCATCAAACCAGTGACTCAGAAACGATAGCCCAACAAGAGGAATGTTTTACAGCCAGGATTCCTGCTTACCAGAGTATTTTAAAGGCATCACATGCTCATCAGAACAGTGCCAAAAGAACAATAAGTACCTGCTGAGGCAGAATGGGAAGTGCCATGTCAAATATTTAAGCACCTGCACATTATGTTCAATTTCTTTCAAAATATAATTGCCTGGAAATTTTGAGAGAAGAGACAACTCCCATAGCTGGTGCCAGAGAGGAAAGGATATAAAATACATTCCCCCATATCTGCATTGCTTCTTGTGTGAGACAGCCTGTGCCCCTGAATCCTCTCCTGTCAGACCCTTGTTTCCAGTGAGCACCTCAGACTTGCCAGGATATTTCCTGCAAGTGACTGATGTGTTTGTTCAATGCTCTCACAAATGTCATAGCTGTGGAACCATGTCATTTACTGTGTTTGTTTTCCAAGGCTTTCTTTTAAAATGTTGTTGCCCAGTTTCTTGCATCTTGAGATGTGTAACTGGCACTGTAAGCTCTGTGTAAAAAAGAGCATATGGACATGGAGTGAAACCCTTGAAACAGAAGCACTCCTGGGGAAGTAAAGCACCTCTCAGCAGTGCAGGAGATTTCAAACCAGTGAATTCTGTTGAAAATATACCACATTCAAGCTTTACCACAATAACTGCTCCTTTGTGCAGAGCAGGTGATGTTTCAAGCCTCCAAAATTGCAGATTGAACGTTAGTATTAGAATTTAATTCTATTTACTCCAGGAGGTGACAGGAACGTTGAGGGGAAGAGAAGGAAGGAGCTGATGTCAAGTACATGCGGGAAAATCAAGACATGCAGGAGTAGGAACAGTTAATTCAGAGCTCAGCCAATAAGAAGGCACACAGCATGACTAAAGGAAGTTTAAGAACAGCTAACAACTGGCAAACAGGAATTAGGATGTAACAAGAAGTAATTAACATGTTTCTTTCTCATCTCAGAGACAGCTCTGGCCCTGCTGCAGATCCCTGGCCAGCAAAGATGGAAGAGAAGGACATTTTGTTACAACAAAACATTACAAATATGAAAACCAAGTTTAGCTTAGTACCTGCTCTGAGTACGTGCGATGGTCAGGAGAAGCAGCCCCAGCCCTGCTCAGTGCTGTCCTGCAGCATTCCCAGGCGCTCTCTGTCTGCCTGGGACAGACACACACCTCCAGGCTACTGCCCTCCCTCTCCTCCTCTGCCAGCTTACTGAGTGCCCAAATTGAGCACAAGCCCTCTCTGCAGCATCCTGGCATTCTCCTTTCGAGGAAAATCTGGATGCCAGTGGGAACCCATCAAAAAGGGAAATTTCAGTTCCCACCCTGAAACATATGCCTCACTGCTGAACTTTGTAGTGCTTCCAGATTCCACTTTTAGTGAGCACAGTTACTGTCCATGAAGCACTATTTCAGCATGAATGATAACAGCACAGAGAGGAGAATAACAGTACCCACCTAAATTTCACCTTGGTAATTTACTAAACTTCTTGCTTCTAAACTACGAGAGTCTGAGAGTTCAAGAATGGGCAGAAGAAAACCATCCAAACAAGCAGCAGCCAAGGATCAATTCCCACTAGGAATCACCCTGCTAAGTGCCTTGCTGCAGAGCTCACACTGGTGCCTACCTGGGCCTGGGGTATTATCTGGGCATCTCCATCCATCCCCTACAAGAGAGAATGGTTTAACTCAGAACTCCCTGAAATGAACCAACAGTTCCAATTAGTTTAATTACTAATTTACCAATATTTTATACAATAAAAAGTAGCAATTTTACCATGCTTTGATCAACATCACTTTGTGCTGAAAATAGATCAATGTTATTTACTACTCAATATCACATAAGAATATTATATAATATCATAAAAATTATATTAAAATTTAAAATCTTCAATATTTCTTTCAGGCTTCGGTATCCAATGAGAATGACAAATTATCTCAATCCTTTGTTTTTTGCAGATGCAAACATTTCCTTGGTAATAGGGAAAGGAGACACCATTTACAATTTGAATTTTTATTAAATGCACCACTAAAGAACAAATACAGAATTAATATAATTGTTACATACATGAGGTATTTGGGTATAAAGTTTAGTGAGCCTTATTTAAGAAATCTCACACATGTAAACTTTGTCAAAAATTCCAAATATTGCTTGTCTGAAGAAAAAAGCAAACACATCCCATCATCAAATCACTGCTGCCACAGGGAATGACCTCCCCATTTATTTCACAGCAATTTATATATTAAAAAAAAATCTGCTTAGGTAAGTGCTGCAACCACTAAAGGGAGACACAAAGCTGCACACAAAAGCAGGATCATGTAAGGAAGGTATTTTAGTGATACCCAAAATGTGAGGTGACTTTGTCTCTCCATGCCCATCCCTGTAACATTGCCTGCACAACTGTTCTGCTACACGGGTTTTACTGCTTTCCTGTCCAGCATCTTCACAGCCTTAATGACATTTCTCAACATATTTGCACTGCTAAAAATGCTTAATTTGGCTTTTTTCCCTGCCGTGACTGAGGTTCTGTGTGACCTTGAACTGAATGCCACTGTAGCAAGCTGTCTCTCACCGTGGGAGTTCTCTCTTTTCTCGTGGTTGAGCACAGGATCTTTGATTTGGCAAAGCAGCACTCGAACAGCTGATGCAGCACTCAGTAATTTTCTCCAGACACAGAGATTTATCGTTTGTCCAGGCTTCAGCAGGAACAGCAGCGTTTTACACACACATAATATCCTTTGAAGAAGGCACTTTTCAGAGTGCTTTGAAAACACTGAGCTTCACAACCCCCCCAAAAGGTAACTGAGAAGGATACAGGTATTGCTGCAGCTTCCTGCAGTGGCAGGACCAGCAGGAATTCAATAATGCACAGTGAAAACAATAAATCCAGCTGGAATTACAGTGACTCTCAAAGATATAAAAAAAAAACAACAAACAAACCAAAACAAGCCGTAAAAAGCACCTTTTTTTGCGTGTTTTTTTCCCCCTACAATGCTCCTTAACACCATGCTTGGAGAACTCACTGGCAATAATAACAAAACTCGTGGGTCCAACACGAATCTCCATTTTCCACACCTAATGACAGCAGAGTATGAGGAGATCCCAGCAGAAGTTTTCTGACCAGCTGCCTTCATAACCCAGTGGAAACACCTACAACTCAATCTCAACCCAGTGGAACTTCCAGATCAAAGCAAATAGATTAGATTAATGAAAATGGCCAGAATTTTGCTGGACCATGCTGTACCTTTTATTTAAATGCATGGATCAAATCAAGAGGAAGTCTGCTTTATGATGGAATATGAAATAATCATGCTTCTTGCACCAAAAATAGTTAACAGGACACCAAGTATAACAGCAGTGTACATACAGCCAAAATGGCAAATAGTGATGAGAAGAAACAGAGACTAGATGAGAAAAATCATCCAGTTTTGTTACACAGTGGTTATAACGCGTCAGTCTCTACTTCCCCAAAGCAGCCAGAGCAAGCTAAAAGACCCAGCTCTCTGCTATTTTGTGCATTAGAAATCTCTGGGTGATGGTGCAGTGAGTATTTAGCAAAAGGGGGAAAAATGTTCAAAATACAAAGGATTTTTCTTTAAACTTCAAAAACTATACTGAGGATGAGGAAGCTTTCCAACAAATATCAAGGAATAGAACTTTCTTGCAAGTTTTCCACATATTTATGGCATTTTTTTTTTAAATAAGCACTTCAAGGGATACAGGAGAGGCTTAGACAAGAAACTTGAAACCAGTCCTGGCCTCCAGAATGTGGGACACTCTCGGTGTAAATTGAATTATACATCCTGGCATGCACAGGAGACAAATTAATTTGCACAGGTTATCTACCTTCCAGCAGCTCCCCAGATTTTCATGGCCTGTGCAACACTTGAAAGGATTGCTCCAGCCCACCTTCTCCCTCATCTCCCTGCTCTGCATTATGCCAGACTATTCTGTTATATAGGTCAAACTCTCTTGCAGAAAAGACCCATGTCTTTTTGTGATGCATAAGGCCAGAGATGTTAACTTTTTAAAGCCGTGCCAATCCCATGACAATTATTTCAATTTCACTTAAAGGTCTTTAAATAGATCAGCTTAGTAAATTATTATGGGGCAATTTCCTATTAAAAACCCTCTTTCCACAGTGAGCCAGGGCTGCTAATACCCACGTTGAGGAGGCATCTGAAACCTGTGCACCATTTCCTGCAGTAGCCAAACACTCCCATTTTTCATTATCTGACAAACGCACAGGGAAACTTGTACATGCACTGTGTTCATTAATGACACCAACCTGTCCTTGGAGAGACTGAATATTAATAGTCTGCTGAATAATAGTGATACCTACATTTTAATGATTTTACATGGGAGCTGTTAAAAAGTGGCCACCATTTTAGTAGTGTGCTCCCAGACTACATGGACACAGCTGAAGAAAAGAATGAGTTTCAGAAACTGTAATTAAAACAGAGGGCTTGCGAAAAAAGAGGACAGAAACAAAAAAATTCTTGATAAATTTAACTTTCTAATCCCCCCAATAACATAATAAACATTAAATAATCTAACTACTAAATTCCTATTAAACAACTATGAAAATTAGAACATTTCTGATCTTGGATCTGAGACATTAGTCTTTTTCCATTTTGTTTCCAGTTCTGAATATTCTGCTATTTGTATTAGTTTTGGTGATTAATATGGACCTTATTGCTTCATATGACTTTTAAAAACTGCAAAACTTCTGATTTATTCCACCTAAGGCTCCCATACATTCACATGTTCCTGGATGTTTTCTCATTAGGTGAGCTCTCAATGGTTAAGGTGAAAGCTCTGCTAAAATAAGCACTTCTGAAGGAGGAAAATATTAAATCTATCACATACACTGGAAAAATACTGTCCTGTCCACAGCTGTTCAAGAAAAATCAAAAATACAGATGTTGCTTCCTCCAATGCAGTTGGGGTACAAGTCCAAAGAGCTTCAGGCTGTGCAAAGGTACCTGTTTTATGTGAGACATTCTAAATACATTAATTGGTGTGATGTTGCCCAGGATAAACTGACATAGACTCTGTTGTTATCACTTGCAGCACTTTGATCATGTAAACAAACATCAAAATTAGCATAACTGGAAGAGGAGCACTGCAAAATTAACAGTGCTGCTTTGCCCCTGATGTGTTAAAGCCACAATAAGCTTACTGAGTTTGAGCAATTAAAATAATTTGTTTCCTGTTCATGATGTTATTAGATTTGGACAGATACAGAGGAGCTAACAGGATCATAAAGGAACACAGATAACCTAAAGACGAAGTGATACAGTAAATCACCACAACCACTAAATTCAAGATCTGAAACTGGTAGGCATAGAGGGGAATATAAATTATGACAATGCTAAGCAGTAAAAGCATTTGTGAGTTGATAGGGAATAAAAATTTAAATAAAAACATTTCCAGGCCTGCTCAGCCATAACAATGTTCTTTTGTTTGTATTCTTTGTAATTTAGCTGCTTGACAACTTCATTCAACCTTCAGCAGCAAACACGGGTATTGATTATCTCTGAACATCCTAATGACTGGAGACTGGGACACAAACCATAAAAGCAGAGTTTCTGGTTACAAGTGAAATTATAGTTTGCCTACAAGATTGCACAATAAATCAGAGAACAAATCAGCCAGCATAGGGCTCTGGGGTCACTGAAGTGATGTTGACACATTACAATAATGAGAACTTGAAACACCTCATGCCCTATTGATTTTTAAGCTGAATCACTGCCACTGCAGGAGATTACAAGAGTGCGTACTGGAACCATGGCCCACGTGGGAAATGCTAATGAAAAACACAAACTGCACCAAAATAGTTCTTTACCTGTATCTATTATAACACAACACCCTTCTCCCTTGCCCCCTCCCCAAGGTCTCAGACTACAATTCAGTCAAGGTTTAACTGCTTAACTATCTCACTTAAAACAACTTGCCTTTCTATTTTCTTCTTTGCCTACATTAATTATGTAGATACATAATAAGACTTGAAGTGACACTTTAAAACATCTCACAGAAACTGCATATTAGAAAACCTACACTGTGAGAAATGCTTTTTAATGTTCCAAGTAGCCTTCCTGTTTTCACTCAACAGCAAATTATTCTATGCTATAAAAATAATTCCAATAATCACCAACTTATTTTCTCTACACAGTGGAGAATACAATGTGTAAACACCAAAAGCCTTCCCACCAGCTAAAGAACAAAAACACTTCTCTTTTTTTCTCCTTTCACTTCCACCTGATAGCACTGAGAACCAATAAGCTGTCAGAGGGGTGACCAGTGACACAAAATGATTATAGTCCTGTCATGACAAAAGGAGCAGTTATAATTTGCACTGTAGCCAATTACTTTAGGAACACATTATTTTGCTTAAGGCGAGAAAATAATACCTCTATTATCCCTTCCAGACAGGAGATCTCTTGCCATGCCACAGAGGTGCAAGAAGAGAGAGAAACCATTTAACTAGAGCCCCCACAGTAAATAAACTTTGAAATTTGTGGCTTATTCCTGGTAATAAGAACTTTTTAAGCACTGCAATGGTGCTCTTAATGAAGCCTTACTGTTCATCAGCTGTCAGGACAGAAGAAAGAAAGTGCTAACTCGGGCTAAGTGAAGGAATCACTCTCTGAAGAACTAGGTAACCTATGGCAAGGAGAAGAAACTTTTACCTCTTGATGCACTTCCCAGTGAGAGGGATTAGACAGTTAAATATATCCTACAGATTAGCTCCTGTTAAGCTCCTCAGAGATACGTTTTTAATCAGTGGCTCTGCACTTGGCATTTACTCCTTTAGGGAGGGGGGAAATTTTCAAATTATTTCTCTTCTTCCATTTGAAATTCAGTGCCATCAGCAAGACTCCAAAGAAAGAGGGAACAGAAGGGCAAGGAACCTCAATTTATGGTAGAATCCCATCCTTTTAAGTTCCTCTCAATATTTAAGGTGCTTATCTTCAACCCAGCCCTCAGAGAGTTGTGATTCCAAACCTTCCTTCAATGTGGATTAGACAAAAGGGAAGTAGCAGCAACAGGCAGGTTTTTAAAGGAACAGAGGTGTTTGTGTTGTGCAGATGTGTGAGGATGCACTTGTGAATACACATATCCCCCCTGCGACCACCAGAGCACCTGCAGTTATTTGTTCTTGCCTTCCCTCTCCCCTTTTCCCAGCAGGTGCCTCAATTTTTCTTCCTGTCCATGCCCAAGCTGCTGCTGCTTCATCTCATACCTAAGCCTGGTAACCCCATTTGAACTGGTCGATCCTCTGCCTGATGTTCCCTGAGAGACATCCTCAGACAAATGAGAGCACATCAGCTGTGCTAAGTGCCACAAACCAGCAGCTACAGCCATTATTAACGGGGGAAAACCATACCCAGCAGGATCTCCCGTGCAATCTGGGGGCCTACAGGCAAGGTTAATTACCAACATAGAAACTGCAGCACAGGACAAGCTACCTGCCATAAAACCAGGCTTTTCTAGGAGGAAAATTTAATCTCTCAACAATGCAATAGGTTTTCAACAGCTGGAAAATTGTACTAACAGGAAATACAATGAAGGAGATGCTCGGTGTTTACAGAGAAAGAACAAAGAGCAGCGAGTACAACAGCAAACAGGACTGTCTGCAAAGACAAGCTGCAGGACTTGGTAGGAGTTTAAGAAGAGAGAGCACAACAATGTGGAAAGGAGGAACCCCACATTAATCAATTACCAGTTGAGATGCCTTGGCTCAACCCTTGCTCTCAGGACACCATGAACTTCCACAAAGAGAGGCAAATCCCACTCACGTTATTGACATAATCTGTTAGGACTGTGCATGTTTCTCATATTTTACTGTTTTTATAGGTTTTTTGTCTATTAGATGAAACCTTATATTCAGCATTCTCCTTGTAGTTCTGTGACTGCAACAGAATCAGTATCAGTAAATGCAACAAATCCCTAAGTTCATTTTGCTAATATCAATCTTAATTAATGGCATGGTAGAATTCATTAGTAATTTTCACAACATTTGATGCTGCAGCATTAGCATACAATCCTATCACCATTTACCATTTTTCATCAAAATAAAAGTCAAATAAGGGGGAAGAGTCTATTGAGTAAGAAAAGCCAATTTATTAATACTAAAAAATAGCTTCAGAAATTTTTACCATGTAGGTAGCATATAAATATATGGACAATTAAAATGGCTATAAGTGTATTACTGAAATTCATATTCTGGGAGAAATACAATTGGAAAGAGGCTGAATTTTGACAAAGAAACTATGCCAGTACAAAAAATACTGCCATTTTTCTCGATTTTTTCAATAAGAGAAAGTCTCAGCAGCATCTTCATAATTTGTAAACCTTATTTACAACAAGTCAGGACCCCGTGGCAGAGCACTACAACCACTGGCATGTGATACCCTACCAGGAACTTTTCCTGTACTCTGCAGTAACAGCACACCTGGCCCAGCTGCACAGAGTTTAGTCAGAATGAAAATCAGAATGAAAATTGTGCAAGAGGGTCCAAGAGAACATCCATGGTAATGGCAGAAGATCAAACTGGTTGAAGGACGCCAAGATTCTTATACAAAACCCAGAGAAATAATACTAAGGCCGCTTATTTTTTAAAGGAAATAAATACCAACGGCTGGCACAGAGAACTAGAAAATTCAGTTCTCAGAAAAAAAGGACATGGGAATATGCAATGAAAATTAACAGAAAAGCAGAAGGACATCTCTCCTCCCACAAATTCTACCTGTCAGAATCTTTTTTAAACGCTGCAGATAGACCTAATTGCAAGACTCATTGTCAAAGATGTGTTGCCAAACCCAAATACCCAAGGAAATAGGAGGAGTGTTCAAAGGGAAACTACATCTTTATATCCTGATGACTGAAACCTGTTGCCTTGAGGATCAGACTCATCCCTTCAATGTTAAAAATCGAGGTAAAGCTGTTCCCAATGCCCTGCTCAGCCCAAAGTAAAATAGATATGAAATAATCTCAAGTCTGAGCAAGGCACTGTATTTGTCTCTACCTGTCTTTGTCTTCATTTAGAGGGTAACACTGAAGGTCTTGGAGACACTTCTTTTTGACTGTTTTGTTAAAATCGAGGAGTTTTTTTAACTATTCCCTTCTTGGTACTGAAGCAGGGCTGGGGTTTTCCTCTTTGCCACACGATGTCAGTGTTGCCGAGTAAAAATTGGAAATTTGCATCTTTATCGGGACTCAAATAAAAGTTCAGACATTTTGCTCCTTTAAGGCTATCACGGGACAACTTAACAGAGCTGAAAGATGCCCCAGTACAACCCATTCCAAACTTCCAGACTGCCAAACATGAAAGGATGTGCACGTTCCCAGCCAACACGGAACGACAGAAGTGTCAACACCAGAATCCTTCTATTGTTTGTTATCTCGAGGGGATGTTGCCACTCTAATTGTGTAATCCCACCTCTGCATCTCATTGGCCTGAATTTCTGAAGGATGAAAATTAATCCATGTTGTGTTTGTAAATCTGGTGAAGAAAACTGATTATGAGAGCAAAACTTGAAGCTGTCCTCAAAAGGTGATCAGTGCTGCCGTTCCCCCAGCCCTGGGGAATGCTGCCAGCTCAAACGGAGTAATTGGCCCATCGAGCTGTGTCAGAGAAGAGGATTTCATACCTGAACGGGGGAGGGAACTGTGCCATAACCTGCTCCCTAACCCTTCAGCACACGTCTCTTTTGGAGCTATCATTTTAAAACATAAAATACGCTTCCTAGAAAATTCATAGTGCTGCTAAGGCACAATCTAATTCAATCCTTGCTCTCAGTCACCCAAACCTGGAGAGAGAATGGAGGCCTGAAAATAACACGATCACTGTAAAATACATCCTTTATACCTTATAACTAAAAATCCAACCGTATAGATTTTTTAGAACCAGATCTTTCTTGTTGCAATACCACTGACAAAAGATTCAAAGTAACTTTTCTTGAACACTTGCTTTCTTTTTTATGTCTCAGTACCGTTTTTCCCCCTATAATCCCTTTGTATCTCTTACTAGCCCACACTGTGTCCCACATTTGGGGTATGACAGGTTAAAAGTCACACTATGTCACCTTCTGACTTCAAACACTGGAATGTGATTCATTCTTCTGTGCAGCCACGAATAAAAATCCCTCCCAAATGGGGGATGGGGAGAAGGTACTAGCAAAGTTCAGCTCCTGTGTGTGTTTGAGGCTGTTTAATTTGCACTAAAAAGCCCAGCAGATGTATGAAACACTGCCTGAGGTCTAATGTATACACTGATGTACCCAGACAGAAGCTTGAAACTGTAGGAAACGAGCAAAAACATGAAAAACTACAAAAGGTGGATGCAAACGCTATTTTCCTCAGTATATCTGTCTCCTTCACCATCTGTATTGACAGACTTTTATTTTTTTAGCACTTCTACACAAAAAGAAATTAGGAAAGAAATGGTAATTGTAAATATTGAAGAAGATGGCCATGTTTTTTTCAAATCCCTTGCCCACTTGTTTCAAGATACTGCTGTGCATCTTGTGTCTTTCTTGTTAACATTTCATGGAGAACTTCCATGAACATACGTTTGTTCTCGTTTCCAACACTTTGTTCTGTCACTGTGACAGATGGCTTTACACTGAAGCATATGAAAATATTAAATTCCTTATCAACCTGTTGAAGTTTGAAATGCCTGTAAGTAATAACCATCTTGGCAGCTATTTCTTTAATACAGATATTACAGAAAGCTCTTTAGTGCCTCCATATCAGTTTCCCATTTGTTACAGTCTATTCTAAAACTACAGTTTTCTTTGAGCTTGATTAATAGTAGCATTGTTTCATTCAAAATAACATAATTTCTAAGCAGAATATTATGTTTTACTATTTCTTTATCTGGAAGAAGTTGAAAATTAATTTTAAAAATTATGGTTAGACACAAGAGGGGCTTGTGCTGTACCAAAAGGAGTGGGGAGGACACTGGGACTTGGTTCCCTTCCCTGGAACTGTTCCTTCTCTGTCTAAGCACAGCAACTGGTAGAGCACTGTCTTCAAGATTTGAATCCATCTCTCTCTAACACAATGTTCTACCCTGTGCCAAACTAATTGTTGGCTCTAGCAACTGGATTAAAAAAAAAAAAACCAAAAACCCAAAACATGGTGAAAAGAGGGCATCCCAAGTGCTTATCCTTCTCACAATGCTCACATTGAATCAAGCAACTTCAATTTCAGCTGGTAAACTAAAATTCCCAAGACAAGGACCACTGGTTAAGAACACATCCTTTTAATTTCTATTATTTCCTTAGCTGGAGGCTTTTTAACAAGAGATTGCTGGTGGTTCTACAGAATATATAGAATAATACATAGAAAACAGCACAACAGAGCCTCTCTGGCCCCAAAGCACTCTTACACTTTTCAAATAGTGAAAAAAAAAGGTCTCAAGTGTTCTAATATGTTCTGTGTAATCAGCTTTTTATTAAAAAACCTTAATGTTACGTTATTAATAGAAGATGTGAAAGTCTGCACAGTTCTCACATGAAAAAATGCTTTCTAATTATAAAGCAAAAATATATTCAAAATGTCTGTATTTTAAATTCTAAAGGCAATATTACAGGAATAAGGGGAGCTGTGGAATGTAATATAGATGTTGCAAGAGGTTATACGGAACCAATTCTTCAAATGCCTCAATTCTGTTACACCTGTCTTGTCTCTCACTGCGAGGATTATTCCCAACTTCCATAAATACAGACCAAGGGCTTTCTCAGAACTGAGTGGCCATCTCCACCCGAGTTTCCCCAGCAACCACAGTGTGAGAGATGAGACACCCCAGAGGGGAGCTGGGGGCAGTGGTTGAATAGGTGCATGCCCCTCACTCTTCCTAAAAAAGAGCCAGTATTTTATCAGAAATGTTGCAAAACTCCAGTATTTTCCAAACTCTCTTCCTAGGAAACACTTCTCATGTTGATTCACTGCCTCACCTCACAGAGGTGTAACAGCAGCAGGAGAACAGATTCTGAATTTGGGTTAAAAAACTCTCTTGGTAAGAATTTGAGAGATCCACCTGCTGAATGAGAGGTAAGTTTGGTATTTGAGACAGATTTTCTACTTTAGGAAAACACAGCAATGAGCACCAGTTCTGCCAGTCATAAAGCAATTCCACAGAACATGTCTACATAAACAGCTGCATTTTTTCTGGCATTTGCTTCCCAAACCTTTCCTAAAAGCCTCCAGTGATAGAAAACCCATCATCTTCCTAACTCATCTAATTAAATATTAAGTATTCTTACTATCAGGAAGCCTCTCTAATACACAATCTAAACTTTCCTTTGTGTAATTTAAGCCCACAGCTTCCCAACCTCCTCACTGCAGCCATGGAGAAGAACATGTCAATGCTGTTACATTCAATTACGTGTCAGAATTTGTTTCTTTAAGCAGAAATGCAGTCTCGTGTCTGCAGGATTGAAAGATCAAATGAAACATCTGTTACTAACTCAAGTTAGACCCAGGCACTTTCTACAACATGCAGGAAAATGAAAAGGAAATTTCTCAGTGGGGAAGAAAAGGACAATTCCTCTCACAATGCCAAAATGAAACATGTCAAAGTCGCAGGGCTGTCTGGCTCTTTTCTGCCATGTTTCCAGTTTTCTTAAAACCTAGGTAGAACTTGGAAATTTCTTAAAATAACTAAAAAGGATTGGTAGTTACCTAACCCTCCTCCCTACATCCACTGAAATAACTGCCTGAAAAAAACCTGCTTGGATCCAGTTTTAGAATTTTACAGTCTTTGTGCTTCACGGACACAAAGGTTTGGGGGAATAAATGTATACATCCTGCATGCCACTCTTAAAGATAATTCCCCATAAGAATCTCAGCTCCCTCATCCATCTTTGTCTTCTGTTATCTTAATGGGCACAATGCCCTTGGCTCCTCCAGTGGTGCTAAAACCTGAAGGAAATAAGAACAGCCCGATCCACCTCCCTCCCGAGCAGGCACAAGATAATCTACCTGAGTCATCCACCCGAGTGCGTGATTAGCTGGAGTTTGTAACCTCCACTTCTCTTCTTCTGCTCCACAGCCAAAGTCAAGCTGTGCACCAGCCAGTGACTCACACCCCATTATTTTATAATATTAGTCACTTAGCTGCTAATTACAAAAAAAAAAAAAAAAAAAAAAAAAAAAAAAAGGGGTTTACTACAAATTTATGGAATAGATTTGCATCATTTTCCATAGATGCAAATATATTTCAAAACTGCAGAAGCATTTTCCATTTTATCCCAAATGTGCTTTACCCTCAGCTCTGAGGGGCTGAAATAACCCACTGCTCTCCAGCTGATAACACAGGATCCTGGGATAACACAGGCTGGAAGCAGCTTATCCAAGGACAGTCCTTCAGATCCTCTTGGATACACCTCCCTGGAGTGCAGAGGTGCTGAACTGGTCAGGCAGAGTTTGATGCATCACCTCACAGCCCTTCATCCAACATTCTTCTTCTGAATCCTCGCCTTGCATTTCCTCTCTCCCCACACTTGTACTGGGAGGTTAAACTGACAGGATAAATGTACAGAGCAATAATTCAGGGAAATTCATCCAGAGAAAGGATGTGAACCAAGAGCAGGCAGAGCTAATCAAGTCTTGAATGTACCAGCAGAAGTTTGTAACTTTTATCTTTTTATGAGACAGATGATCACACACACATATCCACACTTCTATAAATTTGAGATAGTAATAAAACTTTCTAGCACACTTTGGCAAAATAAAAAACCTTATAACCTCTGCTGCAAAGAAGCCCAACAGGCAGCTTAGAGATCTCAAATCAGCTGTGAGAGCCACAGCCTCAAATGTCTAACAACAGCTTACAATAATCATTTTATAATCCTGATTGTATTATAAATCATAGGCAATATTTGTCGTCTGATCACGAGTTAAACTATTTGAATGCAATGTTTTTATTTAAATGCAAAATGTTCAAAAAGAATGTCTCAGATGCAAAATAAAGATTTCCAATCTAAATGATAACTAGAAAAGGTTGAAGCAAAATACAGCTTGAAGCTTGGGACAGAAGAAACCTGAGGTCTGAACCAGAATCTCTGTCATAAAAGACTCGCACAGGGAGCAGGGAAATCTTTTTGTCTTCAGGTCCCCTGAGAACATGAAACACTGGGGTCATGTGCAGCATGGGAGATTTTCATTTGTCTAGCAAAAAAATATTTATCAAGACAGTAAAGACCACTAAGCACTGGAACAGGTGGTCTAAGGAGGAAAGGGACCCTCCTTTCCCAACAGTTTGTAAAGATTAACAAGGTGCCAGTCATCAGTGACACTTGTCAAGGTGCTCCTTGCAGGGAGCAGGGCTGGACTCCACAGCATGGAAGAGTGTCCTCTACATCACCGTTTTTGAAAATCCACACCAATATTTAGAATGAAGCCTTTAAATTGACAAAAAAAAAACTGTACAAGGAAAAAAAATTAGACATTTTTATAATTTTCTTGCAAGCTGGTATGAAGGGATTTTTTCCCAGAAATGCCTCACTGTAACACCAGGATGGAGTTTTGTTCCGTGCTTGCTCAGCTGCATGTAGGCAAAAATGAATGAAAGCAGAACTGCCACACTGCCTCCCCTCCGCAGAGTGCCCTGCCCAGGGCTGAAATGTAAGAATTAATTAGAAGAAACACTCACATCCAGACATGATGCTTCTATTAATTAGAAGAAATACCAACATACGAGAAGACAGGCTTTAGCTTTATTTTTCATTGCTCAGGAGCTCATGACTGCTGCAGGAAGAGCTCATAACAGCCACACAGTATCACTTACGTTTGCTCTTTGCACTTACTCTTTTAAAAAGTTTGCTTCTTTTTCTTAGAGCAAGGCCTGACCAGTGCAGCTTCTCCTCCTACAGGACATGCAAGGATTGCACAGGAGCTCAGTCCCTGTAGCTACTGCCTATCCCAAAGAGAGCAGCATCCCCCCGGACCCTCTCTGTAAAGCCTCATTTCATTGGTAATTCACAGGCTGTAACACTTTTCCCAGCTGAGCTCTCCTCTGAGCCCCGGCTTCCAGTTCTAAAGACCAGCCTGAAGTCACTGTGTTCAGAAGGGGTGCAGTCAGTGAACCACAGCTTCTACAGGGAGCTGCTAAAACATTCTGTTCTTGAGATTAAAATTGGGCAAACAGAACTTCTGCTAAGCTGTTACATGGCTGTGCTCAATGTGATTTACCAGTTCTCATAAAATCATAGAAACTTGTTTAAGAGACCGTGACACCTTGAAAATATAATTGCAAGTAAAGAAAGCGTATTAAACTACCCAATGCCATTCTTAATAACTCCCTTTAGTAAATTCTACTTCCTGTTGCGGCTCAAAGAACGAGCAAGGATAAGAAAAAGGCTCAAGCTTTCACATGTGAAAGTCAAAATGAAATTAAGTTGCTTCCCATGGCCTCTCTGTTGGTACAAAGTTCAGTCTGCCACAATTGGATTTTTGATTCTGCTGGCACTGGGAAAGCCTCACGACTGGAAAGAAATGCCGTTTGAAATGAGATCTGGTTCCGAGATGATTTTGCTCCCTGGCACAGCAGTGGTATCCTGCTTTTCCTGGTAACTGTGAAGATTAATGTAGGATTACAGCCTCAAGTGATTCTGGCTTAACTGGCAAGGTGGAAAACCAGGACATCCCACCACTGCTCATCATACAGACCTCATCAATCAATACTTGTTTTGAAAATGACGGAAGTATTCAAATGAAAACATGAGATGATATTCATTTTCATTAGTCTTTCAAAATATTCCAAGAAAAGTACAAACTAACGGTTTGAGATTACTCTGTGTCACAGCCAAATTTCAAACTTTCCCTGCAAGCACAGGTGACAGCAGATATATCCTTCTGTAAAATGCATCTCTTGCTCCTACACACACCACTTGCTGCTATCATGCATTGAAAAGTGGGCCATGAAAAGCCAGAGGCCAGAGGTGACCTGCTGTCCCCAGGATTACAGCCCCAAGGACGTGTCCTGTCAGAAAGGCAAAGCAGTTGGAGAAAGGTGAACACTCGATGCTGACATGGAAATATAAAATTCACATGGAACAGTACAGGAGGGAGCCAGGATGCTCCAATAGGGCCTGATCTAAATGTCATGTTCTTGGAAGCCTTGCTTCACTGTAGCAGCAGTTCTTCAAAGACAGTGAGGCTCATCTTAAATTCACAAAATGATGGTGTTTTTGCTAAGAGCATCGGGTCATAGTGCAAGTTCTCAGTGCCACGTGTGCCTCACACCTCACTTGGCTGTAAAAGGTTTTTACAGTTAAAGAAGCCATTAGAGCCAGGTTAATTAGCAGTCAGAAACAAGTCCTCATGTAAGCTGCAGCTCATTTATCTGGAAAAACGATCGAACATCATTCCTGGATTACTGTTAGTCATGGAATCAGAAAGGTCATCTTTAACAAGGACAACATTCAAGTTAAAAAAGATATAAAGGCCTGTCCAGAGAGCAGCACAGCACAAGCAGAATAATTCACATATGCAAAGTGTGGGAGGTTGTTGTCAGCATTGTACATCGCACTCCACCTTAGGAGCAGTGAACAGATAACCTGTGCTAAAGTTCTGATCAAGTTCACGTTGGTCCATTGTGGTCCAGTGGCATCCTAGTGCCAGGATTTACATCTGGTTACATCCCTCCCCTTCTCTTCCCAGCTGAATTTGCAGTAATTACCAGAGAAGAAACTCGCTTAAAATTTCTGAACATCTAATACATAAAAACAGAAGATTAAAAAAAAAAAAAAAGCAAACAACAAAACCAAAACAGATCCTCTGGTCTTCCACATGAAAATTTTGATTGGATTTCTAATCATAATTAGCAAAACCTTTTATTTAATACATAATAAATATTGATTTTAAAAGATTCTTTTATTTCTAAACATTTAACCAGCTTGTTTTTAATTATCTCTACCAAAATGCAGGTAATTAATGAGTAGCTGCTGAACTCCAGGTATCCAAAAGAGAGGAAAATAACAGTGTTTCCTTCTCCTGAGAATAAAAATATTTAAACAAAAACTGTAGGTGCAAAAGTAAAGCAAAAGGATTTTCAAGAGTTTCTGGGGTATGGAGGTATACCTTGTTTTTGTGAACACCTGACACAAAAGAACATTTTGAAGTTTTTATGTCTCAAAAAAGAAATCCTGGAAGGATATTAAGTCCAGGCAGTAAAACTGGGCTCTTTGTCATGTTTAATTGCTTGGATTCATAACCTAGTTTTGCTGAATCTGGATGTTACTGCTGACTCAAGCAGCTTCTCCATTTTAATACTTTAGAGAAAGTTTGCGTGTCTCCACACCTGTGAGATGAAAGCGTTTTTTGAAATATTCCTGACCATCAGTGAATTTTCTCTCTGCAGAAACCTCTTTGTTGGGCATGAAATCTGTGATTAACTACAGAGCAACAACAACAACAACAAAAAATGGTCTCTGATTGCAACCTGGTGAAGGAAGCCATACTGTGCTTCATTTTCAAAGACAATGAAGGGAAATCACAGCCTCTGCAATGTAGCACGGGTAAGTGAAATGAAAATGCAACAGGCAGGACGAGGACAAACAGAAAGCAGAAATGCCTGCACTCAATTCCAATCCCCCAAAGTAAACACGTTCCCACACCGTCCAAACTCAAGTTCAGCTAAGGTAAAAGTAGTGAGTGCACAGAGTCACCGAAGACAGCAACTTTGCCACGTTCCTTAACATCTACACTGGATACCTTAAAAAGAAAATAAAAATAAAATAAAAAGGAAAAGACTTATTCCTACAGACAGAACTTCACAGCTGACACGATAAATTTAGAAGGAAATGCCACCAGAAGAGAGTTTTGGCAGTGACACATTTATTTCTTTTCACTGTCTGGTATCTCACCCAAATGCAATCCCACAGCATTTGAATTTTAAATAAAACGTATTTGTGATGCACCCTGTTAAAGGACAAGCCTGCGTTTCTCTTCCATCTGGCGACTGTGTACTTATGGCACTTCTTGTGCTCATAAAGGCATCCCTGGGCACAGCCAGCAGCTGTATTCCCTGAATTCCTGATCTCCTCACAGCTCAGCTTAGAACTATTCCTTTGTAACACATTCCAAGACAACGTTAAAGGCAGATAACTCTTCTAAGCTTATTTCCACCTGGATTGAAAATATACCTATTTAAGGCACAATGATAGGTTTGAAACTTTATCCTCACATAAAGTTAATACATTTCAAAAGTCAGGCTTAGTTCCTAGGAGATACTGTAAATTAGCCAATCTTGAAATATAAAACCCCCTAAACACTGAAAAACTCTCTGAAATAATCGAGGCCCTCGGAAGTCTTTGTTCCCATCTCTAAATCCTAGAAGGGTACTATCCTGTGACACAACCATTCTAACAAAAACTCCAAAATCCCTATCACTGAAGTTGACTGAAGCCTTGACTTTAGTAGCTTGATTTTTACTAGGGAGTTAAAAATAACTCTTTCCTAGCTTGCTTAAATTAAAATATGAAGTAAACTTCAGACAAGATATTTTCTATAGTTAAAATTCCCTACACATTCTTCCCCAGTTTACTTTTCCACAATTACTGCCACAATAACTTCAGACCATGAGTTGACCACATTTCTGTCCCTTCTCCTCTTTAATTTGTTGCTTCAATTACCATTTCTAACATATTTATCTTCTTAAAATTAACTAAAAATTTAATAGCAGTCTTTTCCCTTACAAAAGGAAAAACCCAAACTTCCAATATCATTCTTGAGAACATTTTTCTAGACCTTTTCTAACATTTCAAATACCACAAAGTTAATCACTTGAAAAATCAATTTACTACTCATTCCTGGAAAAGTTTTCAGGTTTATGAGCAAAACTGAGACCCTACGTGAAACTTCTATTAAAAACAGAATAAATCTGAAGAATTCCATGATAATGATGCTACTGAAGTAAGTGGTTTGAAGTTGGAACGACTGAATGTAACACTTTGAAGTTGTTTCATCCATCCATTGTTAAGTTATTCTGATCTCAGTGTAGGAGTAGGTGAGAATATAAAGTTCAAACTTCCTAAAACTGTGCCTGGAAAGGGGTCTAATGAACTGTGCTGGCACTCCCCGAGGTCTCAGGGCGTTGGATGTTGGGAGACACTGATTAAATGGAACTTCCAGAGTAGACAATGGGAATGGGAGCTATCGAGTGCTCACAGCACCTCAAAGGCCAAGAAATTCACTGCTTTGGGAAGAAGAACTCCGAAAGGGATAATCAAATCCCTCCTAGATCCATAGGTTTAATGGAAGCAAAGCTGAAGATTGACAGACACTACCCAGGCACTCACAGAGAAGCCCCTGTAAAGGATAAAACCCCAAAGTCCACTTTTTTTTTCATTAAATGATTCAAATCTGAAAAATTAATAATTCTACACTGCACTACTGCTCCTGCTGTAGGCAGGGGAATACTGTTCATTGAGTAGCAGTTTTGCTTGCTGTTCAACCTTATTTGCATGTTCAAAAAACAAATCAACAACAGAAACATTAAATATCTAAGAAAAAAGCTACAATATATGGTCAGAATATCAAGACATTCAAATTTTATATATATCTGTTGCTTTATTTTAGAAATGCATATGGAACCAATGTACTGCATGGAAACTGATTTTTCTAAATATTTCATAGGCAAAAAAAATTGCAAACTTCCTATGTAACACTTACGCAAATCCTAATTACTTCTGTATTAAGACCAAATTCCTTATCACTACAGAAGTGACAAATACAAAGACTGCTTTGGGTCTTACTAAATTCCTCATTATCCATCAAAATAAAATACCTGAGGTGGAATTTAATGCACAGTCCTGGAAGCAACGTGATTTTATGGCGTCTGAACTGCAGAGCCCAGCATTCCACTACTGGACTGTGCCAGAGTCTCCTCCATATGACAGCAAGCCTTTCAAAAATATTATACCCCTATTAAAAGTCTGGAAGAGATTCCTTTTTTTTTTAAAGCTAGAAAAATCCACCTTCCCCACTCCCCTCAACATTTTTTGCACACTTTGAAGTGTGTGGGTTTTTTAAAGGAAGAAAATTGCTGAAGTCATTCAAAGTATTTAAATTACTTTGCAATTATATCCAGCTGGAAAGTGATAGGCATTTTTAAATCCCAGTCTTTTATACACTGTTCCTGCTTTTTTTCAATGCAAATACATATAAATGGATTGTTAGCCAAAATTACCTGTGTGTTTAAATTGTATTTATCAACAAAACCCTGCTGCTGTTATATCCCATGCATTTTAACACGTACAGTAACAAAACCTTCAAATACTCATAAATTGTGTTTTCTAAGATCAGTATATTATGCTGGTGACAGACAGGGACCCCGAAGTCAAACAGGTGACCAGGTTGGTCAGGCATCCTGTAACCTGCCTGCTGAAAGGCAATAATCCACCTGACAAAACCCCTTCTAATGAGACTCCTGCTCTATTTCATATAAATGCTAATACGTCCTCCATCCACAGAAAGCCAAGCATCCTTCTGAAGATGAAGTTCACATAAACTTCAGCCAAACACGGAGGGAGGATGTATAATCCCCCCCGCGCCTTGTTTTCTGCCGGCGTCTCGCAGAGGAGCGCTCACACGCAGGGAAACGCACTCACACCCAGAGAAACGCACTCACACCGCCGGGACGCACGCAGGGCACACAGCGGCAGCACCGCTAAGTTTGTACACCACGCACCTTGGATCAGCCCCGGAGCATCTCTCTGCCACCGGGCCGGGCATCCTGCCCAGACACGGCTGGAGCCCACTCCGCGTCCGCCCAGCAGCCCCCGCATCCCTAAATCCCCTCACCTGGCCGGGATCCCCAAATCTCTTCACCTGGCCGGTATCCCCGCACACCTCACCTGGTCGACATCCCCAAATCTCTTCACCTGGCCGGTATCCNCGCAGCCCGCCCGGGGCACGGGCAAGCCCGGCTGCCGCCTCCCTGTCCCTGTGGCCGGCCCTGCCCCTCTCCCGCAGGCGCCGAGCGGGGAGCGCTGGCAGCGCCGGGCACGCTCCGCACCCGCGGAACTCCGGGCGGAGGGAGGTCCAGGCGCGGAATGGAAGCGCTGCCGATGGCTCCCGCTACGCCTGCATTATTCACGATGTCGGTGGGACAGTATTTGTGACTTTCAATCTGCTGCGCTCCAGATGCTGCCGCGAGAGGCGAGAGCCCTCGGCTGTCCCTGCCTTCCTCTCCCGGCTCGGCAGTGCCGGCGCTCGGCGAAGCCGTTTTGTTTTATTCGGAGATAAGAGCAGCTCCACGCCGGCTTAGCTAAAAACCACAGCCTTGTGGGAAAGGAAGGTGGGAACGGGAGAGCAGATTACACTCAATAATTCATTTATGGAGTAGCTTAATGGATGGACTAAATATTAGCTGCTTATTAAAATACTAGACGTGGTGCTGAAGTTTGTAGGGGTTCGCTATTGGGATCGATCTTATGGTACAAAATGGTTAACATTTGGGTTAAATGATGATTAATCTCTTGTGGAATTCTGAATTTCTTTTAGAATAATATTGCAGACTAAGTCATTTTTACGACAAAGACTGGCTGGAACTGAAACAAAACCTGAAAATCTTGCACGAGAAATGCCAGCAATTAACCCATTTGTGGAGAAGAAAAAAAAAGTTTCAGATAAACATTAAAAACTGATGCCTTTCATTACACAAAAGCATTGCTTATGCCCTACCAAATAAGCTGCTATTTCAAACTACATCTATTTATGCAACTGAAGTTTCAATCTGTAAACAACCACTTGTACTCTATTGAAAAATTCTACAGATGCTGCTCAGAAGACTTCTCTAATTCTGTAAAATGAATTTTCATACCACACATACACTATTTCTCAAAAAAAAAAAGAAAACCCAAAAATGTATTAAAACATCTCAATATTTATCATTATTTTGCAATCAAAAATGAGACTAACAATCTGATCTCTTGGAAAATAACTTATATCAATCACTTCCCTTTTGTAAATACAAATCAAAGAATTTGCACCCCTTTTTGGCAGAAGAGGAGAGACAGGGTTTAATTATGTTCTGTGAAAACTTAATATAGAGAAAATAATGTTANAAATCCCCTCACCTGGCCGGCAGCCCCTCTCACCACCGCCTTCCCTTGCCGTGGGGGAGTCCCCGCCGGCGGCTGCCCGGCCCCAGCCCCACATGCCGAGTTGCCCCGGCCCCTCCCGGCGGGCACAGCCGGGGCTCCGGGCGCTCCCCGGCGCAGGCACAGGATGGATCCCGCCCTCCCCCGACCCCAGATCTCTCCGAAGCTGCCGCTGCCTCACCTGAAGGGCATCTCCCACGCCTGCAATCAGCTGCCAAGGTTTCATGGTCGGCGGCGATGCCGGTGCTGCGCCGGGAGGAGCCNAGAGCAGATTACACTCAATAATTCATTTATGGAGTAGCTTAATGGATGGACTAAATATTAGCTGCTTATTAAAATACTAGACGTGGTGCTGAAGTTTGTAGGGGTTCGCTATTGGGATCGATCTTATGGTACAAAATGGTTAACATTTGGGTTAAATGATGATTAATCTCTTGTGGAATTCTGAATTTCTTTTAGAATAATATTGCAGACTAAGTCATTTTTACGACAAAGACTGGCTGGAACTGAAACAAAACCTGAAAATCTTGCACGAGAAATGCCAGCAATTAACCCATTTGTGGAGAAGAAAAAAAAAGTTTCAGATAAACATTAAAAACTGATGCCTTTCATTACACAAAAGCATTGCTTATGCCCTACCAAATAAGCTGCTATTTCAAACTACATCTATTTATGCAACTGAAGTTTCAATCTGTAAACAACCACTTGTACTCTATTGAAAAATTCTACAGATGCTGCTCAGAAGACTTCTCTAATTCTGTAAAATGAATTTTCATACCACACATACACTATTTCTCAAAAAAAAAAAGAAAACCCAAAAATGTATTAAAACATCTCAATATTTATCATTATTCTGCAATCAAAAATGAGACTAACAATCTGATCTCTTGGAAAATAACTTATATCAATCACTTCCCTTTTGTAAATACAAATCAAAGAATTTGCACCCCTTTTTGGCAGAAGAGGAGAGACAGGGTTTAATTATGTTCTGTGAAAACTTAATATAGAGAAAATAATGTTAGATTCAGACTGTAATTTCAGAAGGTTTTCCTTGTTTGGAAGTTTTTATCGAAGCCATGCTCACCTTATTACCCCAAGGGAAAAGAAAACTTTCTACCTAGACAGACTATGGGACCATTAAGGCATCTTAATCATAATAAAGAAAAGTGTATAATTTAAAAAGAGATTGTTGCAAGGGTTGGCCTGACTACTGGGCCTAATAGCCAGAACATCTCGGAGCTCACACTGCCTCACTGTGTGGCCTTGACCACATTATTCATCACTTCAGTTTTCCCACTCGTTATCCCACAAAATTAGAATAATATGACTTCCAGTGTCTCCCATCTCTGACTTCTCAGGAGGGCTCGAAGGATTAATGACCCTACAATGCTCTGAGAATGAATAAACACTAGCTGCTAAGGCAGAGCTAATATGTTTCAGAGCATTAAAGCACTGAAATTCTAGAAATTCCAATCAAACCACTTTGTGTGTCTAAACATGGGTGAAGTAAAATGCAGAGATTACTAAAATACCATCTTCTACCGTTCACAATCAACAAAATACTATGGGTTGGCTTATTAGTTCTGTTCTTTAAATCTGCTTTCTACCATTTATTCCCAGTGTTAAGCTCAGTTCCATTAAAAATGGCACCAGCCATTACCACTGCTAATTTACAAAACCAGGCTGTCCAGGGCAAGGCCGTTTAGAGTCAAAGCAGTCAGAAAACATCACCATTACCTCTGGCCCGTTGTTTTGAGCCTTTGCAGCACATATGGGCCTCCAATCAGAGGACCTGCAATTCTGGCACAGGCTACACGTGGTCCTCAGTGCTGTTCTTCAGAGATCCCCATGCTTTATTCAAGTAATGAAAAAGAGTTGCAACCAACTGATTATCTCATTAGCAAAAAATAAGGGGGGCAGGGGGAAGCACTGGCAAAGCACACACTGCTGCAGAAAGAGCTGCATCACTCACAACGTTGTGACAATGATCAAAAACAAAATAATGGTCCAAATTCCTACATCCAGCTTAAAAAAGAGAATTGTAAATTCATGTTTCAGTCTACAGAAGCAGCAACCTTGAATAAAAATCTGTGCACATTACACATTCCTCTTCACCACTCTCTCTCAGGGGTGGGTAACCGTGGTTCTTCCACCTCACAGTTGAACAAGGGATGAAACGTCTGAAACGCTCCAACAGTCAAATGATGCCAGGGGTGGTCCTTGAGTCACTGCAGGGGGGCTGCAGAACCTCAGCTGGGATGCCCTTGTTTGACAGCAGGGATACTCCAGCAGCTGTGAGCGCAACCAGACCCACTGGAGCCACACCAAGACCCAGAGTTAAATGCCCTGTGAAGTGACCTGTGGGATGAGCAAAAGCTTGAGTGGGGAACCAGAGCAGGGCAGAGCAGGGTCTTGCTGTGGTTCAGCTCCTGGGGATCCTTGCCGTGACCTTCTCACACACACGTTTCCTACCATGGGCAAGGGACTTCCTGAACCTTTGTCCTTCCCATTGAACTTGCAGGGACAAACCTTAAATAACTGAATTACTGTGATGGCAGCGGCTGTTGAGGTTTCAGTAATTCCAGATTTCTATCTTTTGTTACTGGAGACCTTCAAATAAGTATTTTCAATGTACTTATTGAATAGTACAATGAGTGCCATCACATTATGTCTCATGGCACATCAGAAGTTCTAAATGAATTTAGTTGTTTATCATCCCTTGTATCTTTTTCTCCTTAAAAAGGGGAGTGTTTTTCTTCTGAGTTATCCAATTGACAAGGAAAATCCCAGAGAAGCAGACCAAAGCAACTAACTGTAAAATATGTGCCTCTTAGTGAAGGGTGCAGCTGGAACTTCTTTTAAACTGATCCAAAGGTGCATGTGTCATACTAGAAAGCTTCCAGCTCAAAGCCTTCAGTGGGTAACTGATTTAGTCATAATTTCCTGAACTAAGTTTCTGTGCTGTGGGAACTATCAAAAACCAACATAACCACTGAAGGAAAGTGAATACTGATAAAATCCACAAGTAGCGTCTCCAGCAGAAGGTTATTCTGCACTTGTCCAGCTTGTAAAGTGCTTTTACTACAGGGCAGTGAAATGTGCTTTAATCTTTAATGTATGTCCATGTCCAACACACGGGGGCTCTCCATGCCTGATGGATTCCTGCTGGAATGGTTTCTTCCTCCGTGCCATCTAATGAGCAGCACCACACAAGGGAAGCCTAATGAAGCATATTCAGATGGAAAAGTATCATGTGATTTATCACAAACATGCTGCAGTTTTAGTTCAAAACGGTTCGGGGTTCCCATGTGCAAGTTTGAGACAGACAACCAATGTGTTAAAAAATCCAACATCCATCAGATGTCACAAACCCAACAAAGCAATCAAAGCTCAAGGAAATCTACATCTGAGAATGCATGATGTTAACCGAAGCTAAATAGTATTTTTTTGGAGAGAATCTAAATGATAAGGACTTTTAACCTGAACTATCAAAAGAAATACAATCAGAAAACAGAAGTTTCTCCTCTACCAAACAGAATTTTAAAATGTTCTCCAAGGGCTGGATCCTGCAAGCATCCACGATGTTGTTAAGCACACAACGAAACTGATTACAAAAGTACACAAAAATAATTGGGTTTAGCATTAGACCTACATAAGAGATGTTCCAAAAAAACAGTGATACAAAATACTAGGTGTTTCCAGAAACCATTTTTCTGTATATTCAAAATGTCCGTTCTTTTCTTTAGCCAACTGCTCCCAAGTAGCCTCCATAAAGAACTTGTAAATGTGATTATACTGATCTGAATTGCTTCATTTTGCATTGTGAGTTGTTGTCCTAAGGAGGTGTATTTGCTACTGATGTCACCAATCTCTCTTGAAGGCTCTAGTTCTGTTTCTGCTGTTCATACAATTAGGGTAGCTCACAAATGAGGTAACTTAAACATTGCAAGTTTCCAAAGGTACTTTCACACTCTTACCTCAATGCTAAATGCAAAAGTTTGCAGCATAATAAATGAAAATTTTATTTGCTATATTTTTTCAAAAAAGTAATGTCTAATTTCATTCAGAAACAAGAAATCAAACGCTGTCAATAAAATAGTAGAGGAACGTAATTTTGATGCAACTAAACTAGCACTGATCTAATAAATGTTACTTCAAACATTGCTACAAAAAAAGTTTCTTGCATAAGTGCCATGAAAACTACCATAAAAATAACCAGTCATGCCCGTATTCACCCCCCAATAAAGAGCAAAAAGGCAAATTCCACACGATAGTGATTTTTTTGCACAGCCACTGCTGCTTAGGAGGTCGTGTTCAAAAAAATAATTACTTATCCAAAGCCCTAAAATTAAGCAAACTTTCTGAAGGTGCATCAAATCAAGGAAAAAAATCTGTATCTCATTTTTGCCAAGTGTAATTTTGAAGGCAGCAGACACCGTTTACCAGCAGCATTCACTCTAAAGACTGTTGACTCTTTTTTTGAGCTTGTTGCAAAGTTTAATGTGAAACATAAGGTAACAGCACATCTACCAACATGAAGAAGAAACAGGTCTCTGAAAAGTCTTGAAGGAAAATAATTCCTTCTGTGCTTATACATATTCACAGCCCTGTTGAAATGCTAAAGCAGTCACAGGAATTTGCATTCCTGAGGCAGACAGCATTTCCACAGGAACAAGGATTACTAGTTAAGGCTGCAACATGGACTTTAACAGTTCTCTATATGTGTCCTTCAGAGGTAATCTGGATCTGCTTTTAGATGTTTTTCCCAAACAAATTACAATTTTTTTGTTTAGTAATTAGAAAACACAACTTCTTACTGTGTTGTGAGTTCAAAATGTCTTCCAATTCCGCAATCTTTTTTTTTTCCTTCCCACACTATTAATGCAAATCGTTTCCTCAATAAAACTGCAAAAGGTTAATTTGTCTACAGAGCCCCATGACCAGAAAAACACAGATGTGACAGTGCTCACTCTACCAGCGTGAGGAAATGTCAAAACACAATGGAAAATACCTAAAAAACCTGGGAAGTGCCATTGCTTCCCCTTGGAGATCAAATTGTGCAAGGTAATACCTTCAAATGATGCAGCCTACGCCCTGAATGCTGCTCAGAACATCAAATAAAGTTAATACAAAACATTTCCCAGTCCCAGGATCACAGCTGGAAGTCACCGAGGGAGCACCAAGGCCTCCCCCAGCCTTCCTTAGAGGCACACACCCCCAGAGGAGTCCGAATTCAGACTTTTCACTCTGCCTTTGCCCCCTAAGTAAAGCAGAGTGACCACAGCCCCCCATGAGACAAGTGTGAGTCTGACATGTGCCTGCACCTACAGGCAGCGAGCTGAGCAAAGAAAATAGAATGACAGAGTTTAGAGACTTCTAGAAGATTTCTGGCCCAGAAAGTAGGCAAAGAAATACCCCTGTGCAGTTCTGTGAGATGGATGGAGGTCTAGAATTCTGTTGAGAAAATGGGTAACTGCCTATTTTTCATTCTTAGTTAATAACAAATCTTTATTTTGCAGCTGTATTTATTTTTACTCAACCTATTTTCATTTGCAGTTGCTCTCCAGATTGCAGAGCACACCAATGAGACCTTTGTCACTAGCTTTAGAGGCATGATGTTTACTTCCTACTAAAATGAAGGCAAAGATTTAAATATCTTTATAAATACAGGATATAAAGCACTGTAGGGATTGTTACTCGAGAGATTTTAAACATATTTTCATCACTTAATATAACACAACCACACAAATGCCACCACCTTCTGCACTACCAGGTAGAAGGCAGAGGTTGGGACCACCTCCAGCTCAGTTATTGGGGACCTTCTCTCCTTTCTCTCCTTGGCACAGAGAATGTCCCAGCTTGTGGATGCAAGCAGCCACTTGCTCCTGCTCATCTGTGGCACAACACAGTTGACTAATTAATTTTTTAAAGTATTCAAGATGTGACACATATATGGGATTGAATACAGATTAGCATTACAATAATCACAAAGCTTTTGTAGCCTCAAATTTGTCTTCTTGCAGCGAAGTTTCCTTTAATGTGCAAATGAACGATGCCACTACGTATCTGGAAATAAACAGGCTCATTATGATCGTGGCTTGTCACAAACACAGGCATTCAGGGTTATATTAACAGCACACAGTAGGCTGGCAGAGAAATAAAAGATCCGTGCCCAACTGCCTGGTGCCACATCCTGAGCCATCCCACCACTGGCATCCTGGACTGGTGTTAGGAAAATGTCCTTCCCCCCAGATGTTTCTGGATTTGTTTTCACGAGTTGCAAGGGCTTTTCTGGCCTAGGTATAAAGACAGGATATGTTTGCCAAACTGAGTCAAAAGAGAGCAAAAGGGACGTGAAATTGCCTGAAAACTTCAAATCCAGCAAAAGCTGAGAGAGAGGTTCAGAGGAGAGATGGCCCACACAACAAAATGCCGAGGGAAGGGGGAGACAGGGAAGTGAGCTAGCTGAAGTGTTCAAAACCCTGAAAATAACTGTCAAGCAAAGGGGAACATAATGATTGAGTTTTTCCTTTTTTTTTTTTTTTTATTTTAATTTAATTTTTTACCTTTCGATTTTTGAGACTAACTAAATCAGTGAGTCTGGAGTCACCTCACACATCACAGGCCCCGCTTCACACACCACAAAAGGACCAGCATGTCCTTCAGGAAGAAATCCTTTACTGACTGTGGGGAGGCACAGGGTGCCCAGAGAAGCTGTGGCTGCCCCTGGATCCCTGGAAGTGTCCAAGGCCAGGTTGGACAGGGCTGGGAACAACCTGGGATAGTGGAAGGTGTCCCTGCCCATGGCAGGGGGTGGCACTGGGTGGGCTTGAAGGTCCCTTCCAACCCAAACCATTCTGGGATTCATATGTGCTGCGACAAAAAGCGCTGCTCCTGGTAGCTGTTGGTAAACAAGAACACTGCTAATAGGATCCTCAGTGCCAGGGCAGTTAATTATAGGGTTTGCTTTACAGTGAGATGCAAAACACAGTTCAGAAATAGACGGTCCTTTAGAAGGATTTAGGGAGACCAATGCTAAGTTTGTCATCCATCAAGGAATGCAGACAGGATATTTTATATCAACATCTACATAAGATGTTTCCAAGAATAATGAGCGCACAATATTTTAAAAACAAATTTCACACATTTTTCGGACAAAATGTTGTGGACTCGTGGTGTTAATTTTAGTGGTTTCAATTGGATTTGGTACGGTGGGAAATGCAAGGGGAAATCTGCAGTAATCAGGATGTGACACTCATTAACACTTTCACAAAATACCCCCTGGATTTGCATAAACTCTGCAAAGATTCATTGGTGAATTTTTAATATGAGATTTCCCTTGGTTTTACTCCACATTCAGCTCCATTTGCCCTCCCTCTCTCCTCTCCCCTGCCAGTGAGAACTGCTGTAAACAGTTCATAACAAAGCATAATAAAATGTACCGAAAAAATAAAATATACTTGTAATTACCCAAAAGCCTATATAATTGCATATATAATTTCATAAACTGCAAATATTTTTAAAGAAATTGTTCTGTAAGGGAGAGAAATACTAATTGGATACAAAGGCTTGATAGAGTGGCACTCCAAGTCACTTAATAAATCTGGAGATGCACAGGCAAGTTCTTTAATGACCTGTGTATAAAACCCATCCGTGGCCCAGCTTGCAGACAGCACAGTGTTTGCATGCAAAGTAGCATGAAAAGATTCTAGAAAATGGATAAACCACTAAGGCAGCAAAAGGTTTCTGCTTCTGACACAAAAAAAAATAAGTAAATGCCACTATTAAGGGAGACAATTCTTGCTACTCCCAATATCATAAACGTGGCAAGAAATTAAAATATAAAAAAAAATTAAATCTGGGACATTTAAGTCTTTTTTGAGAAAGACACCCTTCTCAAGAGTCAATACCTACCATGAGTTTTCAGCTGAACTATCCAGGACCTACTGGACTACACTGACTACATCAACATGGGCTATCATAGCAGACAGCCCAACATTTAATGGGAAGTTCACTACGAAAAAAAGATTATTTTCTCTTTTGAACTATTAAAAAAAGCATTACCAGGTTTAAAAATTCTCATGGAAGCTCATTCTGCTGATAAAAAAGCTTTTTGGTTACCTTTGGTTTTAAATAGAAATCTTCTACAATAATGGTTACGAGTTGAGCATTAATAGGATAAATTTAAGTAAATTTAGTATAAGATTCAGAATAGAATTTTAAATTCAATTCAATTCTTCTCCCTGTCCTAAATTCCTGCAAACAGACAAAAATGACATTTGATTTCTGGTGTGCTATACTCCAACCCAACCATTTCTGTTAGAGCCTGAGCTTTGAAATGATTTGAACTATGTCCCTGTAACTGAACGGCTGTACCAGACAATAGATTATTTCACTTGCTTGCATTTTGAGCAAATTTATTGACTGAGAGTCTTATTTCAATGCTCCTACTCAACACATCATTATCTCCGATATCCCATGAGCACATGAAAGAATTTTCTAAAGGAAAATACAACCTAAGCATGAGGGCCAGGATGAATTCCTGTATTTTATTTCTGGTTAAACTCTCAGGCTCAGATCACCTTTATGTCTTGTTCACTACTGAGTAATGGAAGCAGGCTGGGGAGAAAAATGAATATAAGTGGTTTTATTTGTCTTGTGGACTCTTTTTAAAGATAAATTAGAACATCAGAACTTGGATATTTTTTTTCCCCCTGCTGAACAACTGTGAATTGTGCTGAGGTCACTTGAAGTGTAAATACTCTGAGCACTTTTCATTTGGGTTTTCATTTAAAAAAAAGTAATCTCAAAGTGGAACAAATTTTTTTATTACAGTTTAGTAAGCAGAATTCTCATTCCAATGCTTTAATACTCCCAGAGCACAACTGATCACAAAGCAACAGCAGATCTTGGTAAGTAAAAACTCAAAAAATTTTCTCTAACTCAGAATTACTCATTTCTGAGACTTACCCATCACAAGACTATTTGTACCCATAAAGAAGCACAAAACTTGTGAGATAATTTCAATTGTCACAATAGCAACAACATCCTCTGTGCCATTCCTCAAAGAATTCTCCTTGTTGGATGCACAATTGGACTGTCAAAGACAGCAAAGAACTCTGGCATTCTCTGCTTCAAGCCTGCAAGGGTTCCACCCAAAAGTGTAGAGCAAGAAAATTATTAAATCAAAAAATAAATAAATCAAAAAGGCATTGCAGGCTTTCAGAGTGTACTAATGACATGTGAACTCCCTGACCCTGTGACTGAAGTGGTGGTTATTATTGGACAACCACTGTGAAAATAAGCTGTTGAAAAATAAGAAGTCTTTCCTTTTATTTCACTAATTCAAATGGCACAATAATGATTCTTTTGAACATGATTTCTCAAAGCTGCCATATATTGTTCACTAGAGGCAAGGAAAACAAGTTCATCAGATATTTCACTTCTCATTTCTCTGTCTCAGTGGCAGGAATCTCAGATCAGAAGACGTGCACGCCGCACTGTCCCTTGCAAGAGAGTGAAGTAAAACTTAGATGGCCAGCCCCTTTCTGCCTTGCATGGGTCAGGGATGGTGGGGTGAGAAACAAATTTCGGGATGGAAAACCAGGAAAAGGAAGAGGACACTGTGGATTCTGCTGCTTCATAGCTCCCTATGCCTGGCTAGAGGGGACATTTTTGTGGCTCAAAGGGATGGGGTGCACAGAAACTCAGGAATAACTGAAGTATGGATAAAATACATTTCTATGACTATAAGGTGATTTTTTTTTTTTGTGGCACTCATACCTGGTTGTCTGCAGCAATTGCATCTAGACAGAACTTGGAAACCGGGTGACAGAAATTTGGCCCTGACAAATCGGTATCAGTATGAATTTCTTAAAATGTAGACAATATGGGACAACAGAGCAAATATTTTGAGGGCTGACAGACTCTCCTGGACGCAAAGCTGGCACACACGGAACGAGGCTGGGCAGATGTGTGTTGGCAGGCAGCTGGAGCTCGGTGCTCAGCCAGCTGCCAGCATCCTCCCAGGGCTGATGCTCGGGGCACACCAAGGTGTGGCTGTGGCAGAAATGCAAACTCGGATTTCTCAGGGACAGTTTGGGCCATCGAGGCCACTTCTGCCCACTCTCAATGGCAGAAAATGAAAGCTCGTTATTTTTACACTGAGTGCTCTTGAGCCTGATCCTGGGATAAAGACACAAGTCCAACACAGCACACGGAGCCAGAGGTGGCACTAAAGGAAACCCAAGATTCCAAAGGAAGAAACAGTGAATTCCACTTTCATCATAATATTATGCCCACATCCCTGCTCCAGACACCAACTCCACCAAATGTGCTTTTCCAGAGAGATCAGGCTTCTTGTTAAAACCACACAAAAAGTCAGCACTACTATTTCAGTCTAGTATCAGTGGTTGTCCCCTTCTGATTTTAGAATTATTGTTCCTCCCAAATGCCACCACTCCTGGTCTGTTCTGAGGTTCATATAATTTCATGGCCTTTGCTTCCATTTCTTCTCTTTAGGAAAACCCTCATTTCCCCCACTCAGAAGATAAACTTAAAGGCTATAAACCACTATTAAGTGTTAATTTTACCTGGAAAACAAAGTGGAATTCACACTCTGCACAACACATAAGGAAAAGAGCAAAAATTCAGGACTCGAGTCAGGGCAACATATTACACACTGACTTCAACTGAAAAAGTTAATTTGTGGACATAAAATTTTGAATGAAAATTACAGCAACAGTAAAACTGCAAGTCAACTTTTTACTGCATTGCAATAAAATATTACCCAAAACTTCAGTATGTCCTGTCTCATTCTAGCAGAAAGTTCAAAAGAAAGAACAAAAAGATTTAGGAAGTTATCCTTTTAGATATATCTATATTTGTGATTTATATATATATATATATAAAAATTTTTTTTTTATATTTCTACATACAAAAATCACAGAAATGTTCCCAAACTAATACATTTGCTGAGACTTTAAAAAAAAATACAGTCCACCATTATTCTATCAGTGAGAGAACCCAAGAAAAACAAGTGATCCTAATTGCCCCACAAGCCCCAGTGATGCTCCCCTGAACATCTGCTGCACTGAATAAACATTACATATATATATATTTTTTATACACATGCATTAAATATCCTTAACAGACAAGCAAGTACAGCACAACCTGACTGTGATTATTTGGAAAATGGAAAAGCACCAGAGATGTTTTCGAATTACAATGCCAGAAACAATGGTCAGTAACATTTTGTAGAGAAGTTGTTCACGACAGGCTGGAAGGCTCTGACTGCCAGGGCTTTGACAATAAAGTCCCATCACCTTTTAATGAGATGGGAAGAGCAAGGCATTATTTACAAAAGAAGTTTTCCTGCATTCTTGTGAATTCTTACACATCATTAAGTCTTTTTTGTATTGTTCTAGGAACTGTGGGGTTTGGGCAATTTCACCAACTGAAGCCAGAGTAGGATGATTTTTGGAACACGACACCACTTAAAGATTCTCCAATTTTTATTAACATGCACACCTAGAGAAGTGAGTGTCCATCACATCACCTCTGCTCTGGCAGTTTTATTATTTCATTCCAACTTCACACAGTGACTTCAGCTGCTCCTCACGACACAAATGCCTTCCAAGTGTCACACCTACTCTGCAGATTTCCCAACATATCCCTTCTAAGATTTTTAAATGGCTGCTCCATCTACATCCTTAAAACTTACCAGTATTTCAAGAGAACATAATATTCCATATCTGTGTTTGTTTACATTTTTATAACTACACATCGCCCCAAGCAAATAAACTGTGTTTTCCAGCCTGTGGAGTTATGCAGTATTTATTGAAATTGTAGAATTCATACTGTTACTATGAGAGCACGAAACAACAAATGTAAAATTAAAACTCAACATTACCTTGAAATCCGGCATGAAACCTGAAACTAAATTAAATCTTATCTAAATGCCAAAATCAAGGAGAAGAAAAACACCACCAAAGGGAAAACTAGATTCTCTTTCCTATTTCCTATTCAATTTGTTTGCATATTTGCAAACAGAAGACCGAAAAAAGGCATCTGAAGAGTCATAACTGAATCACCTGGAACAGTGAGAGGCTGGCACATGGATGAAGGGAAACTTCTTTCTATCAAAGACTTTGAACAGAGTCTAAATCTACTCCAAATCCAGACTTGGAGAGCTGTGAGAATACAGCAAGATTTAATTCTCTGGATGAGAATTATATAACTATATAATTACATTAACCATACATTGATCAAGACCAATAATATTACACAAGATGGGATAACTTTTACCACATCCAAGGTGATATGAAATCATTTGCCTTGGCACAACTCAACAACAACTGAACTACTCCCCACCCACCTGCACACAGAGGCAGAAATGCAGACAGCTACAACTGCAAGCAGATTTTAGGAATTCTGTGAAAACATTCATTGAAACAAAAAGAAAAGTTTCCACAGCTTTTCAGTCGTGAACTTGACAAGAGAAGTTCAGTGAAGAATCAAACCAAACTATTTTTCTTGCAAAATGGCACAGGATGCCATTTGATTCAAATCTGCTGCTCCAGTTATTTGGTCAGCAGAACAATGATTCACCATTCTAGGCATCTTTATCCACTGTTCCTCTGGGCCCATATCAAAGAAGCCAATCTACCAGGTAGCAATACCAGAGCACCAGAAATCAAGTTTTCCCAGGAAAGCCATTTTTATTTGTGCCAATTCTGGTATATAAATCTTTAAAAAAAAATAGGGTCAATAAATTTAATGCAGTTGGAAATGACTCAGATAAGCAAAAATGGCAGGCCTTCAATGCAGAACAACTGTCAGGCCAAGGAAAGGACAGGATAATTGGAATAACAGCGTAAGTCACAGTGTAAATCACCACTGAACTATCTGAGAACTCTGCATGATACCACCAGAGATGGCTGTTGGGCTGGAAAGGAGAGAGTTGGAAAATAATTGCCTGAAGACTGAAGAACACAGACTGGAGCACCAAGATTTGAACAGGCTAAAGGAAAGAAGAACGGAGATATGAAGGCCAAATACAAGGTCACTGACTAAGCCAGAAAAGAGTCATAGTAGCAGAAGTACCACCACAGGTCAGGAGCAGGCAGACACTGCTGCCTGTTGTGGAATCCCAGAAGATGAGGGGCTAATGTGTGCCCCAAACACTGAAAGCTGGGTGCCTGAGGGGCCAGCCAAGGGTTGGTGGCAATAACAGACAAGGACTTTTGGTAGTAACAAGATGTGGAGTAAGATCATCTCTCATGATCTGAGATAGGCTGTCAAAACAACAAAGTCCTCTCGCTGCCTGCACCATTGAAAATCAGTCTTTAAAAAAAGCTTCTACAGAACGTGGGCTCTCCCTAAATATATCAGAAAGGAAATGTGTGTGGTAAAACCTGTGAGCTGTTCCCTGCAGACACAGTCCTGCACTTCAGCAGAGCCCTTCTGCTGAAGGTCTTACTGCAGGTCTTTCAGTTAAGTGAAATATAAATTGCTAACTGTTGTTGATACTAATTTCTTACACACTTATAACTGAATTACCCACTAGAGAGCACAGCAACATTTTCAAACACATTCTGCTTATGCCTGCAAGTGCCAAGTGAGGTCCTTGTGGCACTCAAAGTCACTCTCTACACAAGAAATATGCTAAACAATCTGCCATGCACAGCAGAGATAAGGAATGGACTCAATACAAGGCTTGAACGAGAAAAGGTCAACAGACCATGAACTTTTAATGAACAAATTTCAGCTGCTCCCAGCCTTGTGTGCAGTTCTTGGACATTACTGATGAAATAATTTCTTTTGCATTATACACTTCTGTGTATAAATATATAACAACATACAACAGAAAGAGAAAATACATTCTTCCTTCCTGCAGGAGAAAGCCTGAGCAGCACTGCTCATCAGCATTCTGGGCAAGAGCTGCTCTGCTTCCTGTTCTCCAATATATTCTGGTGATGTCATGACATTTTTACTTTCCATTAAAGAAAACCTTTCATCATTTACTATTTCCAGTTTTAATGAGCATCCTGAAAATTCATCTATCATTTAAAAACGTAAATAAAATATTCTTCGGTTTTGCTGTATTTTACAGTTGCTGAGAACAAAAAGAGTGTCATCCATATAAAGTACTCTGAAATTTCTGCTTTAAAATATTGTTTAAAACTGCTGTATTCCCACAGGCCTTCATCAATACATCGACAAAGGTGTCCACAGCATGCAGAAACCTGAATTGCACGTCTCAGAGCCACAGGGAGACACATTAACTCAACCAGAGATCTTTGCTAAATATGTTTTTCTTCCTTTTCCCACAAACCATTTGAGTCAATCATTGCAGCAAAAAGATTAATAGCATAGGGCATCTTGTATTCCCAGAAAAACATAGAACTTGGCATACCTAGTCAAATATGTTCAGAAGTGGATAGATTCAGACACTGAAAAAGAAAAAAAGTCATTGAAAGTATTTAAGTCTGAAATAAGACACATGTAAGAGGAATCTTGTCCTAAACAGCATCAGTTACTGCTTTATAATCTGGACAAGAGGGGGTTTATAGACATTTCTCATTTATGTTGGCATCCCCATGAATATAAATGGAATTAGAAAGCTGACAACTACTGCAGAATGAAAAGAGAAGTGCTAGGAAAACATTGACTGTCCATGGGAATTGCAAGCAGCACAGTCAGCTGTGAGGATGGCAAATCACTTGACAACCATTGCTGCAAACAAAGAGGAGCAAACAGCAAGGTGGAGAAAATCCAAGTCAGCAAAAAGGGATGAACACAAACCACAGCAAAGGTTCTCCACGAGCACGTATAAAGGCTAACATGGATTTCCACAGCTCAGGTTAACGGGGCATTGAAATATCACAGAACACAGATCATGTGAGTGCTAAATTCAATCTACTCATAGAACCATAGAATGGTTTGGGTAGAAAGGGACCTTTAAAGGTCATGGGCAGGGACACCTTCCACTATCCCAGGCTGCTCCAAGCCCCATCCAGCCTGGCCTTGGACACTGCCAGGGATCCAGGGGCAGCCACAGCTTCTCTGGGCACCCTGTGCCAGGGCCTCCCCACCCTCACAGGGAAGAATTTCTTCCTATTTTCTAATCTAAACCTCCTTCAGTTTACGTCCCCATGAAAAGTCCCTGTCCAAGCACTCAGTGCCATCTCTTTGGGGTTACTACAATCCAGTTTTCATTTTCTTCAATCCTATCAGTTTAAAATCACCATCCCTGTAGTTTTCATAATAGGCATAGTTCTATGCTTATGCAGTTGGGGAAAAACAAACAAACCAACCACCAAAAAAACCACATAAAAACAGAAAGAAGATATATGAATTCTCAGGTTTTCTCAGTATAATCTACCATTACGGATAACTCCTGGCACAAGTGGGTTAACCAGTTCACCAAATCCTCCTCGACACTGAGAAACGTATTTTAATATTGACAGACCTGATTTCCTCTTTCTGCCTTTCAAATCACACTAACGGGGTCTCAGTCAGAGAGGGAGGGTGTAGGGGTGGTATCTAAAATAGCTTAATTGGCAACACCCTGCAAAATAAGACTAGAAAGTAGCAGCAGCAGCCAGATCCTACCTGCAGAGCAGGTTTGTGATACAGGCAGAATCTGTGTCTGCTTCATCAAACGAAGTGGAGCCTCTATTGATGATTTCCAGCCCCCAGTAAAACAGTTCTCTGCAGCATAAAGTGTCCAGGTCTTGGGAGCAAAGCTTCTTTGAAGGGGGGAAAGATTTCCTGGCTGGAGATGAAGTGCTGACCCACGGTTATTAGAGCTGCAGCTCCTTCACCTGCATGGTTTTCATAAGTGTTTTGGCTCTGCAAGAGTTGATGAGCAGTTTAACATCCTGCTGGGAAAATAATAGCTTCTATATCCATGTGTGGACCATTTCAATTCATCTAGGGAAGAAAAGTGTCTGTAGGTGCAAAGGCTCACACGAAATATATACTTTTAATAAAGCATTTAGAGGCAAAAAGAATGATACTGACTTTCCATCTCAGTTAAAGACAGGCTCATGCTGGAAAAAATTTGTTCATGTTGGACAAACGCTGAAGCTGATGGGCCTAAGGCTTCTGTGCACAGTGTACCAGACACTTCTAAAGGGATTCTAAGTGGATTTATCTTCTTAAAAGGTATTTTGCTTTTTTTAAAATTACTGATTTTAAATTTGCCAGAAGTCACTCAAAAGACTGTAATTAATCTTAAAATGTTGTGCATTACCACAACAAAAATTAAAATAAATCTAGACTAAAGCAGGAATTTTATTATTCAGAAAAATTCTGCACCTCTGACAGGTTTGGGTGTATCATACCAAAGCAAGACCTCACCCAAGGATGAGAAAAGAATCAATTTGAGGAAAAGGCACAGTAAAGAGGCTCTATTAATTAAGCAAGAAAAAAAGGTACATATTTAATACCAAGGAGAGGTGGTATTTTGAACTCATCAGTGCAGGCTCAGAAGGGGCCCCAGTGCGGGTTCGTCATCGAGAAGATAGATAAAGAGATGGAATAATCACTGTCATAAACTTCACCTTTTTATGGTTTGCCAGGTGACCTTTGAACACTTAGGCAGGCACTGCTGGAGGGGGCCACACACTCAGATGTGTCCAGCATAAAATACCTGAGGCTCCCCCAGCGGGGGCTGGGCACACGGTGAGGTTTGGGCTCACCCTGCAGCCCCTGGGCCTGGCTGAGCTCACCACAGAGCTCTGGTTATAACTGAACGTGGTACAGTGCATAGTTCTGAAGGAAAAATAAAATCTTAAAAAAAATCTGTTATTTAGCAACCACGCATGGTAAGGATCAGCAGCAGAGTGAAGCCTTTTCCTGACGCAGAACCCGAACTGTTTCACATAAAGGTCGTGGCTGTGCCCCAGCCAACCTCGCTTGTCAAGGACAATAACACAAATCAGAGCACCACCAACGGGGTGTAAAATCACTCCAGCTCTGAAATTCTGTGCTGAGAATCCCAAGATTGGTCATTTATCAAACAAACTTCTGAATCTCAGAAAGACAACAACTCTACCTTAACATAATCACATTTTTTAGTAAGAGCTCAGCTCATCAATACACAAAAATTTTGTGAAGAAGTAATTTAATACAAGCCCCTTCACAAGCTCCAGATTATCCATCTTGGTTTTTTGGAATGGAAATGGGAGACTCATTTCTCTGACAAACTGGAAGATAATTTTTATCTTAAGCTTTCCACAAATACTACTTTTGAGTAAGCTGAGAAAAGCACGTGTACAGTATAATTTAGCTAAATTAACAGAATTATTTTTACCCTGATGACATTAAAATAAACTCAAAATATACATAAGAATAAGGCTCTTTTTTAATCTTCTGTCTACCCACCCGATAAAGTGGTTCTCTGCATATATTTCATATAAAGCTTGACACAAAATTCCGGCAGCCCTAGATCTAGCTGTATTTCACACTTTAAATGTTTTTAATTAAGAACTTGTGAAGAATTGAAATGCATGTGCTTCAACATCATACCAGCAATTTCCAAAGCAACAACATAAACGGTAAAAGCAACAGGAAATCCCAAATAGCCCATACAAGCAGCCATATGGTCCAAAACACACATTCTATCCATTATAAGAGTAAGGCAGTGTTTTTCAAAACAGAATTGAGAATGGTACAGTAGAAAGCTGGTATTTTTACTAATGCTGTCTAAATTCTGGCCTAACATAGTGTTTCAACAAGCAGTACAGAAATTTAACCTTGTCACAAATTATCTCCTTCCTTCAAGATGTTGAAAGGATGTTGGAAAGCAAGGGGAGGATTAAAAAAAAAAAAAAGAGGGAAAAAAATGAAGGTATATATACATATATGCTGTGCATAAAAGCACCTAATCCCAGTTTAGCTTCCATACAATAACTCTTCTCAAAGAGCAACGAAAGGGGAGGTAATTTCACAGGGAGGTCTTCCAGGGTGGCAGAATATATGGATTCCATTAACTGAAGACAGCTGTGGAGCCCATTAATTTTCCCTGGCAGCCTGGGGATGGCAGGGGCCATGCTGGTGTTTGTTAAGCAAAGGGGACATCCGCTGAAGAGCTCCCTGGGGAGCGTTGGCTTCCTAGGATCGTTGGGAAAGGCTGATAATGTCCATTGGGCTGGCTGGGCGTGGATGCAAAGTTACCTCAGGTGTGCTTAGGCACAGGAAAGCATCACCAGGGATAAGCTGAAATTCTCTTATCAAATACCACGAGCAGGGCCTGCGGCATGGCCATCACTGGAAACTGTCAGATATTGCAGTTCCTTGGATGTGGTCCAGAATGGGGAGAGGGAAGAAGACAGGGATGTCACACCCCTGCTGACTCAGCAGTGGCTGATGTGGCCTCACAGAGCCAGACAGAGCCACAGTGTCACCCATGGCTCAGGGAGCTGGGAGGGATCCAGAGCCACAGGGAAACGTCACCCATGGCTCAGGGAGCTCCAAGGGAATCCAGAGCCACAGTGTCACCCACAGCTCAGGGAGCTCCAAAGGAATCCAGAGCCACAGTGTCACCCATGGCTCAGGGAGCTCCAAGGGAATCCAGAGCCACAGGGAAATGTCACCCACGGCTCAGGGAGCTCCAAGGGAATCCAGAGCCACAGTGTCACCCACGGCTCAGGGGCCTGCAGCGGTACCCAGCTGGGTTGCAGGTTACTGTGACAGCGCTGACAATGCCCCAGAGTCACTTGGGGTCCGTGCTCCTGCCACCTACAGAACTGTCCCAAATTTAGGGAAACTTTGTGCTTTCGGGAAATGCTTTCTTTCTCTCCCCTGCTTTAAAAAATCCCAAAGGAACACTGTAAAATATTATAGCTCTGCCACTTCACTCTTACAACTTAACCGTGTTTTCTTTGGCGCTTTTTTTTCCTGAACTGTGCATTGCGCTCTCTTTCAAAGTTTCTCCAATTAACTTGTACTGCTAATGACTGTCAGACAAAAGTTCTGGAAAGTGACAGTGACAGAACACTGGATTTTTCGTCATTTACCCTACTGCTTGTGAATGTGCCACGCTTAAGGCCATTGATCAAGTGAGGAAAGATACAGAAGTAGTTTGTGTTAATAAAGCAACTGAATGCTGTCAGACAACAAAAAAATAACTGTGCATGTGTTAGTGATGAGAATCTATGGATCTTCCCCACACTGCCTTGCAAGGGTGCAACTCTTACTTGGGTACAGGGAATGAGATACCAGCTCCTCAGCTTTAGGAGGGCTGGAAAAACCTGGTCCTTGGTAACGAAAATGCATCATTTTAAGGGCTTAATTTATTTCCTTTATTCGGCAATATCAGTTCTGGGTGCTTTCCTGCAGCACATCAGGTCTCTACAAACCCCAGTATCACTGTGGCTAATCTATAATAACATAACTATCTGCAGTTCATTCCATCGCCTGCACCAAGTCATGAAACTCAATTACCAAGTGAGAAAAAAAGGGAAAAGCCAAAACAATGATGTAGAGCAGGTGTCAGGGTGTCAGTGGAGCTGCCACAGTTATTGCTGCGTGAAGCCGAAGCACCTCAGAAGTTCGGAACACTGGGAGCAGCCCATTCCCAGCCCACGCAGGGCAGCACAGGACAGCGTCATTTCCACAGAATTTATCCAGGTAAGAGGCCCCAAGTTCAACCTGTCTTTCCCCTGCCCCCTTGCTTTACCTTAAACAGCACTGTTGATGTAATACACTGAGGTTTTTTCACCTCTCAAAATAAGCATTCTTCTCCATTGTGTTTCAAAATGCCAGTACATCAGAATTCATTACAGAACCAAACAAAACCAATATAACACACACATTTAATAGAGAAATAAACTGCAGCAAGAAACAGGCTTCAGTATTTAATGGCATGAATAATGAATTAAAAATTAAGTTTAAATTATGTTGAAGGTCATAGAAAAAGCCTCAAAGAAAGATAGTTTAACAGACACTAAAAGGAAGATTTAAATAGGCGATCTTTTAGTATTCTAGCAAAAACCCTCTGTCTTTCACTCTTTATTTAAATTAAAATACCACTCAGTGACTGACCTTTTTAACATGGCCTAAGGGAGCAGGGTATGATCTTGTTAGAAAAGAAGTGATATTAAAAGAGCAATACTATTAAAAAACAGAAGATGATGGAACCCACAGATTAAAATTTGTTTGCTCAGGGAAGATTAACTTTTATGAAAAGTCCTTCCTGCTACAAGCAGAGACAACTGCTGCTGTTACCATTTTGGTAACTAGTTTATGGACTGAGTCAATAAAGACTTAAAAACAAACCACAAAGCTACATCACAGGTTTGCTGACATTTCAGCATCTTTTCAGCATCTCCCTTGGAGGCCAGCTGTGGCAGAGATGGACTCCTCTAACTCTCTGTTCCTGAACATTCCTTAAATGGTGTCCTTCAGCTTAACACCCGGACTTCCAGATTTTTATCCAGAGGGGTCATAGATCCTGCCGAAGGACAAAGTGGAGGGCAAGGCTTTGGCCTTCTGAGAAGTTCACAGAAAGGCATCTGAGACTGTAAGATTATGGTTACACCCCTGTAGAGACCTCAACCTTGTTATGAGGGAGCACAGAGACAGCTCTTTAACAATCTCCACCCGACTTGGATCTCCGATACTCCAAGGCACTCTCCAAAATCCCTACTCTGCTTACTTTAAATGGGGTCTGTCTCTAGGGATGGAAAGATAGACATGGAAATGATGAATGCCTAATCCCCACCAAGTATTAAGCAGCTAAAACAAGTTACTGATTCATCCTTTCCAAGAACTTCCAACAGAGGCCGTGTCCCTACACAGCAGAGAGTCCTGAGCAGGGGGAGCTGAACCCCTCCTCAGCATTGTGCCACCAACAAGGAGAGGACTGAGCTGGTGCCACGTTCCCCATCCCCACCACCATGGCACAGGCAGTGGGTTGTCACGTAATTAAACGCTGGCGTTTGAAAGTTTTACACTTCAATGCTTGCAAACTAAGAAATGTGTTCTGTCTCTAAAGTTCCGTGTGGATTTTAATGGATTAAAGCATCACTGTCATGACTTAGAGGAAATTCGTATCAATTAGGTGGCTGGCAAAACCTAGGGGAGGTTGTGTCCTTGACTTCACTGAACTTGTCTGGTGTATCAATTAGTACATTGGAAATTAAATATAAACCACTAGAAGAATAAACTGCATTCAATGAAGCACCCAAAACCCGATGTCACAAATTATATGCTGTTACAGGGAACACTTCAAAACAAAGGTGTCCAGGAACACTACTGTCTTCCTACCAGAAACCCAGGTGAAAATCCCCCCAAAATACTAAACATGCAAAGATTTAAATCTGAGTCAAAGCTACAGCTTCTTCACCTCCTTTGGGAGGTGCCAAAAAGGCAGAACCATGTATGTGAATATAGGATATTCTACAGTGTTTTGAGCAAGAGAGATCCTGTTTGATCCCATTGTCTTGTCTCCTTATGACACTGAATTTGCTGAACATGCTCAAAGATGACAGCTCCTATACTAAAAAAGAGAATAAACTGGAAGCCCTCCAGTTCTTTTGCTGCAGAGACTGAAACGAGCCCCACTGAAACCAGGCATAACCTTCTGAAATCACACCTTCTGAACGTGTTCATTCATTTCAGCCTCCTCATGAGGTAAAAAACACAAAAGATACCAGCCAGGCCAGGAAGTGTGGACTGTTCCCTTGGTATACAGTAGATGCACTGTAAATATTTTCTTCACTTTAATTTGTGGCTGAAAAGGGATTAAAGCAAAACAGTTCTGAGAACTAAAATTAGATCAGTGCTGGGGGTTGGATGGGTTTCTAAAAACAAGCATTTCTATGAATTTATACACATTTTCTGATTTAAATTGCTGGATTTTTTCCCCATCTTTACTGAAATTTCAGAAAAATTACTCCAGTGATGGCAAACACACAAATATAACCTTTTCAGATCTCAATATAGTTTATTAGAGAAATTAGTCTATTAAAACAAAAAACCCCAAAGCAAACAATAACAAAAAAACCCAACCAAACAAAAAAAGAGCAAACCATATGTACTTATCCATCCTTAAAGTAAATCAAGGTAATTTGTATTATTCTAACCTTGCCTCTTTGCAAAGAACTTCTGGGGTTTTGCTATGCAGAATGGAGACGAAACTTTCTGTAACAAATTCTTTGATATTCATTAATACCAAAAACTTTCTGTCCTACAGCCCTTTAAAATCTCTACATGTAGAAGTAACTGGAACAAGAGAAAACCATCACAAAATGAGATAATCAACTTCTGGAGATTTAGAAAAAAGATACATGATTTTTTAAAAATCAGAATCTCTTTGACTCAACTTATGTTTAATCACTTTATTTTCAGATTACCATGGAATCTTCGCCAAAATTATGTCTCCTTCAGTAATTTTATATAAGAGTTTTTAAAAAAGAGTCTCCAGGATTAGCTAAAGATATTATCAAATCCATGGTGATGTGGGGCTTTCTTGATTTTGAGTCCAAAGTCTGAAACATTGCTGGATTGCTAAAAATTCCGTTTCTATTGACTGTTCTTTGTAGCTAAAACCAACTTTTTGAATTTTGAATTAAAATGCTAGTATTGTGTCTTCCTGATAAATAAAGCATGGAAAAGCCTTCACTGACAAGAAAGCCAAAGCTGTTCCCCAATTATTTGAACAGCACATTCCTTCTGACTACGTTGGAGATGCTCCCAGAGATCTTAAAAATCAAATGTTGTACAAATTAATTCCAAAGAAGGAGGTGCAGGGGTGGGCAGGAAGGATCAGCATTGAGTACAAGTCAGTTTAATTTGCAGGTATCTGAGAGGACATTATAACAATGACATGAATAAGGATAACAAAATGTTAACGAAAAAGCGCTGTCAGTAATGATACATTTAGATAAATGGCAAACGTACTCGCATGAACTCTATCATTACTGCTTCAATCACAGTCATACTTAAACTTTGGGGAGCTAATTTCATTTATAAATTCTGCTGCTGCACATCAATTATCAGCAGCATTACTAACAGTGAGGCACAGAACTGCTGTGCGAGGGTGACTGATTGTCTGGCATTAGCTCTGATAAGAGAAGGGTTGCAAACCACTTTAAATGTCAAAAACCTGCAACAATAATGGGCATAAGCACCAGTTATATTCCTCTAACTTCCCTGCCTTCCTGGCAATTCATTATTCTGTCTTCCCATTGCTACATCCTCTAACCAAAAAATATAAATGCCAAAGAGAGCTGTTCTTTCTAACAGAGAATTTCCAGAGTCTTTATTGTGAGAGAAAGAATTATCTGATTCAAAACCAGAGTTAATTCCCTGAGCAAAATATTTGCGGTTGGTCTATTTCAAGATCAGTAACAAAATTTTGATTTCAGGGCATTAAAATCAATCCTTTAAACACAGTGATTCAGTTTAAGAAAAACAGAAAAACTCAGCATCAACCTTTCTATAGAAATTTCACAGTGTGGCTCCAGTAAAGAGTGCAGAAGGTTAGGAAGACTTACCCAGAGCTGCTGTGAGCATGGCTGGTGTTGCCACTCAATCACACGGTGCCCTGACCAAAGCACAGCAAGAGATGCAGGAGCTGCCTCCTGGACATGCAGCCTGAATGCCAACTGCCTGTGACATTGACTTGTTTCCAGCCTCTTGTAGTGCTGCCGCTATCAGTGTTATATTTGTATAGTAGAATAACATGAAATATTGATTCCAGAGTGCTTATCAACTGGACCTGCTCAAAATACTCTTCCTACGAAGTTCAGCGCTGTTTCTCATGCAGAACCGGTGCTGTGTATTTGTGCAGGGAGCTGCTTGTTCTCTCACAGCACTTTGAATTCTTTCCTTGAGACATAAGCAATAACTTTTCAAAAATCTGGGAACAGTGGGAAAAGACACAAACAGTATTTTCTGAGATTGTATGAACTGCCCTTTATACCAATTTAAATTATTTGACAGCAGGACTTTAAAAGACAACGTCTCTTCCATTCTAGCTTCAATCACTACTCTGAAATCTGTACCAGGGCAGGACAATGACCAGCAAATTTCTAACTGCAAAATGAATTACTAAATATTCTCGGCACGTTTTTGGTGGGGTTTTTTTGCATGAGGTATTTTGGGCATTTTCTGTGTGCCAGTACGACAAGAATAAAAGCAGAGGCTGCTGCCCGTGGTTTGCCTCCGCATCCTGCCACGGGCATGGGACGAGCAGGGGGACAGCTCCAGGGGCACGGGGGATGCACGTGCCAGGGGCTGCACACCAGCTCCCTGGAACAGAGCCACCAGAGAGACCTGGCACGGCCAGTGACAAGTGGCAGGGAAAATCCAACTCCCTCTGCAAACCCAGCTACTTACGGATAACTTGTGGATGCCTCTGTGGATTTCTGCTGGCTGCACGATGTGGTAACAATTACAGCTAAACAATCAAAATCAGCGGGACTTATTCCACACCGCCAGTCAAAGGCATCTCCTTCCCCTCTGCTTTGACTTCCATTTTTAATATACCCCAGCACTTTTATTCATCATTAACCTGTTTAAAGCAGCTATGCAGTCACTGTTGTGACAGCGTTGGTGTTTATGCAGATAACAGCAGAGTCCAAGGGTGGGCTGCTCCTAGCTCTAGACCTCATAATGCCAAAGCAGACAAACTACACAGATGTGGCACTCCTGAAAATTCAAAGCTGAACTTGTTCATTGTTCTTTCAGCAGGTCAAAAATTCATTATGTTGATATATTTCTAAAACTGACAAAATCAACAATTAACTCTCAAACTCACCTTCCAAAAGATTAAAAATGCCTCACCTAATAGAACTAAATAGGGCTAAATAGAACTTATGTGCTGCAGGTTTTTTCATTTTAACTATTTCAATTTTGTTTTGGCTGAACCCTCAAAACCCTGAGAAGTCACTCCATAACAAAACTTTATTTCCAAACTGGCCGGTTTTTTTCCCCGAGATTTCATGCAATAATAACGCATTTATTTAACATTTTACCCTGTAATGTCTCAGGAGGTAGATTCTATTAACTTGCTAAGAAGAGCCACACATCCCAAACTAGATAAAGGCTTGTACTTCTAAGACCTGCAACAATCTTTCAGATTCAGCTGGAAGATTCTACCACAGAAGTTTACCATAAGCTGAAAAACAGCCATAAAATAGCATTCTGTAAAACCTTAAAAGTATATGAGAAAAAATGTTTTGGTTTACATATTTAGTTGTTCATGGACTTGCTCCAATACAAGCAGAATTTGTTTCATTGCAGTGACCATTTCTCTTTGATACCAAGAAAAAAGTTCAACTCACATCTATACAACTGTACCTAATAATTTACTGGATTATTATAGCTTTAGAGTTTGCTTCCCTAATGAAAATAAGCCTGCTACAAACAGAGCTAATCAGATGTATGAGGAACCACTGTGGCTCTGATTAGCTGTGATACATGAGTCATCTGCAGAAGCTGGAGTTTATGCATTCTTTCCACCAAAAGACAGCACCAACCTCCCACTGAAACCAGCCCCCTGAAAAGCCCCAAATTTCAACAGAAAGGACCACGAGGAGAGAAAAACTGGAACCATAATAATTGAGCTCCACACAACAGCTTGCTGATCACCAAGCAAGAAAACCTGAATTTCTTCCAAACCTCAGCAGCAAAATGCAAACATTTCCCCCACGCAAAAAACATAAATAAATCAGTGTTAGTGCAACTGAGAGCAGGCAGCACTGCCCACTCCTCGCAGCCCCAAGCAGCCTCTGCCCAAGAACACAGAGTTTAGGACACAGATGTTTTCTTCTTGCTTTCAAGCACACTATTTGACTATTCAGTTATTAGAAATTATTCATATGCCCTTGTTTCTCAGACCACTCTACAAATGCAGCTATGCACAGAGAGCTGCCAGGGTATTACAGGAACTTCTAGCTGGGCTCAGTGCTGTGTTTCTCCAGAGAAACAGGATTTTTTTTTTTTTTTTTTAGTAAGAGTATATTGTTTATCTGTCAGGCACCATAGACAGATGGACAGTATAAATAGCAAACATTTGTGCGATAACTTAAGATTTAGATTTTAATTCACTTCTGGGTGGGTTTTTTCCCTAGCATCGCTTTTATAAAATCAACACCTTAGAGGAATGAGTAATGGTAGTGAATTCAGATTTATAGCTATAATAGTTCTAACACTAAAGTAAAAAAGTGGATGCTTTATTTCTTAGATTTTTCTCTTTAAAAACTTGTTTTTGCATTCAGTCCTGCTGGTATTTTGGCTTGCCTAGCAAGCACGACTTTACTTCTACCTAGTGGACATCTACTAAGTCCAGTTGAGAGGTGCACAAATGCAGTAATTACAAAAATAACTCAGCTTTGCCAACAGGGCACAAATCCAGCAATGATTTGTGAAGGCTTTAAAAGAGGAAGAAATACACCTATTTCTGTTCCTTTTGCCCTCTTGCTCCTCTATTTTCAGTTCAGGATCCCAACACTGCAGAAGCCTCTTCCATGCAGGAGCTGATGTGACCAACACTGAATGAGAGTGCTTTGACCTACACAAACCCCAACCACCACTGCTCAGTCCCGGGGTGTGACACTGTGGAGTTCACAAACTTTTCAGCCCTGACACCCATCAGGAGTAACTTGGAGCCCTGTGAAGCCACGAAGAGTGCACTGGCACTGCCCCATCCCTCTGGCCAGCTGCTGATTACTGTCAGGAATTCCATCTGGGCATTGGATCAAACAGTGAGTGGTTTGTTTACATGTGCCTGCCCTCAAGCAATTCAACTTGAACAATATCTTGGCATAGGATTGAGCACCACAAATCTGCATCCAGAACCTAACACTTAATATGTGCTGTCTCCTCTCACATAGCAGGTGATAGCAGTTTCACCATCAACGATCTATTTGCCATCTGAAATAAAATACTGACAAGTATTTTAAAAAATGCATGACAGCAAATATATATGAAATACCTTAAAACAGGTCCAAAATGCTGTAGTACAGCTTGAAGCTGCTACCTGCAACCTCCTTTTTCACATTCCCTTTTTGCCCTGCTTCCTCTGCAGCCTTAAGATCAGCACAGAGAGCTTCCTTCGGTGCTTGGTAATAACAGGCTTCCCCTTCCCCAAGACCAGCACAGGTATCTAGGTCACCATAAGGGGATAAACTGCTAATAAAAATAGTTCTCTCTTCCCCTTAGGATTTCTCTTTTTCTGAATTTCATCTGGGCTATAACCCTGGTTTGGCTTTAGCTACCATGAGCCCGTTTCCCCCACTTCCATCCCTTCTACACCATGACCAAAATGACTAATGAAGTGTTTACTACATGTTAAGCTGAAAAATTAGGTAATTTAAAAGAAAAACATGACAAGGAGGCTCAAGAAGGCTAATTGTACTAAATCTGGTGTCCTGGATTGGCTCATGGGTACTGTGCATGATCTGAAAATCCTCCTGGACCTTAGGAGGTGCAGGGGATGCTCCTGGTGCTGTACCTGGAGCTCCAGATGCTGCTCTGAACTGGCAGACCAATATTCGTGTGCTTTGATGACTTGAGGACACAAATTCTCAAGATCCAGACTGGTGAAGATATATCCAAAAACTAAGGCCACAACATGGATAAAAACCTAAAGAAGGGCCAGCACAAATAAAGAGAAGCTGGCTGACACTGATCGTAACCTTCTACAGGAAATTTGGTCCGTGTGGATGTGTCATTGAACATGTACCTTGATCAAGCCTACAATTAATTTCCAGTGTCAAAATTATTATAAAAATTGCATGACTACACTAGGAAATTTGCTTAGTGCTTAAGGGAAAAAGGTTGACCAGAATGAGGAGTGAAAACCACTAGTGTGGTATTTCTGAATATACAAATACTTATTTTTTTCAATATGCAAACATTTAAACATGAGTGTCCAGCAAATTACATAAGCACTTGAAAAATGAAGCACTTCACAGATATACTCAGGACATTTGTTGGCCTTGCACATGAATAAAGCAGAAATGGACCAAAAATAATGTGAGTGTTTTTACAACACTGAGAGAGAGGGGGAAAGAGAGCAAAATCTTAATCTCACTAAAAATATGATGATGGTTGCACTCAAATCTCAGGTTTTTAGGTAAGCTAATGCCAAGTATTTTCAAAACCTTAAAAGGTGTTTCATAAAAAGCCATTTCAGCACAAAAAGTCAGTTAACCTTGAGCAGTTAGCTAATGATCCAGCACACTCCAGCCTTAGCAGCAGTGAATAAACAGATCTTAGCAGAGCAAAGCAAACCCAGTCAGGGGAGATGAGTGGCAATGAAACAGGCCCCAGGACCATTTCAGTGAGCAGGGAAATCAGCAAAGAACCCACTGAGTGGAGTGGGTAAGAAATAATTTCTCCAGACTCTTGATGCGGTCAAATAGCTTTTGGTTCAAACCCTAAGATTTTCCTCCTCTCCCGATTCCTTGTTCCTTGACAAACAGCGAGGAATTGGACTATTTGATACACTTGATATGTTACTGCTATTTTTTAAATGGTTTCAATACTGCTCAAGTCTTCAGTAATAGTTTGTAACCTGTCTAAACTCAGGAAATAGAGATGGTGAGAATGAAAGTGCAGCCCAGTGCCCTTCAGATCCTCTGTCATTCGGAACCTGAAGTATGTAATTAATGCCAGGGCACCTAGGGAACGTAAAATGCAGAATGTGCAGAACCTAAGGTGTGTTCTCTTCTATAACTGCAAGTACAATAAAATATCTGACATTTCATATTGATCCTTGCCACCATAATATAAGAATTATTTTAAACAGTAAGTAAAATGAAAGCAGCCGCCTATATTCACTTAATACTAGAATTAAGTAAATATAAGCCTGCTATCACGGGGAGGCACAGACCTGGCTCTCTGTATGGGTATAGTGTTTCTTTAAAATGAATGTACGTTCAGATATCACTGATCCTTCTGAAGTCAAGACTGGGATTAACACTCCTTTCATGCCTGGCACCACGTTCTGCTCTGCCCCTGTGACTGAGCAGCCAACACAAACCAGAAAACAGTGCTTCCTAACGCTGCCTCACCTTGGGTTCTGGGTGCACTTTGGGGCACCACAGCACAGAAAACACTTCAGGCCACTCAAGAGCATCCAAAGGAGGCCACGAGGATGGGGAAGGGACTGGAGAGGAAGTCATGAGGAGCAGCTGGGGGCACTTGGTTTGTTCAGCGTGGAGACCAGGAGACTGAGGGGAGACCTCACTGTGCTCTTCAACATCCTCATGAGGGGCAGTGAAGGGGCAGCACCAATCTCTTCACTCTTGTGACCAGGGACAGGACCCAGGGAACGGCTGGAGCTGGGCCAGGGCAGGATCAGGCTGGAGATCAGGGAAAGGTTCTTCCCCCAGAGGGTGCCGGGCACTGCCCAGGCTCCCCAGGGAATGGGCACGGCCCCGAGGCTGCCAGAGCTCCAGCAGCATTTGGACAATGCTCAGGCACAGGGTGGGGTTTTTGGGGTGTCTGTGCAGGGCTGGGGGCTGCACTGGCTGATCCCATGGGTCCCAGCTCAGCCCGCTCTGTGATTCACAGGGCAGGATCTGTGGCTTGTCCGACCACAGCAGCGCCTGTGGCTGCAGGGCCACCCCAGCCCTGCCAACCCCCGAGCCGCGGGCGCCTGAGGCCTGGCGCTGCTGGGACTGCTCAGTGCAGCGCTGGCTGCTGTTGGATCAGCCCTAGGGGGACAGAGAGCAGGACAGCTCTGGCAAACGGGGCCTCGTCTGCTGCAGCTGGAGCTCCGTCAGTCGGAGCAGCTGTGGCCCTGCTCAGCAGCTGTGGCCCTGGCAGGGACACCCGGGCTGGTGGCCATCAACACCCTGCACAGGGGCTGGCGAGGGCCTGACCGACCCTCTGATGGGAGTGAGGAAAGACAAAATACAAAGGACACACTCGGCAGCAAGCAAAGAGCAACCTGCACTGGACTCAACACCACGCCGGTAAAACATCCCCCCACCCAGGCAAGTCGAGGGCAGTTAACTTGCTGGAAAAAAGCCTTCCCTTCTTGAAGATGTAACTGTCAGGACTGCCATCCCGGCAATTCGGAGCACACAAAGAAATGGTGGTCCTGGGGGAGCTTTTGGTACACAAGCAAACACTCCAAGTACAGTTAAAAAGTTCTTTAGAGCACCACACGCATCTCAGTAAGTCGAGCATTGAGGAAACAATCGTTCCCATCAGCTGACACTGGAGCAGGCACTTCCCCACACCGGAACAGGGTGAGCAATGCATCACCCTGGTATTTGTGGCCTACCACTCCATTACTGCTTCTCCATAAAATTACATTTCTGATAAAAATTTATATGTCAAACATTTTTGTGATTACAGACCAAAAGTCAAAATTTGCATTTAAATAGATGTATTAAAAACTCAGCAGCACAGGTAGGAGAGGGAAATGCTGTTTTAAGGAAATTTAAATAGGGAGCATGAGCACAGAAGGGATTTCTCTTCTTAAATGATTTGAACAATTTTGGTTTTATTACTGTTCTTGGGTCCAATTCAAAGTCAAGATTGGAACCATGGTATCCTGTACCCCTGGACTCATCTCAGGCTGAGCTCGAGAAAATAAGTCTCTTTTCATCTTTCCATTGGGAATGACCCCATTTGTTGTAAATAAAGTGTTTTTTTGTTCACAGTCCAAGCCCATACTTTTCACCAGCTTGCAGCCCAAGCCATATTATACTCCTTTGTTCTCAAGTTCATCACTCAGTTTTCTTTGCATCAGCCACCATAGCCATTGCACTTCTGTCCAGGCAGCACAGCCACTTTTGAGAGGGATTTCACAGGATATTCTGAGTTGGAAGGGACCCAAAAGGATTTTTGAGTCCAACTAACTCTTCAGTGCATCACCCATACACAGCTGAAATCCACGACCTTGGTGATATGAGCACCGTGCTCCCACCGAGTTGGTGAATTTTCAATGCGCAGCCTAAAAATTCACAAGAAATTCTCCCATAAAAATGCCTGACATCAACTACCCCCTTGGACTTAAACGTATTTTATTGTGCCCCTTCTTATCCTATAAAGGATTTCTGATGGTAAAGAAATTCTTTTTCTGACCGCTGCCTAGTATCTTTTCTCTCTTCTCATTACACACCTTTTATTTTCTGCATGTTGTCAAGATTTAACTTTAACCCTTGCCTCAAAACCTGATTTTGTACTTTCAAAGGGCACCTAAATCTTGGCAAAGGAATGCCTGTGCCCTTTATAGTCCAGCTGGGATCAGCAACATGTGTTCTCCATATAAAAACTATATAAATCAGTGTGTGCAGTGCTTTTTTTCTTTTTTTCTTTCCTGACAGGCTTTCCATCCATGATAATGATACAACATGAACTCCATTATTGTTAATGGAAGGAGTTACACTTAACTGTTGTCAGTTTTAGCTCTGCCATGAGTCAATGCCTTCATAAACATGCTGGTTTTTTCCAAGAAGAAACTGCTACAGAATCAAATCAGCTCTTGGAAACAGGGATGTAAGCATAGCACAAACACATAACTAAATTACCATTTTAGGTGTGTGTTTGCTGTCTTCCTCAGACATTCTGTTCTTTCCTGCAGAATTATTTCTTCAACATGGGGAAAATTTTTCTTGGAACACAAATTTCAAGTATAAACAGAGATTAATCACTAGAGGATTTCCTGAAAAATTCATAGCAAAACTTTTCTTCTTCCCAGGTAATCCCTAAATTTTTTCAAGAAACATTTTTTCAGGGAATTTAGAAATACAGTCAACAGTATAAAGAGCACCACACAAGCAAGTGTACTTTCCTATGTTGACTCACTCTGGCCGTGCAGACAACTGTTACTTGGAGTGAAGTTTTCTCATTCTCCCTCCACAGCACAGAGCTGTTACCAGAGCATTCCCAGGGGCCTGAAGTAAAAACTGTGTCCAAGACACGGGGAACACCAGTGCTGTTCAGGAAATCACTGCAGTGCTTCAATGCCAGTGGTGGCTTTCAGACAACCAAAAGAAAACCCAAAAGTGGAGGATTAAACTCTCTACAGCACCATTTCTTCCATCCTGCCAGGATATTCCTCATTCTCACTAAGCATACTTCAGGAAGACCTTTACCTGCATTTTTATGTGACACACGTAACAGGGCTGCTTTATAAAACACCGCGCAGTATTTCAATCCTATTTTTACAATGTGGCTCCCAGGGCATCGGCAGGGTACATTTTTTAGGTAGCAGATGTTACCCGACACTCACAGCCCTGCTGTCAGCTCTCCTTTTCCTTGAAGCCACCAAGCAGCAGCAGTGGGATGTGAGTGGCAGATGTGAAATCCCAGCTCAGGTCAAGCCCAGACTCGGCAGGGCTGATGTCCAGGACACCACAGCCTGGTGGAATTAACCCCCAGCAGCCACAGACAGAGGGGCTGGTGAGGCTGCACAAACACCCCGTGTCCTCTTCACCCTGCTCACTCAGTATTTCCCCTCCCTAAACTGATCCCATAACAAATCAAATCTTCAGAACTGTTTCCTATCCCGCTTTGCTCCACTTTTATAAGGGGTTTGCCTGCTTTCTTTTTCGTCAGCTGTTGCACACACAGCACTGCTTTCATTAAATTGTCCATTAAAAACCTCATTTTGTAGGATTTCTCCACAAAGATATCTAAATATCTTACTTCTCTCAATGTTAATGGGATTGAGGCACTACAATAAAATCATGGATCTCAGCTGTAATTTTAATATATATAAATGAAAACTTGGATTTTTATTTTACCCTCACAGGATATATCATTTAGAAGTCATTTAGAGTCTGGGAGTTTCTAATGAACATAAATTTACAAAGTCCACAGAAAATTTAATATCTCTTCAGTGAGCCTCACAAAGATTTTTTGAAGTTTCCATTTTCTTGATCATCCAAAATACCCTTTTCTACTTTGTTTTAATACTATTTCCAAAAGCAATTGATTTAGTGTGTGGATAATATCTTTGCCTGAATATACATTAATAAAATGTAACTATTCTTATTCAAGAAACCAGACAGAAAGAAGTTGTTAATTTGTATCATCCATCTATCGGTCTTCCCGTTCAACTAGGTGTCATTCCTTACTTATTGCCTTGTCTATTCTGCGGGGGTTTTTTGCAATCCATATAAATAATAAATATAAAAATATTACGTGCCGCATGGGGCTTGGACAATGCTACCGTTCACACATTAGCATGGGGCATTGAAAAAGAGTCTGTCACTTGATCTCTACCCGATATTCTTCGTGCACAGAGTACCAAATTGCAGTTATAGGGCTGTCATCCACAGCAGCTTCACTGTGGGTGATGGTGTCAGAGCACCTCGGCTGCCACCTCGTGCCACTGGACATTCCCCATCCAGCGTGGGCAGTGCAGCCAGGACGCTCTGAGTGCATTGACAGCCTCCATCCCTCTGCAGTTTGGACTGAGAAATCCTAATCTGGCCATGGAATACGGTATTACCAGTCTTTCCAAAGAATTGTGCTGGCTGTGGCAGAGTTCGCTGACGAAAACGTGTCCCCACAGCCTCAGAGCCCTCCCTGTGGCTGCAGCAGGAGGGCTCTGGTGGAAGAACCTTCCCCTTCTGTCCCCACTGACCTCACTGTAACGTGGGTCATTAACACAAGAGTCCTCTCCCAAATTGCCTTTTTGCAAAGGGATTGAATTTCCTATAAAATGTGCACTTTGCTTGTTCTGCCCTGTTTAAGGTATTTTTCTGGGCGAGGCATTTGAAGGCAGCCCACCCTGAGCCCATCCCCAAGGCCAGCTCGGGGAGGTGCCACACCTGCTGAAGCTGCTGCATTCCACCCCTACCGAGCCTGTGACTGACACTGAGCAATAGGAAACAAACAGGGGGACAAGGAGTGGCAGCAGAAATCGCTCCAACCAGAGGGGCAGAGCCAGGATCATGCAATATTCCCGTCCTTCCTACTGAGAGGCGCAAGGAGAACCTGCACTGAAATACATGGAGAACCAAAGGGGTTAGGATCAGCTTTAGAAATGATGTCAGGAACGTAACAACCTCAGGATCTCGTTAGTGCAGAGATTCCTTCCTTCCCTCTGTAAATAGCACAGCAACAAGTGTTCAGGTAATAATGCCAGCCCAGCTCCCTCAGGAACAGACCACGGTTCAGACCAGAAGTGTTGCACACGCACTGCCCTGAAATGCTTCTCTTTCACAGAGCATCTGTAGACTGATCTGGCCTACAAAAACCCTGTGCTGGTGCCTTGAACAAATAATGAGGTTTTCCCTGGGATCACAGCCCCTGAACACTGAAAGATTTTCCTTCTTCTTCCCTCCCCAGCTCTCCTATAACATCCCCTCCTCTGGAGAGGAGAGCATTAGTATTCACTAACTGTGTCTTTGGAAAGGTTTAATCTCCTAGCAATTACCAATAGCAGAGTTTCATTATGTGGACAGCATGATAAATATTGAAGAGGTCTCACAGCTGTTTGGATCAGTTTAATCCAGGCACACCCGACGGGAGCGGGGACACCCCGGTGCCTCCTGCCTGTATCCCTGCAAGGGCAGCTCCAGAGCCAGCCCCAGGGACACAGGGACAGACAGACTGCACGTGCTCTGGGACTGCTGCCACGGACTCAGAGCCACCCGTGGACATCCTGGCACCTGCCAGAGTTTCTGATCAAACTGAGGGTACATTAGTAGAGGTTATATCCTAAATTCACACTGATTTTAAATGGAATCCCTACTCAGGTACTAAATGAACTAAAGAACATCTGTAATTGGGATAGAAAAAAGATTGTACATTGTGTCGGCACCTAGTTTTGTTACAGCTGTGAATCCTGCAGGCTCGAGGAGAAACAGTAAGCTCCAGTCACCATCCTTATGGGGAAAAACTGCTGAAGACCTGCTGCAAATGCAAGAGAGAACACCCAGATCAGGACTTCACAGAAATACACTGCTGCCTCTCACTTGCAAGAAAATCTGATGCCAAGTGGTTCACATCCCAGGGCACACTGCAGCATTTACAGTCAGTTTTAATTGTCCACTTCATAATTGGGTTTGTTTCAGCAGGTGCTTTAAATCTGGGGATGTCTAAGTCATAATTTGTTCCATCTCAAACTTTTACCACCACGTGAAATTACAATAAAAGGGCACAGGTCCCTCCTTGTAGCTAGTGTAAAAGGTGTGATGCTACAAGAGAAATCCCTGCCAATACAAACCAATTTTCCAGGACCTGAAGAGGACAATTGAGCTATTACATGCATATTCTGAAATAAGAGCAGGCAGCACACTCCTGAGATGTTTCTGACCATGCCACCTCTACCAATCCCTGTGCAAACAAGGATTTTCTGTGCTGGCCACAAGGGCTCCTCCCTGCTGGGTGACCTAACAACTCAGACACAAATTTCCCCAGCAATGAGAGCACAGAAATTACATTCCTCTGCTCTTTGTTTGAATTCACTACTGGTGACCAGGAGTAACATTCAGCATGACAAATAATTTAATGAACTACTAATTCAGAGTTGACCTTCACTGAAAGTACTGTTTAATTACCCAGCGTTTCTGAAGTCAGGCAGAAGAATGTTAAACCATTTCCGAACAGGTGCAGGAGGCACATGTTAATTTTAATAGCAAAGGTCATTCCATACGTATTTCTGCAGTTTTTCCTGGCATCTCTCCTGTCAGAGGACTACTTAGGTATGTTTAGGAAGACAAGGAGGAAAAAAAATTCTTCATGTTTTTTCTGCTCAGCAAAGTCTTGTCTCCTATCTCTTTTTTCCCTTTTTGTTTTTATAGAGTAAGTCTAAGCCCAATGATGAAAGAGGAAATACAGTATCTTTCAAACTGAAGTGGTAAGATTAGATTAGTGCCTACATAGCTAAAAAATACTTGTAGTACATGTTTTCATACTAAGGTGTAAAAAAAAACTTCAAAGCAGAATGAAGACATGTTTTCATATAAACCTGAAGAAAGCCCCACAACAAAAACACTCCACTTGTTGAGCAGGAAAAAGAACTCTGCAAACTAGCCCCTGCTCGACAATCAGCATTATAAAAATGCTTTGTCTGAAAGCAAGATCAATTTCTACTTTAATCTGTGAACATGAGATATGAACCAAAAACTTTGCAGAGAAATAAAGATTTCTTGGCATGTCTAGCTTTATCTTATCAGACTCCAGAAGTGGGCTTCACATTACAGACTACTTTTTTTAAAATCTGATTGCCTGAGGAAGTGAGAAAACAGCCTCAAGAAAAAATCAGCTCTAACAATATTGAGCTTATTCTCTCCCTCTTTCTTTGTTTCATCCTTCAGGCTTTGATGCCTTTCTCACAAGGAGTATTAAAAGTTGCCAACCCCAGTGAGGGCATGAAGAATGCACCAGAAACAGCTCCTCACCACCATGTTTTCCTAAGGTACAAATTACACCTCTTCCCTCAAATGACACTTCAGTTGTATAGAAGGTGGGCAATGGGAGGTGGAGATCACATTTTTAAGCTTAATAAAAGTGCTGCAACTGTAAAATTCATTTTAAGGTTAAAAAATGCAGTAGGGGATTTATTCTCAAGGCCAGTGAGGTTGGTAGTTGCAGTGGATGGGCTAGTTAGGGTGTGGTGGAGCTGACTTTGTTAGTTTTGCTTTTTAAGGTTTTTTAAAACCAGAAATTAGCTAGGAAGTGCCAACACTTTATGGAGCATCCCTAAAGAACAGATTGAGCACCCCTATAAACACTGCTCCAAGAATAAAAGAAATCAAAGGGGTTTTTCCCTCTTCTTCTGTCCAAAATAACACACACCAGCTCTTATTACCTGTGACCTACATTCCGAGCAGTAGTTCTGCAGGGAACACTAAAACAGCTCATCTGTCCCTTAGCTTTACACACTGGAGTCTGGTAGCACAAGTCAACATCCCATCCTCAGTGGCAAAACAGTGTTTCATTAAGAGTCAAGTGCTATTTTTTTTACACAAGGGGAAAAAAAAGAATCCCTAAAAAGCAGTAAAGGGTATCAGAGTGGTCCTAGAGGATATCAGCTAGATAAGGTGCATTAAACTCTTGTTGAAAATCACTTTGTATTATTTAACTGGCTGTCCCCACCACACTGAGCAAATGCAGCCAGATGCCAGGCTGGAGGGAAATTTCATGCCTTGTTGTCACAGAAAGGCTTCTGGCATCAGGACAAACACTGATGCCAGAGAAACCACTTGTCTCATGAAGTCTCTCAAAGAAAGCTTTCCCTGTTGTTTGCCTGGGCATGAGAATCCTTCTGGCACTCTGCTTTTGAAACCTTGGCTATCGTGCACTGGCTGCTGGAAATATATTGTTGATTTTAAAAGCAAATTTAAGTTGATATCGGCATTGACAATCAGTTTCCTAGTCCCTGACTGGCTGTGTAAAATCAAGATTTCAAGGGGGTCCTTTTTAAGCAGAAAAGGCCTAGGAGTGGGAAGGAGGATGCAGCAGCTCTTTCCTGCCTTTCCTGGTGCTGTGCTGAGATCCAGGCAGTGTTCTAGATAAAAAGAGCTACCCAGGCAGCAGGGCTGCCCTTTCCAGGGCTCTCCTCAGCACTGCTTTGGCATTCCTAAATGTTGGTCACAGCAGCCCCACAGGTGCCCAGTTCATCACATTAGGGCCAGCTGATGCAAACAAAACTAACTCTACACAAACCAGTTAATTTCCGGTCAGAGAAGCTGCCTGATCCAGCCAACAGTAAAAACAGTATTATTTTTGTATCCATGTGTATTACAGGATTTTATTACCAAGAGTATTATTTAAGCTCCAGGAGAAAACACTGGGAGATTCTGGATGCTTTAGATCCAGGCTCCACAGTGAAGAATGTTTTTGTTGAAGCTGTGATATTACTGCTCTGGAACAACCAATGGCTCCATAATTGCAAAGATCCTTTTGAGGGTTTTTTTTGCTGTGCAGGCATTCAGCTCTTAGCAAGGACAACATTTTGATTCAAGTCATCCTCAGGTCATGGAAATTAATATACACATTCTGTTCTACAACACTAAAATTGCCAAAAAATCCCCATATTTCAATAAATCATGATGACTATAAATCATGTTTTTACTGAAACAAACATGAGATAATAGGAAAAATAATCGACCACATGCTTTCCTAGGCAGGCCCAGATTATTAGTGGTTATGTTAAATATAGAAATTCACATCCAAGCCATTAATGCATACTTAAAATGCATCAATAATTCAGTAATTTTTAAGTTCAACCTGGGAAATCACCTTTTACAGATAATATATAGCACAGCACTGTTAGACCATAAGCCATCAAGTGTGAAAAGGATGGAAATATGGCCAACTCTGCCTTTTGTGCACATCAGCATAACTCAGCGTGTTTCAGAGCTCGCACTGCCCACCGAGTTCTGAGAGGTTCCTAGAGCAGAGCAGCCTCTATTTGCAAAGCTCTGACCTCCCATTTAGAGGGTGTGATACTGCAACGGCACTGATGGGAAACTGGTGGGATCAGCAGTATGGAAATGCCACACTCTAGCACAAAAAACCAGCCATGCCTCGCATCGAGGAGCGGGCAGCGTTTTGTGACACTTGAATTTCCACTGCGTAACTCTGTGCTGTGACAAAGGGAAAAATGAGAAAGCAAAGCACTCTGTGTGTCTCACACATAGAGGCACTAATAGCTCACTCTCACCATGGTGCCTGGGCTCCTATAGTTTTATCATTAAAGATTTTGGTCAGTCAACTGTGGTGGTAATTATCACATAAATTAACTGAGAGACAGGAAAACCAGAACCTAAGACAAAAAAAAAAAAAAAAAAAGAAAAAAATCTCATCTCCAGCAACAAAGTACAGGACTTCATTTTCCAGTAATATTTTCAAACCTAACACCAGTGATGACCCAAGTTTTTTTTCTGGAATATTGCTTAGGTTACAGAAAGAAAGTCTATTAGTGAGTGCATTTACCCCCTGGTATCCAGCTTTTATCTGCTGACCTGTCACAGTAAAACAATTTTGAAGATGTATTTTCAGATACAGGTGATTAGCACAGCAAGGAAAGCAGCAGAGTGAAAATTCTTTTTCAGAGAAATGTTGCTGGCAAGGAGTGTAGGTAGAAAGAAGGAAAAGCAAAGAACTAATCATTTTGGCTACACTGGGCTACAGTGATCACTTTTTTGGGTTGGTGTTTTGTTTGTTGGCTTTTTGGTTGTGGGTTTTTTTTTTTTTGGGGGGGGGTTTTGTTTGCAGTTGGTTGGGGTTTTTTTTAGATAAGGGTATTCTGCTTTAAAACAGTTCATATCCTGCTCAGTTCTGCACGGGAATGTTATCTTTTCAATGCATTCAGCTGACAACACAAATTTCTAAGAGAACCCTAAACCTTGTACTTAGACAAGTGTTTAAATAAGGGCACCTTGAGATTTCACTCCTCCATTCCATTGCTCCAAGATAGGTTCAAATTTTATTTCTGCTGTCCTTGACAGAGTAGGGCTAATTTATTTTTTTACTTTTTTTAAGGTCTCCAACAGAGAAAACCTCTCCCTGGCACTAAATGATGGTTGCTATTAGGAGGTTTGCCGTGCATTTGTTGTCTGGTTTAGGATATTTTCTGCTCATTTAAATTCCAAGTTCATCCTTCACACAAGGAAAAGACAAAACTTCCTAAGTGTTGTGGCACAGATGTTATCTACGTGTATCAACATGTAGGAGCCTGAAATGCTTCGAGATCACACTGGGCAGTTGCTGGCATAAATGACAGGGCATGACTCTTAGCTAATTTAATTATGTCAATCACTACTCCCTGTAAAAAAATATTCTCTCCTTTCCTTCTGTCTTCTTGCATCTCTGCTGAAGTGTTCAATGACACTGCAGGAGGAGGCTGAGACCTGAAGTTACATGAACCTCTAACACTGTCACTGCTGCATTGATGCCTTGAGAAGCCACCTAAAAACAGAGACTAGACAGAATAAGGGAACAAAAGTCGGTATTTATTGGAAAGGCCTTCAAAGGTACCCCTGGGGAGCCAGAGGCTGCTGCCAAGACGGACCCCGAGGTGGACCCCAGGTCAGGAGTTCTTCACACTTTTATAGGTTTGGTTCATTTGCATATCAGGGTTAATTCTCCAACTAAAGCTTCAGTTTAATGATGTAATTTCCCCTCAGCTTGCCCCCTTTTCAGAGGCTTTTGGTTTATACTTTTTGGGCCTAGGACAGTCTGGGTGTCCTTGGAGAGCAGGCCTGGAGAGGCTTTGTTATGTCTGCCTAGCATGAGAGAGCAGAAGTTAACAGGCTACAAGAAACTTCAGAGTTACACGCTGGGCAGTACAGGATTTGAAAAACATAAAAGTTAAAACCTAAGGCATCAGCATATTTAACCCTGAGGCTGCTGAGGATGGATGGGACCTCTGGACATCAAGCAGGAACACCTAGAGCTGCCCAGGACAATGTCCAGCCAGCTTCTGCACAGCCCAAAGAGCCCAGAACTTCCCCAGGTAACCAGTGCTCAGCCAGCCTCATGGTGGGAAATGTTTCCTGATCAGAGGGAACCCCCTGCATGCCAGTTCATGCCCCATGTGCCCAGTGCCTCTCGTTCTGTCACCAGGCACTGCTGAAAGGTGCTGGCACCCTGTCCCCAGGTACAATTGAGGAGGATCCCCCTGAGCCTTCTCCTCTCCAGGTTAAGCAGTGCCACACCTCCCTTGTGCTGGGACCCAGAGCTCCAGTGTGGCCCTCCCAGTGCCAAGCAGGCAGAAGGATCCACTCCAGCTGCCAGCAGCACTCCTCAAGCAGCCCAGCACACCATTCAGCTTCTCTGCCATGCAGGCACACTGCTGGCTCTTTTACATTCTCATATACAGCTTTTCCTTGGACTTTCTCAGTAATGTCACCGATTCCAATGATGATACTTGGAGATGTCCTATTACAGAATTCTACAGAACAACAAGAAAACTGACTAACTGCTAATTGCTGTTTTTCTTCCAGGCAATGGAATTCTTAAACAACTTGCAAATGACAAAAACAAATAACACATTTTTCTTTTTGGGTTTGCTTGATGCCCACAGCACCACAGAGATATCCCCTGACAAGAGCACTGGATGAGCCAGGGAGATCGGATGTGATGTGAAACAAACCCCCGACATCTGGGAAAACTTGGCAGGCAAAGAGAACACCACACAAAACCCCACACATAAATCAGACCTCCAAAACTTTTAAAAGCAGCAGCAGCCAAAGAGCTGAGATTGGCAAATTAATGCAAGTTTGAATCTAACTTCCCATTGTCAATTATCAGTTTTTCTGAGGTTGCTTTCTGTTCTGTCAGTCTCCTGTCCACCAGCACTGTGCCAGACTGTGGAGTGGGAGAAGTCAGTGGGAGATATTTTTCTCTTCTCCACACAGAAAAATGGCTTGTGAATAACGTGCAGATGTTACAATGCTTATTTCACAGGCTGCTGCAATGATTACATGTCATTAACTAAACAAAGAAAAACCTGAAATTAAAGGGGAAAAAAAAAAAAAAAAAAGAAGGAAAAACCTGGAAAGAAACATTCTGTCTCAAGACACATTTCAGTTATGACAAGCTGAGTCCACTGCCTTTGCAGATGGGTTTGGTGCAGGCTCCCTTCCCATGAACAACGTCCCTAACAGAACCAGACAGACCAGGATCAAGGATAAACAACAAAATGATGTCACAGAAAGTACTGAAAACCCCAGGGAAAATCAGTGTTTCTCTGTCTGGATGGAGGCTCTTCCTGGAATGTGTTTCATGACATCCCACACCCCCCATGCAAGGGGAAGTGTGAGTGACTCTCAAAAGACTGGATTTTCAAACTGTAGGACTGCAAGAATAACCCCCCCCAAGAACCAGGATTTACTGAGGACTTGCATAAATCTTCATGCGGTGCCAATTTATGCCTACTGGCTCCAATCATTATGACTCCAAAAAAAATTATTTTTTGTACTCTAGGATAGAGGAATCACTTGAAACACGAAAATGTGTTTTAGAGGCTCATCGTGTACAGGGCATTTGCACACTGAGAATCTCGAGCAGCACTTTAGAGAGAGTTCTCAGACAGCTGATGTACTTTACCCTGGAGTACTTCTACCATTGGTTTGATATATTTGTTTATGCATTTTATAAAAACTCTTAGTTCAATAAATGCTGCAAGATCAAATAGCAGGCTTTTGAATTATGCAAAATTCTATTATACATATTGTAAATAAACTCTATGAAACATTAATCAACTTCAAAATGGTTTCATAAGGACTCTGTGCAGTGTTTTCTCTTTCGAGCATTACAATTTTGTTGCATTCAACGGAAGTTAAACTTTTCCAGAAAGAAAACTACTTTGGTATCAAGACACATGCAACAGTATCAACTGAAATACCATTTAATTTACCTTTTATGCCAAAGCAGGAGCAACGCAAAGCCACTGAAATGACAAATGAAGTACAAATCACCACATCTACCTCAGTATGTTTAACACGATCAAATTGGTAACACTAGGCTTGAGACAGTCCTGAATTTATTAGCATTTTAACTCTTCACTGATGTCACTACAACAGAAACTCTCTCCTGGCTCAACAACTGATCCTTTGCCCTCATTAAAAACAAACAAAACTAGTAGCCTGTGAGCACCTGTCAGCAACTAAAGGTGGAGAGCATGTGCTTCTCTGCTTGAAACATATCTAGCATTTTTCATATGAAAATGTCAGATAGGACTTTCTAAATCAATTTCAGAAGGAGCAGAAAAATCAGTTTTAAAAAATCCTTAGAGAATAACCTAACAAGAAGTGTAGGAAAGTAAATGTACCCACAGCACATAAGTCTTGTGCTCTAAATGTAACAGATGATGAATTCTAATGGGTGGTAAATACTCACAGGAGACGATTTTGAACTGAGAATTCACATGAGAGTTAATTGCACTGAGAAGAAACCTTCAGCCAAACTGCAGGAAGCTTTGTTTCTGTTTGGCTTCTGGGGCTGGGCTTTGTTTGTCTCTTTCTGAACACTCAGAGCAAAGGAGCCCCTTGCTCAGAGGACCTTCCAGTTTGCAATCACTTAGAGCAGAACCAGGATAGAATTGCATAAATTCTTACAGATATCAAAAGTCACACAATCCATAATAAAAGAGAAAAGTGAATTTATTAGCAAACGATGAAGTCACAGACACTAAAAGAAAATTTAATTCTAAAATTTCCTCTTCTGTTATACAACACAGGCTGCCTGCTGTCAGAAAGAACTCTTTTCACTAGTTTCACATTGATACCAAGAAAAAACCTCAACGACAACACAAAACAACACACAAAGCAACTGCTTTTTCCTTATTTTAAGAACTAATGAGGGAAAATGATGCATGAAGGCAGATTCCTGCATACAACTATGAGGAGATGCCTGTAACCCTTATTTTCTTCTGACAGACATATTTAATTACAAACACATCTAACCTCAGAAAAAAAGGTTTTAAATATAGCTTCTACATTATTATATTTTCTATATTTATGCAAGTATTTTGGCTATAAAAAGGAAATTATTTTAATCAAGGGATTAATGAGAAAACCTGACATTCAAATTAGCTGTTATTCAACTATAGTTGACAAGTATTTTTCAGGAAGTTAATTTAGTTTCCTTCTCTCTCTCTCTTTTTTTTTTTCCCCCATTAACTCATAACAGGAAGAGTTATTTTACCTTATGGGCACTTATTTCTAGTCCCAGGTTGTTCCACTAAAGGGCAGCAGAGCAGCCAAATCCCTGTGAGCTGGTGCTGCTGAGCCCCAGCCAGCCCATCTGTGGGTAATTTCAGCACTCACAGATGCTGCAATAACCACTGGCAAAGCTGATCTAGCAAAGGCTCAGAGTTCGCTTCAGACAGATGTTCTGGCAAAGCAGGAGAGTTAAAATTAAAAAAAAAAATGAAATCCAATAAACAATATCACCATTATCTACTCGGGGAGCAGCACTTTGCCCTCCACTGCACTTGGAACAGTGAGAAATGGCATCCTGACTGTTTTTCTTCTAATAAGTCCTTGCACTTCTCCAATTTCCCTCCCTGCTCCGGTGAGTCACTCCCTTGCTATCCCACCTCACTTATTTGGCTAGTTGCTTGCTAACTGCAGCTTATTTGCACTTAAAATAGTCATTCTGTTTCAGCATATCGAAATAATTAGGCTAATGACAGCAGGTTTATTTCTGTTGATTCAATAATGCATCACAGATAATATCACCATCCCAAAGTCTGCTCATTTAGGAATCATTAATAAGGCCTTCCACCAAATCTAACTTGGCTGGCACGCTGCATTCAAATAGAATAATGAGGATGCAGTTAGCTTTGTTTCATTTGCTCCTGAATTCTTATGTAAATGGATTTTTCCTCCAGTGTTTCTCCATTATATAAACACCCAAATTTACTCCAAAAATGAATGAAAAACTGCCTTCTCTGTGTTCAGCTGAACTTAAGAGTGCTGAAAAAAAAAGCAGCAAATGAATACTGTGGCCTGTACCATACTATCAGATTAATGATATTTATTATTGATCATATTATTATATTAATTATATCCACCAAACAGTGTCAGCCCACTGCCCCTTCTTCTGGGCAGCAGAAGAGAGGAAGGGCTGATTGAGGCTGGAGATTAAAAAGAAAAGCCCATCCCCACGTGGATATCAAACTGACCCACTCCTTGATCTTTGGCCTGGCAGACACTTAAATTATGAGATCATTAAAAACACACGTTCAAATAACTGGAAGGGTTGTCTGACTATAGTGTTTGTTAATGGTTTTCCCAATCCTGGACATATAATTGAAGCCATGAAACTCTCCTCAGAGGCTGCAGAAACACAGAAGGGATCTACAGAACCTACCAGCTTTGCTACTGCGGGCACATGAGCTGCCAGCAACCAGAAGAAACACACTTGGTTTGAAAACATCTCCCTTCCCACCAGCACTGCCTGGCAAAGCAGCTGCCTTACAACATCACTGGTAGTTGCTTACTATAAAATAGGTTTGGGGTTTTTCTCTACCATTAATACAAAAGAAAAAAAAAGGATAGGATAGTTAAGTATCAAAGCTGAGTGAAACTGCACCCCACATTACAGTACCCTGAGATGAGGTTTACCTTAAAGCCAAGGCACTGATTTTCTCCCTAAACAGATCAAGAAAACATTTTGGAATCTAAAATAATGTGATCAGATTCAATTCATTAGAAAATGGCTTTCAAGAAAAACAACAGCTTCTTTAAAAGATTTAAATTGTATTCTTTCATCATAATTCAACAAATACATTTTAAAAGCCACTGAATATCATAAATGCTGGTTCCTGTTTTTAAATTTCCCATTATGTATTTATAGAGACACAATTCCTGTACACAAAAATAACATAACCAAGAGCCACACACCAGATTCATAAATACCTTTCTAATGCCATACATCAGAAGAGCTGTTTCAGCTGGAATGCATCAGTTAAAATAATATACTGTGTCCAACAACAATCACCTTTAGATGTTTATGAAAGAACAGAAGCACCAGTGTTGCCCACAGTAATGTGCAAAGAGGGACATCCTGCATTTTGTTCTGTAAGAAATACCATACATTAATTTAGACTATTATTGTTAACTTGCATATAGGTTTTGCATCTGAACTATCCAGTAGAAAAGCTATTGAATAGCATTAGATAGCACAAAAAGAGACATTCTTTTCTTGAGTCATTGAGTCCATAATCCCTGCCTTATGAGTCATATCATTACGGCATCAATATTCAAATCAATATCAGTAATAATTTCAATCTATCCTCTTCTCCCATTTCACTCAGCTGTCAATCCTTTCCCAATGGAAAGGGCTGTACCATGTATTCCATGTCTTCCCTGCACAGGAGCTCTTCCACACCTCTGATCATTCCTTTCCCCTTCCCCCAGACCACACCTCTGTGAGACATAGGGTAACCAAAATTTGTGTGCGGGAGCACATGTAAAACCAATTCCCACCACAGCAGAGACAGGGCTGTGTTTTCTGTGTTGAATGCCTTCTCTCAAAGTTGCTAAATATTCAATTTGCTTTTTCTGACAGCTGTCAAGCATCGAACTAATGCTGCTGAGAACTCCTTCTGATGTTTCCAAAAAAACACTTCTGAGCAATAATAGTCACGCACGCCCTCATCAAGGAAAGCTTTCCATCTATTATGAAATTCTCAAAGTGAATTTTATTCTGGCGCTTAATCCTTCAGCTTTCTGCACTTTCCCAGTCAGTTTTAGTTCTGCCTGCTTGGAACAACCCTGTCTCAACAGAAATGTGTGTCATTATTTTGTGCCTTTTACAAACTGAACACTACAGATTCCCATGGACTTCCCTCTATCAATCCCCTTCACTGTAAAAATTCACCATTTATTCATTCCAGTGAAATACTGGTAGATCCAGTGGGTTCATTACACTTCAGCTTCCCGGTTTATGGATGTGCACTTAAAATCTCCCCACCACTTCTCCTCTCTGTGCTGAGACACAGATCCTAATTTCCAGTCTACCCCTCCAAAGTGTGTCTAAGGCTGCTGCTCTCTTCTGGTTCTGGCTGCATTTTCCCCCTGACCTCCTTGTCCTCCCAGTGAATCCCACTCCTCTTTCCTCAGCATAACCTGTATCTGTTATCTGCACTAGGTGTCCTCTTATCAGCAACTACAGTACCTGCCACAGACACAGGACTGTGAGACCTCGATTCAGTTCTATGTGATTTCTTCAATAACCATGTCAAGTGATTTTTGCCTTCCAGTTCACCCTTTTTCCAGGTGTTCCATTGATATTGCAGTTCAAGCAGCTAATCCACCCCCAAAAGGAACAGATCTTTGTATGAGAACCCTCCCAGCTTTGCTGCAGAGAACATCAGTCCTTAGAATTGGGCTTATTTTCAGGTTAGAATATTCTCAGGTGGCCTTTCCATATGTTTTAGGGATTTTATTCTTTCCATCCTGCACTATTAGCAATGAAAGAATTTCGTTGTTTTTCTCCCTTCCGTTCCTTCAACACTGAACCCAGAGAGCCCATAAAGGAAGGGGCAAAATCTCCACCTGGAATGCAGCATGAATCCATGCAGGCCTTCATTCCCAGATCTGAGGGAAGCAGGAGAAACATCCCACAAGGAGGAGAAGTGGGATGGAACAGAAGGAAGAGCAAGAGGAGTGTTCCTAGGACAGACTGATGAAATCTCCAGAGGGTGCAGACAAAACAGTGCTTGGGATAATTTCCCCACTTTGAACAATAAAAAAGGCCTCTCGAGAAACCATGGAGGCAGTGTTTGGATACCAGGGAGGAGCATTAGTGAGGGGGCTGTTTACAAGGATCTGCATTTGGGACCAGTGTTCTCAAGGAAATAATTTATTGACATCTGGAGACAGAGCCACAGTCAATTTAAACATGGACCATTTTCTTAAAGAATAGGAATCATGACAAAGTCTCCTATTACATCAAAGTGTCTTTTAGGGAAAACTAGATGATGATACAAATATCCCCAAACCTCCAGAGAATCAGTCTATTTCATTTAACTGCACATCAGTTGGTACCAAATATTTTTAGCATTTCAACAAGTGAACTTTAGAGCTGCTTTAAAAGTACTCTCTGAAGAATGTTACTGCTCTCTCCCTCTGGTACACAGCAAAGCTCAAGAAAAACCCAAGTCTAAACTTATTCATCAAGTTATGCAAATGAAGGTTTCCTATTGTAGTTAAACATCAAGTCTAAGAGGTATTTTTTTATCCACAACTTCTCAAACACAGAGTATGCTGTTCTGAGCATACCTGTAGGTTGTAAATCTATATCCTCCCGAACACATTCCTTAAATAAACATTCCCAAGTCAATAATAAGAACTTGTATTGAGCTGCCATGAAATCACTTGTGTACTATCTGCTTTCATTTGTTTGAGTGGTTTTATTGTCTTATTAGCTCTCATCATCATTTTACTTTTCCAGGTGAGTATTGTTTGAAGCCCAGTGATTCATGCATTCAGAATTTCTGCCTTGAATGACAAAGACACCCCCGTGAAACTGATTCTGCCCTGATCCATCCAGCTCCTGTTGTCAGATTATTCCCACTGTTTTAGCAGTGGAATTGATCCCCTCAAAGCTTGATCAGAGCACACTGGGGAGTAGAGACCAGTCACAGAGATGGGACTTCTGCCACTTCATCATTTCCCCTCTACCTTCGGATTGAATCCTCTGCAGATCTTGCTATTTGCACGTGATTTTTGCATAATTCTATTTCATGTTTTTGCTGCTAGGTTTCATCCATGGTGATCCTGCCTCCTGTATGCTTTTCTTCACAGCTCCCTGTTGTGCTACTGTGACCAAGGTGCGAAAAAGCTTGTCAGACAAAACAGGGCCTATTGCCTGCAGGAAAAGGCTTGGAAACAGAAAATACAAACATTTGGAAACCATAACTCATGTTGAAATTTTCTTTTGGGTTTCAAGGAATCTGAGTGGCAAAGCAATTGATTTGTACTTCAATATCCTAACCTGGCTTACACAAAAGACAGAAAACCATCTTAAATTATTTTGTCTCTGAAACTTCTATTACTTGTAGGCTGTGCAGATCTAAAAATCAATAGCACACAACATCTTGGTCTTGATAAAAACATAATTTGTGAAGGATTTCAGATCAATTTTTTTCTCAGTGTAGGCCCAATATATATATATATTTTATAACTGTGTCATTTAGCTGTGCAAACTATCCTTCAAGATAAGGGAAAAAACCACCACAAAAACAAACTCTCTAACAAACAAAACCACCACTCTGCCAGTGTTTCTCTTCTCTTTTCTAGGTGTGCTCATAAAAGAGTTCCTCTGGGGTGCAGATGAGGAAAGCAGAAACTTCACAGAGAAGAAAACCAGGAGTTTTATAGGGTGTGGCAGGGGTAGGGGCTGTATTTTGGATTTGTGACTAAACCAGTGTTGATAACTGTGTTATTGCTATTATTGCTGAGCAGCGTTTGCACAGCATCAAGGTTTTCTATATTGGTTTTTTTTTTTCTCTTCTTCTTTTTCCTCACTCTCCCTCCTCAGCCAGTGGGTTGGGGCTGCATGAGAATTTAGGAGGGGACAGAGCCCTCCCTCTGCACACAGACAAGAACTCTGTTCTCTGACCGCTCTGCCCAAATTTGCCCCATTAGTGTGCAATGGCTTTTGGTAGGTCACAGACAAACTGCTCTTGTCACTGCATTAACAGATGTAAACAGATTCAGTAGTGTAAAAGACAAAGGGTTGACTACTCGGTGAGAAATCCCAAATGGCTACACCCCAGTGGTAAGTTCTAGAATGCTCCCACAGTGCAGTGAGCTCCTAGAAAGGTCCACAGTCGGAAGCGGTTTTGGGAGGTACAGCTCAGTTTCTGAAATTAAACAGTCCTGAAGGAAAAGTAAATGCTGCCAAATACAAATCTACTTTGTCCAATTCATGTTGTTTCACCTACTTAAATTTCTTAAATGATGGAGAATGAGGATCAATTTTAATTTTACATCAACAAATCTGTTCTTACCTCCCAGAGCTCTCCTTCGTCACTGGAGATGCATTTTCCAGCTGCCACCCCATGCTCAGAATTTAAAGACCTATCAGTTATATGATTTCTAACACATCTTCCAGGAGCAGTAAAAATTCTCACAAAGGCTGCTGGTTATTGGTTGTGCCTGTGCTACACAGGAATTGCACTACAACACAGACTTGTGAACTCAGTAACTAACCTCAAATGCAGTAGCGGGACAGAAAGGAAATGAATTTTTCCCCCCCTCTAAACAATAATTGAAATCCAATGCTCCTGTTGATTTCCATGAGCAGTGGCAGTAACGTACTCCCCCACTGACACAGGGCCAGGTGTCACACCTGTGCCCAGGGATGCCCAGCAGGACCTCAGATCAGGGCACAAAAAGCCCCCTACAATGGCATTAGATGGGCTCTGGATGCTCTGTGTGCAGGGACAGCGATTCCCCACTGAACCCCAGCCTGAGGTCCCACACTGTTACCCTGAGTGCACAGCTGAGGCTCAGGGCTTTCCCTGTCCTTGGCCAGCCTCTCCTGCCCCAGCCATGCTCGGGCTGCAGCTGCAGCCAGGATGGAGCAGCACCTACTGTGGCAGCAGCCACACAGCAGCGATTCCTCCAGCAACACACCCCAAAACCCAGAACAGCCTTGCCAGCTTTAAAATTTGCTGCACTGAACTGCCCGAGTGCCTGCCGTGGCTGCACCTCCACTCTGCATCATTAGCATTACCAGAGAAAGTTTCAGAAGTCTGTAAGCTCTTGGAAGAAAAGAGGATCGAGTGTGTATCTTCATTAAGGGATGGTGACACCCTTGACACGACCCAGATCATCACTAGGAGTGTCATATTTCAATTAGCTTTGCCCTGTGCTGATAGGACTTTGCATATCACACACTTTCCATACACATTTAATAATTGCAGGATTTTCTTAAGGAAAAATTTCAAATTTTTATGAGATGGGGAACAGCATGAAATTATAAGGTCTTTCTCACTGTTAAATGAAAAAATGATTAACAATAAAAGGTACTGGATTAGAGGGAGAGCAGAGGAAAGATGGTCCAAGAATGTAGGCAATGATTTGGGATTTGAGAAACATGAATTCAAATCCTAGCTCTGCTATAGTCCTTCTCCTGGCACATCACTCAGGCTGCTCAATTTTCTGGCTTCTCCTTCTGTAATAAAGAGATAATAGCACATACTAATCTCACAGGAATATTGGGACTTGATATCTCTTAAATGCCATGGAGCTGTGGAAATGAACTTGATCAAAACCCCGTTAATGCTGCAATCTGGAGAACATCCAAAGTGCAAACAATTGTCAGCTGAAGTATTTCGGGTGTTTACATGCATGTGGAAATTTCACAATGCTTGAATATGTCTGCACTGTAATGTTCATGAAGGAAATATCTCAGAAGTGTCAGAAAACATGTACAATGTTCAATACGTACAATAAATTCACAAGCTAAGGCCAGTCTATATTTAACCCCTAAGGCTTTTACTTGGTTAACTCAAAACACCACTCAGAAAGATGGAGAACTTAGAAGCTCACAGAATAATCCATCAGAAAGAAACAGGGACTGAATTCTTAAAAGAGAGGAAGGAGAAATCAAAGAAATTGTTAAGATATTTCTTTACATTTGTATACAGCCAAGGGAAAATTACAATGCTAATTTTAGTTACAGAATTATAATTTGAAATAATCTAGTGGTATTTCCAAAAAACCCTTGTGTTAGGAGTCTGACTCTTGTTTTCAGGATGTCATATTCGATTTCAGCGAGCCTTATGCCCCCGAATCTGCTTTGAGAGAGTACCTTTAGCTGCCCAAACAAATACAGAAATCATCTGCAGCAGTGATTAAACGCAATCTCAACAAGGACAGTGTCTTCCTTTATTTCTGTAGGAAGATCACAGTTTCAGTGAACTGAGCAGCAGAACCACCAGTAAATCAAAAGCAGACCACTGATATTCTGGTTTGCAGCCCTTTTACCATTCAGGAAATGATGAATTATAGCACTGGTTTAACAGTGACTCATGTAAACCTGCCCCCACACAACTGCTCTTTTGTCCAAGACCACTGGTGATTTTACTCATACAAACTTCACATTAATGACAGCAAGACAAAAATCCACATTCTCTTCCCCTGTGGGGAATGAAACTTTGGAACATGCAGACTTAGAAAACCCCAAACCCCCCAAATTAAACAAAAGTAGTATATTTAGCTCCCTAAACAGGAAAGCACATATCGAATGAAGCATTTCTAACTGATGGAAATGCAATATTACAAATCAGCCACCTAACACTAACTTATCTTGCAGCAGCTAGGGAAAAAAACCAAAAAATCAAACACAGGTCAGGTTCAGGTACCCTAGTTAAGCTTTTTCTGAAGAAAAAAACATCCATGAGAATATTCTCCTGCTCATCATTAGGAGCGGGTAAATGCCTCGCTGCTCCTGGTCCTTAATGAATTCCTACAATAACTGTAGAAGATATTTGAAGATATTGCAAAACAACAATGAATAATAGGACAGTGGAGCAGATCCTAACAACTAAACAGTTCCCCATTCTAGCTCAGATAAAGTAATGGAGCAGAACTTACTGCATCATTTACGTTGTCTAACTACCATTCTTCATCCCTTTTTTATTGTAATTTGCACATATCAGTAATTCAAAGTGCTGCAATTTAAAAAATATTCAACTCTCTAGACTAATATTATCATTCAGACTGCATCAGAATAGAGCGAGATGAATAAATAAGAATACCATCATTAAATCTTTTTCTTCCCTATTTATTAGAATAAAGTTATAATATTGGTTTATTTCCAAGAGAATTGTGGTATTTTATAATAGATCTCTTTCACAATGTTTTTTTTTTCATGCTTCTCAGGTAGAAATCCCTAGATCACACTAAACTCCTCAGACTCCTCCATGGCATGCTATGATGTTTTGGAAAATAGATTTATTGTATTAACAATTTTAAGAGATGTGTTTAATGAGGAGGAAAAAAAGGACTCATAATCGCCTATAATATTTTCAATGCAATAACAGCTATTTCCTCCCTTATTTTATTCCACGTGTTTACAATTCCAAGGAAAACATAGCTCACTCTAAAATTAGAGAAAAGGGGTTTAAATGCCTTTCTTTCACTGGCTTTATAGGCCCTTCCAGGACAGCAAGCACCTCTGTGTCACTGCCAGACTGCAGGAGGAGTGAAGGTAAGACTGGAGAACAAAAGCCTTTTGGCATAAATATCTTTACATGCAGAAGGGTTTAAAACGTGGCTAGCCGTGGCAGACCTTCCCAAGGATGAAGCTGTCAAATTAACACGAAGCAGCATCCCTGGTTCATCCTTTCTCTGCTACTTTAAAATCTCCTAGTCAAGGAAAAATGTTACTGACAAACCAAGATCACTTAATTACAGTACGGTTATCAAACTATAGAACAGCTGTGCACAACCTCAAGAGTAAGAAAAAACAGTAGAATGGGCAAGAATTGTATAAACTTTCTGCCAAACACTGAAACATTTCTGATTTTTTTCTCTTTTCAGAGAACTCCAGTGGAATGCCGAAGGGAAATGTCTTGTTTGCCAAAGGATTGCAGCTTCAGGCAAGGGACTTGTGTGTAGGGGAGGGCAAAGCACAGCAATCCATCTTTCAGAATAAGCTCGACTCCGAGAAACGCAACACAGCCCGAGTGTCCAACTCCTGAGCTGAGAGCCCTTCAGCGACCTCCACTTCCCTGTCAGACCCCTGCCAGCACACACGACATCAATCCCAGCTCCTGTGCTTCAGTTGTAGCTGGGACACGGCAGCCAGAGCAGGGGGATCATGGTGCTGCTGCCCAGCACTGCCCTCTGCAGCGTTCCCACCCCAGAGAATCCCAGTTGGCCACAATGGAGTGGGAAAACTTCTCCACTTCAGGGAGTGAGCAAAGACTCTACTTATCTATGTTTTACATCCATTTCTGCTACAAACCCCCTGCCAGTCACCATGTGTCCTTGATTTCCCACAGTATATTTGGAACAATTCTATCTCCTCTGCCTGTCATGTTTATTTTCAGTGGTTTTCTGGAGCTGTCTCCTATTGCTTTGTTTACTGGTGTTCTCAATGCACTGCAGCTTCGCTGGAGCACTGTAGGCATTACTGCACCCTTAACAGAAGGTCAAACACCTAAATCCAGAGGCTGGGAAACTGGATTTTAAAATCCAGGATTTCTCTGTAGTTAGACTGTTAAAACTACACTTACCTCAACACATTTCTCTATCAAAATGAAATAGGAAAATACTGCAAAGCAACCACAGCTAGTGATTAAACTAAAATTCAACTGAAGGCTACTGAATACAAAATTCGAATACTACAAGAGATTTTTGAGAAGGGGCAGATATTTGTTTCAATACATACAATTCCAACACCTTAACACCTCCGTGTTGGAGCGGAATTGCCGTTTTGAAATGCTTTTTCTCGGGAAGGGAAGGGAAGGGGACAGAGAAATCCGGCAGTGCCGTAGCCGTGTCCCCGTGTCCCAGGTGAGGAGGGCATCCCGCCCAGCCAGATGGAGCTGCCAGGAGCCAGCTCAGAGCCAGAGGCTGTTTCCAGGCAACACAAGGGCTGGGGCTGAGCCTGCTGACCCAGGGACCCCTTGGCCCCACAGCTGATGGATATGAGCACCGGGGAAAATAATCAACAAATGATGCACGTGGAGGTTCGGCAGCGTTAAGCCTTCCTCAGATTCCAAATGAGCGTTTTCTTCTTCTTTCTCCTTGTACAGCCCCAAACCTCTGCTTTAGCTTGTTGAGGAGAAAAAATGAGTCTCTTTTCCCAGAAACTACATTTATAGCTACTGAGGCACTGTATTCACAGTCAAAATAATGTTAGCTTCCTCAAAACATGCTGTGATTATCTCAGGGACTGCTGTCTCCCCTGGGTTAGAAACCCCAACCTCCTTCGTGCAATTTTTACCAGAATTTTTCTAACAGAAGCTGTCAATTGCATCAAATTCTGCTAAGGGCTGTAAGGTTATTCTGTGCTAGAAAATACTGTTCATGGCAGAGGAAAAGCTAAAAGCAACAAGCATGCTGAGCACTACAGAATTGATTTAAATCTGTCCTCAAGATGAACAGACTTTTTTTTCACCCAGTAAGGCAGGCAGTCTTTTTGAAATAATGAAATTTTATTTCAAAGACATTAAGAGGAAGATTGTGTTCAGTGTAGGAGAATAAATGCAAAACTCTTCTATTTTCTAGCAGGGACTGTGTGTCTAATTTTTTCAGTGACACTGAACATTTGTGTGTTGGGGCAGAACTCAGCTTCTCACATTATTACAGCAAAAGAAAAAAGCAAATGTAGTCTATTATTTTGTCAATACCCATGTGCAACACAGAACAAAGAAGAGTGTAATTATAAATGTATATAAAGCAAAAATATACTCAGTCAGCCTAATACAGAACAAGCCATGCTCATTACCCAACACAAAATATCTGAGAACTGGAGTCTATTTTAAGCAGAGAGTTATTGAAAACTGCTAAAGAAGTATAAAATACACATCTACCAAGACTTACACAGTTTTGTCTGATACTTCTGTATTTACTGTAAGTATAGAAAGTTATATCCTCAATAAAAAGTGCTTAATCGTTATTGGTTTTATGTGTGTGCTACAATGAAAAACTTTACTAAAGAATAAGTTCCAAGTATGAATGAGCAACAAGTGTTTTGGATTTGAAGGCCTTTTCTCAGAAAGGGAAAAGGCAAAAAATTAATCAGCACAAACACTTTTTTCACACGTCCTGTAAATTTTGGAGCTTAATTCATTATATTCCCTACTCTGACTTTATGAGAGCATTTTCTACAGGAAAGCACGATGAATTAATTATCCATAGCTGTTCTGAGGGAAAAAAAGTGTCTGTGAGTAATCTGTACACAAAGTAATCAGCCAAAGGTGACACGAACACGACAGCGACACAACCCAAACACATACAAGGGGAATACAAGAGAAAATCACTTTAACCTACAGCCAGAACCAGGCAAAGTGTATTTTCTAAGCATGTCACTGGCAAGCTGCTGCTCACTGAAGGCTAAAAGCCATCAGACCCTTTGCTTGTGCTCTATTAGCCTGGTGATGCAGCAGCAGCACAGCAAGCTGGGGAGCCCAAAGTATTTGTGCATTAATTGTGCCAGCACAGGAGAGATCTGGGAAAACCAACAGGCAACACAAAAATCAGGGCACTTACTGAGAGGAGGCTCCGCTCATGGAAACAATAGGCACCACTCGCATGGGGCTTCTGGGGAGTTTCCTGGGGAAAGAAAAACACATTCTTATTGGGAAGGAGGGATTCAGAGGAGCTCCTGCTTGTGCCCTGCGCTCATGGAAGGCTTAAAGATTCAACAGAAAATACAATTGCTAATGCACTGCTTGGGCTGTCACTGTACACACTGGTGGGCCATAAGTGCATTTTTATTGTAGTACAAAGCCAAACAGCAAAATCTGGTTATTGAGTCACAAGTGTGATTTTATTATTTATTTATTAGACATTCCAGGGACAGTAAATATGTTCAGACAGTTTGCAATGCTTTGAAACCAAAAATCTATGTTTTCATTGCAAGATTACCTACTAAAATAGACATTACTAAGCTATAACTGTAAATTTCCCCCAGCACAGGTTTCTGTTTCAATATGAACACACCACTGTAATTTGCTTTCTGTGTATCCTTCAACTGAAAATTTGAAGCATTTTTTGCAAAACAAAAATGGTCATAAAATGCATAACCAAAAGGGGGCCATTCCGAATATATTTTACAAGCACATATTTGGGAATTCCAATTGGGTAACACTCTATTCCATGCCACTCTTTCTAATTAATGAGCAGCTGTGACACACAACCTTTTACAGAATTATTCACTGAATTTTAGTAGGTACAGTAAGCTCAGCCATGTTTTACCTAACGGATTCTCCCTATATGCATTTTTCATTTCCACGTGCAAATGGCAATATGTACTCTTTGATACAAATATCCCTGAAAATAGAATCATTGGTCATATTTTGAGTCTCCAAAGATACTACACACCGAGGTCAGAGTATAATCAAATCATCCTGTAAGTAAATTTAAGATAGTTTTTATCCACTTCAGTAAAGTTCCAAACAGTAAACATATTGGATAGGTTTTTTCACAAAATATCTACCTCCTTACATGTGGCTTCACTTTAAACAAAAAAAAATTAAATTAATCGGTAAATTAAAAAATCAGTGGAGGTTCTTTCTAATGCAACTGAGGAAAAATGGGAACAAGAACCAGCAGTACCAGAAAGGCACACGCTCTACAAACATGCCAGGCAGCATTGCATGATCACACACACTGATAGAAGAACTTCAGAATTTGGAAAGGTGATGAGCAGGAACAGCAAACACACTTGAATTTCTGTCTCCCTGGAGCTGGGACCATCTAGGGGAGCATCTCTCAGCGTTAACAGCCAACTTCACACTGGTGCTCTCAGCAGCAACTGCAACCGACCGCCCAAAGCCTCCCAACAACCAATTGCTGAGCTGAACACACAAGTTTCTTTTTATTTATGTATTGTTGGGCAAAAGAAGAAAGTGTTGGGCACACACAGAGACTTCCACGTTGGACAGATTTCTCCCCACCCCAGTCCTGCTGGGGCAGTCGAGCCCCCTGGCCACCACCAGCCAGCTCAGGGCAGCTCCTCGTGCAGGGCAAATCCCACAGCATCCATGACATTCCATCACCTCCCCCACAGCAGGTCACAATCTCCAGGGCTTCTACAGACCACTGGGCCGAATTTATCTATCTTACCAAGCACAGTTAAGTTGTTATCCAGCTACTCAGGCAATGAACTAAACAATGAGCAAGATTTCAAGTGCATTCATATGATTATATGAAGCAATTTTCAGTAGAAGGAAATACAGCTGGAAAATGCCAGTAGTTTTGGGGGAAAACCCCTAAATTCTGATAAAATCCTATTTACAGGCCTCAGGATAACCTGGTTGACTCTGGACGTGGGCAGTACACCTGAATCTTTACACTGACATGAAATGCCATTAAGAACTGTCAACACAACTACAAAGCAATCCTGAGGAGCAACACGAGATGCACATTTTCAATGCTAAATTTTCTTTTCCACAGCTGCCATAAATTGTAGCAAAACACAAAGTGGGCTCTTGTTTTGCACTCCTATGACTCAGAAACAAATTCCCAATCAGCAAAGTTTTGCTTGCATCTGGTATTACAACATTTGTACGTGCCAGGCACACAAAGAACAGCAGAACTCTTCTGCAGTGCTCCTGTTCTGTCCAGAGACAAGGAAACCTTGAGAGGCAACTGGAGGAAGCCCTGCTAAGTGTGTGGGGAGATGTTTGGCAGAGATGATGATCTATTCAGACTCAGAGAAAAAATGAAAAAGTGTTTCCAGGTGAAAGTGTCAGGTGCACAGATAAGTACCAAGATACCCCAGGGGCTCCTCCCTCAGAGCAGCAGCTCAGGCAGCCCAAACAAGCCGAGGTTGTTCTGCAGGGTCACTGAGAGAGAGAGCTCCAGGCCATTCAGGCTTCATAAAATATCACCATACCCAAGCATTCCAAGAGTATCCCAGATATGTTATTATTTGCCCATAGTAGTGGCTTCATTAAGCATTACATTAAAGAAAACAAACAAACAAAAAAAAGAACCTAAAGCAATAATAAAAACCACTACTAATACATATATACAGTTACTAAGTCTGACTTAACATCCACTGCTTCAGACCTTTATCAAAAGCCTACGTCTAAATTGATCTAATCTGATATTTTTTAATTCTGTTCTAAAAATGCAATTAAACAATGATATCTGCTGCTGCAAGTTAAAAGCTATTCCCTTTAGATAACAGCCAAATACAACAAGCAGTGAGTTTTGCCATCATTAGACTTCTAACCATATTACTTCTATTTTGAGGCTTTTTTTGTTTGGTCTCAGTTTAATTTCCTGTCAGCCTTACAAGAGATTTCTAATGTTTGGGCTGTAGGATATGCTCTGATTAAAAATAATCTTCCCAATTACTGCCTGGCATGACTCTACTGCCACATGCACTCTGCCACTGGCTTCTGCATTTCTGTCAGCAGTAATTGTGTCTGTAGCTTCTAACTGTAAATGAAAACCCAGGGGGCATATTTGAGTTTCAGTTTCCTTTGCCCAGCCATATCTTTTAATTTGCACTGTCTGTCAAAAGGAGATGTTCGCAGGCACTAAAAGGAAATCCTCGGAACATCAGGTTAAAAAAAGGAAAAAGGGGAAAAAACAAAATGCAACTGGAATATGATAAACCACATTTGATATTTATGCCAGGATACTCAACACAGAGCAGCTCACTGCATTGATTAGCCTTAGAAGAGGGGGATATAAACCATTTACTGAGCATTTCTAGCTGCACTTTATTACCATTAAATTTAATCCTAAATCTTAAGCATCACCTTAGTATGGCGCTTTTTAAAATTCAATCATTATAATGAATATTTTACAGAACAGCTTTTCTTATCACAATGGAAAAAATGATTTTTCTCAGGCTCTGAGTCCTGGGCTAAACTGTGCACTGGGGTTTCCATCTCCAGCCCTGGCTGACCCTCAGACATGGCCCTCTTTGACCTGCTCTGCACCTTCTCTTCTCTTCTCTCCAGCCTTCAGTTCCTGGGGGGCCTTTAGACCCCAGTGGTCCCCTCCATCCCAACGCACTGCTGCTCCTGGAGTCCCCAGGTGGATCCTGGGGCTGTCGGTGGCCAGGCCCATCTCAGGAGCTGGCTCTGCTCTCTGGACCCAGCTGGGCTGTGCTCCCTGGGGACAGCCCGGAGCTCCTGGCTCTGTTCCCTCGGGAGCTGCCAGCTGCCCCCAGGCCCTGGGACATCTGCACCCGGAGTCACGGGGCTTAAACCCGGCACTCGGTGCAGCCACAGCCACCAGACATGTGCTGGATGCATGCTCAGACCCTCCTGGATTCCCTTTTCCTCTCAGGAGTGCTGCTGTTGCATGGAAAGGTGGCCCCGGGGCAGGGAACCTTGGGAAGAACAAAGCACCAAGCACAGACTGTACCCTGTGGAGTGGGCACAGAAGGAACTCAAGGAGGAGGAAAAACATCTGGTTCGACATCAGGAACGAAGCTTTGTGTGGAAGGGAAAAAGCAGCACCAACTACACGTGCAAGAATGCTCATGTGGGGTATATGGGACTGCTGCAAAAGATAAAATCATGAAGACTACTAAGAAGACAGTTGCAGTTATTGCTAGAAGCAAATATTCACTATAAAATGAAGAACGTTGTAAAGTCCTCTGAAAATAATTTGCTAGGAAGTCTCAATCTCTGGTCTTTCAAAATTAAGTAAATTTTTGTCTCAAAATTAAAATGGCACACAGCACATTTGGAATCCAAGGGATACAGACAGCATATTTTTGTACAAGGGAATCATGGAAGGTTTTTTCTTGTGATAGGAGGACAAACACTGAGATTTGGTGAATGTGAGCAGGGATTTGTCTAAATAGCACTTAAAATTGAATAGCTTGTCTTGGCATAAGAACTGATTTGAAATATTAAATGCAAATGTTAGTGCTCTGCACTGTGTTTGCTGGTTGATGCTCTATTCTGTATTGTTTGTATCTGTACAGGAGGGGAGACAGTGGGAAGGTGAGAACAGACTCAATCTCAGCTCTGTCCTGAACCTCTGGCACATCACTCTATGGTGCAAGTCTTTTGTAGGGCTCTGCCCTGAAGCGCATACTCTGTGCAATGTGATGACAAAACAGATAAGAACAGATAAGAACTTCAACACATCAGCTGAAAGGTCTGTGCAGCAGAGACTATGACCACCACTGCCTTCACAACTGCACGGTGTTACAGAGGAAAAATGGCCCAGACCTGTTAAAATATTATTTTTAAAATAGTGTACAAGCTGTGTAAGAAGTTCTTTGTGCCCCCTCTGAGCCCTCAAGGGCAGCAGCGCTGCACGTGCTGCAGTGCAGAACCAGACTGTGATAACCTCAAGCTATCTTTGCTTCTATTTCCATATCTTACCTGAGATAAAACCATCATTTACGAGGTATATCCCCCTACCTGTGACTGAAACTGCCAGCAGGTTTAAATAAATACCTGCTTCTTTAAAAAGTAAGGTAAGGCACTGAGTTAAAAATGGTTACTCCTGTGACTGAGGCCACGTGGATGTTTACGTATTTATTCAGCATAAAAACCATAGGGTTAAGTATGGCAGTAAACATATTATGAAGTGGAAAGAAATGTCAGTCTCTTACAAAAGGACCTTTCAGAATTTTGGCTGCAGAGAGAGCTCACAAGCAGAGCCTCAGCTCTGGGAGAATCAGCTCCTCTGTCAATGCAGGCAAGGGGCAAAGCCCCGGGCACAGAGTTTCTCCATTCCAATTGTCATCGTGACTCTTACGAGCTCCAGAACTTTTCTTCTGATTTTTCTTTTTTGTTTGTTTCTCCCCACTTTTCTGCAGTACAGACTGTTCTGCCTCATGAGCAGGTGGAACAATTCCACCAATACCAGCAAGATTGCTCCCATGTTAACCATGGTAACACACAGCTGTGCCCACCAGACTGAGATCATTTATCACAAATTCGAGAGAGCAACGCACTCAAAGGAGGTGCAGAAATAACAAAATAATTTGAGAAAAGTTTAACTGTTCTCATCTGCCACTAGAAAAGTCCTTCCACCTATGCCAGTGGTGAGCTTTTAACCCTGAATACCTTGCTCCTGAAAAACACTGAAAAGCAGGAACATTATACTTCTAGAACAGAGGCTTTACATTCTGCATTTTTAAACTAGTGGTTCTCTCATCTATCACAGGTCAAGAAATGAACCACACCTCTGTAAGTAAGTCAGTTTGGAAAGAAATATCCCATGTAGAGAGAAGAATGGTAAACTTATCTATTTGATATTATTTATTAACAGAATTTTTGACATTGCTTAAGAACTGCAGATGTTAATAAATAACATTTGAAATCAAGGACTAGAATGAGAAAAAACAAACCAAAACCCACCAGTTTATCCAACAGCTTTGTGACTTATGACATAATTATTCTTAGAGAAACAGCACAACTCTGGGCTACATCTATGAGCCCTAACAGAAGAACAATAGTTAGAGGGTCCATCACATCCCACTGCCTGGAGAATGTCTCTTGTGGACAAAGCAAAGAAAAAAATCTAATTTGGGCAGATGATGGGCACAACACCCTGTGTTTAACGTGGGCTGTTACAAAACCTGTTGGAGTAGATGCCTCACCCAAGACAAGCTCGTCGCGTTCAACACGTCAGTTGAGCAAATTTTCTGATCCAAAGACATTTTTATCACCACAGAAAATACAAGCATCCTTTCACACGCTGGAGACAGAGAGGGGGCGGGATGGGTTAGCTGGCAAACACCAATATTCAGGAAAACGGACTTTTGTAAAGTCATCAGGTATTGGAAAGGTCCAGCCTTCCCCCAGATGTCACTCCAACCATGCTGGAAGCCATCCCCAGCCCATGGCACCCACCACAGGCCCGTTGCTGCAGAGAAGACAGAAGTTAGTGCTACCTTTGCACAGGGGCTACTGTAGTTTTATCAAAAGGATTCTTACTGTTTATGAAGAAAAATTATTTCATTCTGAAAAAGAAGCAAAAATAAAATAATCTAAGCCTGCCATGTTTGGAGATTTACTCCTGCTACATAAAACGACTACAACTGATTTCAAAAGATAACTTTGTTTTATACAACACAGGACAGCCTTGGGCTGGGGCTCTTTTTGAAAGAATCGTTTATTGTTGGTGCTTCCAGCTGGGTGTAATTTGACAATGATTGCAAAATGCAAAGTCACAAGTACAGAGAAGTCCATGCAGATCCCACACTGGGGTTCAAGAGCTCTCCTCTGATCAGAAGGAAAGAAAGGAGGAAGCTCAGCTGTGTCAAGCAGCAGATTTTCCCCAAGAGTAAAGTGATTTTCACTGGGAGAAAAAAGAACCAAAAAGTACAAATGATGCAACCCATAGGCCAGGCACACAGAACACATCAGTGGAAAACTCTTAGGCCCAGATTGGTTATTTGTAAATAAACAAAAAAGGCGTTTGTTTTTTTTAACTAGAGTTCTTTCAAGGTGTGCTACATCTAAGCAGAAAAAGAACCAGATTTGCAAACACCACACGTTCCTGAACGACCAGTTCCACACATTTTTTTCTTCCTCCATAACCTTCCCCAGCATCCCAGGAAAATCACAGACTGCAGGTAATGGTACCACCTTCATCACTCACAGCTTCAGGAGCTTCACCCCAGCCAAGTGACACCTGTGAAATAAAACCACTCATCACTGCGAGCGGTCAGAGGCTGCCAAGGTTGGGACAGGAGCCTGCCGGCTCCTGCAAATCTCTCACCAGAGCATTTCAGCCTGACACTTAATATTCAAACTGGATTGCAAGCTATGTACTCAAGGATAAAGCTCAGTAATAATAAAGATTCACAGTCTGACAGGCTCAGCATACAAATTCTCAGTGCAGAGCTCACTTTGAATATTTTTTTTTTAATCTAAAAAGGAATCAGGAATTTTCCTCTTATACAAGGAACAACAGTACTTCCCATTTAGCCAGGGAAACAATGGAATGAGAAAATATAATTTTAGTCTGCATTTAGATATTGGTAAAGAAGTAACAAAATAAATATTTTATTCCAGTATCAGAACACTGTGTCCCCAGTCCTTGTCTTGCTCATCAGACACATGAATACATCAAATAAGCTATGCAGTTTCTTTTTTTGCAGGGCCAAATCCTTTGAGCCAGAAATCCACTACTTTACACCATTTAAGAATCTGCCCAAATTTCCAGAAATTTATGGCTTGTATTCAGCATGTCAGCTGTGAAGCCAAAATCACTGGAAATATTTAAAACCTCGATATATTTTACTCGAACATGGTATCTAACCAGTGGTCTCACTAGTCCCACATTGGGTCACCAATGAACAAATTTCTAGGTGCTGTTTAAAATTCTACCCCTCGGTCTTACTCATGTTTTATTTTTTATTTTATCCAACACTGCTTAGTACTGTGCTTTGTACAGTAATATATTAATTGCTTATTTTACAGTGGCACTGTAAAGTCACAGCCCTTTTTTTTCCCCATTTAATGTTTATTTTATGTTACAAAAACCTGGAAACTTATTCCTGGCCGTCTTATGTTTGTTATGTAAATGTTATGTATGTAGGAGTTGGTTTTAAATGAACAAAATTAAAATTAAATGCCTAATAGTTTTTACAATGAAAATAGTGTTACTAAACATTAGCTCCCCTTAGAACCTTTTGCTTGTTTTGTATTTTGCATCAAATGTCGACACTTCTATTATTAAACCTTCCTTTTTCTTTTAAAATCACATTGCACCCAGCTTAACTCCATCTCACTAAATCACCTTGTTAGTCATACTTTGATTCATTACATTTCATTGCCTTTCATATTTAAATTATTCCATTTCTTTTCCTGCTCCCCACATTACCTTTGAATATGACAGGTCTCACTTTGAGCAATGATTCCTTATACTGCATCCTCACAGAACTCCCTCTATTAACACTTGATCATTCTCCCTGCAAGTTTTCCTGTAGAACTGCCGTCCAAAACAATCTCAGATTTACACATTCAATCCCATCTCTTCATTCCATTTACATTTCATAAGCACCAAGGCAGTCAGCACTACAAGAACCCAAATTGTATTTGCTGCATCATAAAACAGGGGATAAACACTGAACTCCTGTCCCTCAACAAGCACCTCGTGTGCTGCTGAGCCTGCCCAGGCAGGGATGCAGCCAGGAATTCTGATCCATATCCCTCAGGATCAGAGGTTTTGTGGGACACAAGATACAGAGGATTGAGGCACAGTGGAGTTTGGCTTATACCATGAGAATGTAACTATTTTCAATCTACAGAGGGAATAAGCAGCTGAAGCTCCAGATCATACCAATATGATTATTATGGCATAAACTACCGCTCATTCTTACTCTCTTCTAGACCAAAGCTACATTTCTCAGGGATTCCACTCACAGTCAGCATTCACTTCTCAGACCTAACACAGAAATGAAGCAAAAGGTCCTCTATTCCCATTAAAATATTTTTCTTCACAGATTTCTTAATTGAGCCTTAGAAAAAGATCATGTCCGATGCTAAGCGACAGATCAGCATCTCTCTTCAGAGAGTGCAGATAGGAAAGTGCAGTAACCTGAGCTCAAACTGAGGATGAAGTGGTTGAAACAATACTAAAACTGGAGGTTCCTTAGAAGTGCCCTCCCCACTGCTTCCCAAGAAGGGTGTGTGAACAATCCTGCCTGCCAAAACTGGCACTGGCTCAATGCACTCCCCAGCAGTGGAAACTCAGAGAACACAGAATCTTCTCCAAACTAATTTATCCTCCTGAAAGCTGCTTTGCTGCTCTTTGGCTTCTCAATCCAGGAGCAGTCAATCCCTCGGGGCTGGGAAGTGCCCCTGTGCAGGTGCTGATCCTGTCCTGGGGAATGAGGGGGTGGAGAGCAGCCAGAGCTGGCAGGAGCTGCATGGGCTGCGCTGCCACAGCCTCCAGAGCAGCCACCAAGTGCCCAAAGCTGTTTGCCAGCTATAATATCTAAGTTATTATCTCTATTTGCAACTCATCAAGAGTTAGATTGGATTCAAAAAGCTGCCATGCTTACCAAAAGCTGCAAATCCCAGCCTGAGTCACCCAATCTTGAGGGCAATAACCAAATCCTGCCTGGCTGCAGTGTAAGGTGTCTTAATCTTCCCAGGGGTTAAGAGAAATTGTTGGAAGGACTAGGAGATAACTGCTTGCTCCAGTGGAATTTTGTTCCAAGTCAAATTAAAAATGGCTCAGTATCTTGTTACTGAAGGTAATCACTTCGAAAGCATCAGATACTCACTGCTGTCAGATAATAGCTTGTCTAAAGGAATCATGGCAATGTTTATGTTCCTTTTTCCCTAATCTTACCTTTTAAAACATTTTGGAAATGCTTTTGGAATTAAAAAAATTAAACATTTTAAGTCATTATTAAGATCTAGCCTACTAAACAAAAACATTATTTTCTTTGTTCAAAAATACACCTTCATGGTTGGTAGCTTGAAAAATCTGTGCAGGAAGGAATGATTCAAGTCTCATAGCCACAACTCACAGAGAACTGGTAAAATGTCTTTGTCCTGTTTAAATATCAAAGCTCTTCTGGGTATCACTTAGATCTACCCATCATAATTCAGATACTTGTGAATAATTCAAGATATTATGCTTTAACTTCTATCAGCAATTCCCTTGAAGAGGAGCAGTAAGTAAGCATTTCTTCTAAGTTATAGCATGGATCCATATAATTAATATTTTGATGTACTTTACCTGTCCTACTGTTTGCTCTTGTGATATTAAGTTGGTATTGAATAAATAACACACTCAGCTAACTTGTGGAGCATTCAAAGATGCTCCACTTTATGTGATTGCTTTATTTGATTTATTGTTGCATCTTTAGTCAAGTTACATATTCTGTTAATGTGCTATCAATGTAATTAGCTCTTTCTTAGTAGGGAACTTTTTTTAATCAAGCCAGCATTTTTATTGCAAAAGAAATGCACTGCTTGTACTCCCATGGAATCAAAACATCCTTTTCATGGTGTGAAGTAACCTGCTTCACCTTTGCATGTTTTCCTTGGCATGCTGAAGCATACGAGAGATGATGGGCTGTTACTCAAGCATAAGAAAAATAGTAGCACCCCACCAACAAACCTCAGAGGTGACTAAAGGCACACAAAATCATATGAAAACAACAACTAAAGTATGCCCTCATTTTTCAAATAAGAATTCAGAGAGAGCCTCTGTCCAAGTGACTGTAAATTATCTATTAAGATTACACAAATTTGAAATGAAATCCAGCAATATGAAGAAAAACTGATTTCAGCTTTTCTGATTTGCTAATAGTGAAGAGTTAAAAAATTTTACTTCATGAAGTAAATACACATCTTTGGTTAGAAGGATAAAGAATCAACACACAGCTTGTATTGTTGAAATAAACTTCATTTCTGCTGCCCACAGCACTGTATACTGATGTCCTCTAGAAGTTCTGCCTGTCTGCTCTCCAGACTCCCAAAGACAACACTCAAAGGGTGGGGACACAAGGAGAAAAAAATTAATTCCTGAAAACAGAGAGAAAATTAACTTGCTTGTGTTGCCTTCCCTCAATAATTTTCATTCATGAAGGGCATTAATTTTAACTATTAATTAGAGTGGCATCTGTCTCTCCCCCACTGGCAGGAGACCAGTGAGCACGAGCAGCATTAGCTGCTGGTCCAGGTGTGCAATGGCTGAAAACTCATTTCGGAACTGCTCCACCACAGGAGCAGCAATTTACACAGAATCAGCTGGCTCAAATACACCTTCAAGAACACAGGATTTTCAGTATATGGAAGCATTCTGGACTTATTTTCCAAACTTGACTTCCCTTAGCAGAACAGATCAGCAATGCACTAAGATACCAGCTGCTGTACATGAGGCAGAAGCTCAAACCCCAGAAACCTAACACAGATGTTATTCCATTTATTCCATAAATCAGCTGGCTTTAGGAAAGCACACAACTACTTCACAGTCTGAAAGAAAATTACTGTCATTCTATGTAAAACCTGTTGCATTTCTAGGAAGTTCTGAACACACAGTAATAAATTGCACTGATAAATTTTTAACACCTATAACTTAAAAGTAAACTGTGTCATACGTCTCAGGATTGGATTTCTCAGTATTTTTTGTCTTCTCTACCTCCTTCTTTTACCTCGTGGCAAAATACCCTGCCCTGTCAGCATGTGTACTATAACAGTAGTATAGTTATACATGCACTGCAAGGGAGGAACACCTCGAGTATCACATTTCTGGGAACCTGGACTGACAGCTGGAACACAGAAGCAAAACGCCCACCAGACTGGAGCATTTATGAATTCCTGCACAACTCAAAATGCTTTTGTGACTTCCATTATCTTTGTGAACCTGCTATTTATACCAATTTTACCTTTGATGCTACGGCGTTGTTTCCAAGTCTTGGAGTTTCTCACTGCATGCATCAGTCCTGTAGCATCAGACAAAAAGTTTCTATTTATGGCTAAGAATAGAGCACACATTGCCTTCCCAAAGTGCCAAACACCAGACTGATAGCAATGGAATCTCAATATAATCCTCTAATGCCTGAAAGCCCTTCAAGTACCTCAATACATCAAGTGTTAAATGTTTTATAACACCTATAAACACTCCAAGAGTCTAATGAAGCTTATACTACTAAGAGTGCAACAAGTGAAAGGTGATGTAAAAATCAATTTTCTTTCACCTCAGCTGATTTATATTCCTTCCTGAACAAATTAATTTCACACTAGGCAACTGGTTTAATAAAACTTCAGAGCAGCCCTGTATTAAAGAGTTTTGTTCTAACTCCAGGAAGAGATAACTTGGAAATAGTAGTAAAACAGCAGTCTGGGATTACTCTGCAATTTGTAAAGCCTGGCCTGCCTCATTTCACAGCTTTTTCTCACTGACTTTTATTTCTGAACTTGTGAAAATGAATTTTAAAAAGCACAATGCAGGTCTGCAGTCCAGAAATAACACCATAAACAATAACATATAAAGATACACCAGGCAAGTATGAAAATATATCCCAGGGAAATAAACACGTTCGGAGCCTTAGTGCCCAAACTGAGAATTAAGCTGTGCTTAATTCCAACCCTGTCTGCAATACAAATAGCTGTATTATAAATAATAAAATCAAGGTTGCTGAGGTACTTGATATGAAACAGGGAGGTGTCATTGCAGCACAGCTGGAATATTCAGCATTTCTGTCCTCTCCTCTGTGTTGTTGGAGCTGCCATTGCATTTTGCATCCCTCACAGCCACAAGAAATCCCTGCACAAAGAAGGGCCCCTCCTCCTTTTCCCCATCCCCACAACCACCAACACATTTTGCTGGGTAATGAGAAGGAAGAGAGAGATAAAAACTGAATTTCAAAACAAAGTCTATTTTCTATTCACAGACTGAAATAACAGTGAAATAATAGTGACAAATCATATACATTAAGACCTCTCTGTAGCTTTGCTTGCAGCTCTTCTCAATTGCTCAATACCACCGCATTTTCTCACAGAGACTTAAAACTTAACCAGCTTAAAAAAATAAAGCAAGTAGGATGCAACACTCTACAGAGTGCACAGAACACAAAACCAGGGGCCCAACCTGGCAGAAAAAAAAAAAAAAAAGCTCTGAAAACTGAGCTCAGCTGAGCTTTTTTTACCATTATTATCTCTGTTGACTGTACTCATGACAGAAGTCAACACTACAGACTGGATGTAACTCTTCTCCCACCACACTTGCACGTCTTCCTGTGGCTCCCAGGGTATAATCCTAAGGCAAAAATGTTCATAAAAACAGGTGCACAGCAAAAAGGGGAACCTGGAATGTATGAAAAATGTGTGTAATAAATATCTACAAAACGCTTTGAGTAATTTCAGAAATATTAATGCATCTCTGTTTAAATAATGTTTTTAAAAGTAATTTCCCTTTTTCAGAAATAGGCATGTATTAAAATTGTGCTAAGCATTTTCAGCAGCATGGAGATTTGATTTGCTTGCTATTGATTGAAAAACATATGAACGAAATCACTGCTATTTTTCTGAGATTAAAAATGTCATTGAAGGCTTCAGGTTTACGTTTTCTGATGTTGTTTAAGCTGAAAAAGCTAATATGGTTTGTGACCCCAATGCCAATTCACCAGAACACAAAGCAGCAAATAGACCACAGTTAGATCCATAACGGTAACTTAAAGTAACACAAGATAATTGAAAGTTGTTTTCTTTTTTCTCATCTCACCTGCATAAAAATTTCCTGAATGACACAATGTGAAAGCACACAAAAAATGAGTTTACCATCAGAGACTGAAATATGAACACTGCGATTCAGAGCAGGGGCAGGCTGTGGCAGGAAGAAAGAACACACTGGTCTGTCTGTGGAAAGGCAGTCAAGGAAATTATTTACCTTCTTGTTTCCAAAATATAAAAAATATAAACAAGAAGATTTGACAATGAGAAAATTTTGCTTGTCTGACTCCAATCATTTAAGGAAGTTCTAAAGGAACAAAAAAGGTGAAAAGCTTTATAGGAAAAGCAAATAAATGAAGGTTTCTTATATAACAAATCAAGATGTCAATTATTTTAACAAAGAGGAACTAGTGGAACATTTGACTTAACTCCATTGCTAAACAGTGCATCGATGATTTTCCTTGGCACTGTGTAAGGCTATTAACAGATTCCACTAGAGATTGGAGAAATTTAAGTATTAATGGAGTCTTTACAAGAAATTAGAACAAAATGAGAAAATCCTTATGTTTAAGGCATTCGGGTTAATTATTTCAAGCTGGTGGACAAGGGCGAGGTAAATCTTCATTTCAACCTTTACATTTCTGGGTAAACTAAAAAAGGATGATAACCTACATACTGTATTCAACTCCTAATCCTACCCCCACATTTGACCAGGTATGTTTTTAAGCTAATGAAAACTCCATGGTGTTAACTGGCAGATCAAATTATTCCTTTTTCATAGGAAACAAGACACATTCTGCTGGAGTAATTAATAGTTGTCCCAGCTTACTGCAAATTGCCATGCTTTAAAAATCCCTCCAATTCCAGAGTGGTACTTATTTGAGAACCTTGGTTTCAGCTTGTGTTTTAATGATTCCTAGATTGGCTTGAATGATAAAAAGAGTTCTGTTCAGTTCTGAAGGTTTTGCTTGTTCACAAGTGGTTCTGACCAAGCCTTTTTGCTCAGTCCTTAGTCTCCAGCACTGAGTGCCAGGAGAAAGAGCTTCTAAATAAACTCCTAAATAAAAAATATTCTCCTCAAGAACCATCCATAATCCATTTGTAAGTCCCTGCTTGCTTACACCATCAGTAGAACAAACTCTGGACCCAGTCACTGACTGTATTTGAAACTGTTTCACACCTTTTAAACACAACCTTCCACCTAAGGGCACAAGGAATTTTGGCAAACTCTACTACACCACATCCCCTCTGCTTCCAAGTGTTGCCTTCAGTACACAAATCACAGCTCACCACATCTGATTATCTCTCTACTTGATAATCAGGATTCCAATTCTCCCTTCCTTCCACTACTCCTTTTGCCGATCTTTTTTGCCTACAAAACGTCTGTATCAGAATTACATTCATTTCCTAATCACGGTATCATTTTCCTGGATTGACAGCAAATTTGCAAACGAAAGTGCAAATCTCCAAACAGTCAAGCCAGAAGGTGTGCTGGGGGAGCCAAGCTCTCCAAAGAAGGCAGACTTGAACAGCAGCTCTTTGCCAAGCAGCCAGAGCAGGATATTCCACTGCTCTTTGTTGATTTAAGGTCTGTGGCACACTGCAGCTGTCACAACGAAGGGCAGACAAAAGACAGGCTATTGACTACAAAATGCATTAAACCACCCCAGTTTTATAAAGTATTCACTTGGCATTTGTCTCTTGTAACATGTCTCTGTGTAATACAAGGCATTTCTCTCCCTCCTCTCTCTTTAGAGAGATATGAAGTTTAATGCACTGACTGGTGCTTAACAATCAGATTGTGTCAGCTTTTGTGCTGAACGGCACCTTCCTTCTCCCATTGCCTTTCCCAGCGCTATTCACAGTGTAAATTATTGCCTCATTCCCAGGGAAGGTGACAGATCCATGCAGTACCTCGGAGCACCGAGCATGGGAGGGAGCCACGTGCTGTCAGGCAAATCACCCTGATGGCACATAAATCCTCACTGCTGTCACCAGGGGCACTTCCATCTCCTGCCTCCCTCCCCTCTGCTCTCCTGGCACTTCCCCACATGCACACACAGCCCCGGGGCTGGCGGGGGTTACTGCAGCTTTGGGAAGGTGCACACAGGACGTGCTTTCCCTCGCCCTTTTCTCAGGGGGAGGGATGCAGTGCTGGTCTGATCCAGGCACTCATTTCCTCCCTGCAAGAAAGGCCCCGAGACTGAGAGACCCAAGCCGAACCCCACAGGCTGTGCATGGGTGACATGTGCCTGGGGACCAGCAACAATGAATAAGCTTCCACCCTTTCCAAAATGATCCATCCTGCCCTCTTGCCAAGTCCTCTCCACATATCCAGCTCTGATCTTCCACAGGTAAAGGCCGAGGAAAGGCTGAGGTGGAAAGTTTAACTGGTTGATGCTGCAATGAATCAGGCAAAAACACACCCAGAACACCAAAAAACCAGTTAGCAAGACACCATCCTGTTAAAATTATTTGATTCTCAAACAAATCCTCTCCCCTCAGTCCACCAAGACATCTTAACACCTTATTTTAATGTGAGACCACAACCTGTAGCTCAGATTGCTCTGAACTGAGCTCATCTGAGCATAATTTCACTGTTAATGGGAGCGGTACAAGGAACTAATTTAGCTCAGCTGAGCACATTATTCAGCACAGAACTGAATAATTTGTGCCTGAGAAGTTTGATGGCATTAACAAAATTCCAAAACAACTGCTGGTGAAAGAACTTCGCTTTCACTACTCTGCTCCTTAGAAAGATGCTCCGGTCATGTGTTCAGGATCCAGAGGATGAATGAAAATCATGAGCTAAGGAAGCCTTTCCATCAACAGGAGGAACAAGATGTGAGAGGAGGCAGCAACAGCTGCGAACAAAATTCACCTCTGTCCCAGAGTAAGGAGAAAAGCTGAATTCAGTTCAGAAACAGCAACGACACAAGTGCACCGGGCCTTGTGACACACTGCATCCAGGCATTGCAAGACACTATTTTAAATAAAGCACTCTGAATCGCTTTATTTGCCTATAAACTGCCCAAATGTGCACATCCCTATTTTAGATCCTTCATCATCATTGAGGAAAAAATTCTAGGAAACACAATTACACACTTCATTCAAAAGTGAGGGACTGAAATACAATGGCATTGTCACTTAAGAGAAATCGATTCTACAGCTGCCTGAAACATTACAGTGTCAAATCCCAGAGCAAGCTCCTTCCCTGAAAATATTTAAAGATCAGCTCCAGAATAATTTCAGTTCTAAATTACCCTGTTCCCTTCCTTCCTCTTCATCAGGTTCAGATTTTATTTATTTGCTGTCAAATTAATATATTACTGAAAATACATTTTCAACTATTTTAAGAAAATAACATGGTTTTTTAAATAATTTTATCTTCGACAAGAAATCACTCTGAAATAATGTTACAGCTCAAATAAATTTATAGTTCCTGCAACCAACATATGTATTTTCCATTTTCTTTTTAGCTGTGTATATAATGAATTTCACAGATTTTGCTGATGCAAACACGACCCAGTCTAAAGAAATTTCTTATCAGTAACAGCAACAGAGACAAAAATCTGCAGACAATGTAAAGTGATAATAAAGATGATGAAGAATGGATCATCTAGGTTGTAAAAATCAACTGGAAGAACTTTTTTAAGTATAAAAAGGGAGGCAGAAAAGTTCTCACCATCATAATTATAGTACCCTCACACGCACACAGTCCAGGCCCAAATTATTTACATGGATTGGTACTGGAACCACTGATGGGTTCAGTTCAGTTTGGGGATGGAAGGAGGGGGTTTATGTCTGTGCACTTTGAAAAAGAAAATAAATTTGTCTGCAAAATGTGTAGAACCAGAAGGAAAAATAAATAAATACTTACAAGATAAGATTATAAAATTTAAATCAGGTATTTAACACAAATACACACATACAGAGTAACACATTTATACTGATTTCTATCAATGTTTCTATGGCAAAATCACAAACTCATATAAGGGGCAGGGTCAGGACAGACCTGTGATAGCTTTGGCATCAAAAACAGATAAAGAATTTGCAGATTATTTAAATTATATTACGTAGTAAATCCAACTATAAACAGAAAGCATTTGGAAGTAATTTGAATATTCTGATCCCTGTGCTACTTGACTTTCAATTAATTCTCAAGACAGTTATTTCACCCGTTCACCACTGTGTTTGTTTCATGCTTGATTTCACCATAATAAATGATGTGATATTTTTAAAGTATCAAGTGTCTTTTTTTTGCTCTGAGAAATGGAAAGCCCACTTTGGCTTACCTTTATCAAAGAAACAAGCAGCATATTAATAGAGCTTGCCAGTGGAGTAAATTAGAAATCCCTGTGAGCAGTGTCAGTGTTCCAGAGCTGATGCAGGTTTGTGTTTTTTGGTTTGGGTTTCTGTTCACCTGAATTGATTGCTTTACTCCAGCGAGAGTCCTCATAGCAGTCAGTGCCATCCTAATTGACCTGTGATATCCCAAGAGGACTGAGAAGCAGAGCCTGAAAACTGCAAGGAAATACAGGAGCTTTCCACTGAATTAAGGGAATGGTGCAAATTTGGGTCCCTGAGTCTGCTGTGAGGACAGCCAAACATTAACCCCCAGCCTGGCTACTGAAAAACAGAAATACTCCCACAGCTCGTGCTTCCCCCTATGGAAATATAACCCAGCCTATACAGAAACGCTCCAAATTGGACCAGTTCCTGCTAGGGAAGTTACAAAGAACTAGTATTTGGTATCTAGCTTTAATTCTTTATCAGCTTTGAGAACCCCTTCTCAAAGAGACTTCATAACTAAATTGTATTTGCAGCGAAGGACAAAGGACAGACAAATCAAGTCACTCTAATTAACATCTAAAGCTAACAAAGCAGCTGCCTGCCTTCATTTCTGCCATGGATGGGTGTCATTTGAGAACCAGGCTTAAGTTTTTCCTCCTTGATCTCCTGCAGTATTACCATTTTTGATGAGTTTGTCCATAGCTGCTACTCTATGAACTTGATGGAATATTTTGCTCACAGCCCTGTACCACAGACTGTGACAGAAAGCTGCCCACAGTTGATAGACATGAATGCAAGGGATTTTTATCAACATGGCAAATTTAGGCACTGACAAAACTGATGAAATCAATATTCATAGTGAACCATGCAGCAAGTTCTAAATCATTTTGCTGCTGATAACATCCCAAACGCTAAAATCTAAGCATCTTCCAAAAAGTCTGTAGCCAACTAATAGGAGATTTTTACTGCTGGAAGACATTTTGGCAGAGAGAACTGGACAGCATGTTAAAACTCGATAAATCTTTGAAAGAGAGGATTGAAACCAATTCCTAAGATTCCACCTCCTAACAGGTATTCCATTGCACAGTGTCAGTAAATAGTTGATCTGAGCAGGTCACCTGGGTGTCACCTCCAGGAAACACAAACCCATGGCAGAAGCCAACATAAAACAGATATAATGCTAGAATATAAAGAAAAATAGCTTTATGGAAAGCTCTATGTAAGTGTATGAAATTACTTAACACAGACACTTAGAAAATTAATACCTGGGAAAGCCAATTTTGTCAAAGGAGAAGGAATAGGTCTGAGCACAGCAGCATCAGAGGATCAGGACACCATACACCACAATCATGACTATTTTGCAATGTTCAAACATAGCTGAAAACACAGAGCCAGTGTTACTCACTCCAAACACCAATAGCTTCAATTCATGTCAAAGGACTTCTTGGAAATGTTCTTTTTTTTATGGAACAACAGGTAATTTTAGAAGGCAAGATGGGTGCATCAGAATGGAAATCAAGGCTCTTTACTCGAGTACTTTTGTGAAAAAAGGCAGAAAGTGAAACTAGGCCAGATCTTGAATCTCAAAATGAGATGGGGAGACTGGGAGATGAAAGACCCCCAAACTTCTAAAGCCCTTTTGGTGCACAGGCACACGAGGAGCTGCTGTGACTGCCACTGAAGCACAGCGAGCTGTGGAACTCTTGAGCTGCACTGGGCAAGAAATGCAAAGAGCCCTGGGTTGGAAATCGCCCAAACTATACCTGTCAATACTTCCACTCTGGGTTTCGACTGTGAAATGAACCAGAGGCAATAATCTGTCAGTGGATGGAGTGGGATGATGACAGACAATCCCCGGTTGTTGGCCATAACATGCAGAATACCAGAGCTGAACCCACCATCTTCTCAAATCTGAAAGGCAACTCAGAGCAGGAAGTCTCTGTCTACACACAGAGCAAGGACCATGACCCATTTCAGTTCATCCTGGCCTAGCATGGTTTAAACCCCACTGGCAACTCAGATCCCACACAGCCACCTGCTCACTCCTCACCACTGGGATGGGGAGAGAATAGGAGGGGTAAAAAGCAGGAAAAATTGTGAATTGGGATCAGAACCATTTAATAACTGAAATAGAACAAGAAACTGTAATGAAAAAAATTTTAGAAGAGAAGAAAAGAGAGAGAGAGAAATAAACCCTGAGAAAAACAAGTGGTGCAAGTGAACAAGTCACCCCCCACTAACTGAGCAATGCCCAGGCAGTTCCTGAGCAGCGACCCCAGCCAGCTTTTCCCTCCTAGCTGAGCACGATGCCCAGTGGTCTGGAATATCCCCTGGGATGGTTGGGGTCAGATGTCCTGGCTGTGCCCCCTCCCTCCTCACTGTCAGGGCAGTGTGAGAAGCTGAGAGGTCCCTGACTCAGGGCAAGCCCTGCTCTGAACCAGCAGCATGTGACCAGCACTGTTCTCATCCTAAATCCAACACACAGCCCTGCACCAACTGCAGCACAGCCAAAACCAGGATGTGGCCCTAACAGAGAGGAACACCAGTGTTTCCCCTTCGGAAACATTCCACTCTGCACTGGAAAGCAGAGAGAAGGCTTTAAAGGAAGTGAACCACAGCAGCCTACGAACAAATCCCTTTTTCAGCTGTACAAGGATCCCATTCCCAAATCCCAGGACTTGCTGAGTGAGGGATTCCATTCATTTTCTTTGTATGGAAGTGGTAAATAAGATGTAAATTAACTATAAAAGTAGTAGGTACCAAGAAGAATAAGCATTCTCCCTTTCATTCATGTTGTGTTGAACCATTTTATAATCTACCTACATCCACAAATACATCCTTAAACATCAACACCAAATCACTTACAACTAGCATTAAATTATATTTCATCACTGTATCATTTTATGGCATTTAAAAGACTCTATTTTCATACATCCAAATGCCAGAGCAAATTATTTCAAACCAATAAGACACACAAATAGTTAGAAGGTTACGTGTGGCATATTAATTTACATTTCAAATTGCAACAAAGTCATGAATGCAGCTTGACAAGATATAAGGATAGAACAAACCCCACCAAACTGACATAACACACCACTTTGGAATAGTCTCAAAACGAATAAATATGGTTGGAGTGAAGGAAAAAATGTCTTTCATTACAAGATGAACAACTAAAATTCAGCCTAAACAAGTGACTGTGACCCCAAAGCTCAGCCTAAGAAATTTGTAACTAGTCACTGCTCCCATTATGATTCTAGTTTCAACTTTTACCATTTTAACAGGCACATATGTGTAGAAAATGTATTTTTTAGATTTCCTATATGATTCAAGGGAAAATGGCACAGCAAAGGGATATGGTACCTTGAACATTTTCAATTCCCCTTATTCATCTATGCCAAGTTAAAAATAAAATTACTATTAGAATAAAGTGAGTTGCTTGATACTATTTCTGCAGTTCCTTGTCAGAGACACCGATCCACAAACCTGCTGAATTTTCACATAAATAGTTATACTTAAAATACCTAAATTATTTAACTTGTTTTGCATAGAATGTTCTTTCTAACAAGTATATTGAGATACTACTAAAGTGAGATTCCCTTCCAGAAATAGTATTTTTATGAGCTCCTTGGATGCACAGGTGAACACTAATGGATGTGAAAGTCTCCTGGGGTCTGTTTTCAGTCTGTAACTTGTTCCAGAAATCGTGTGTTCCTGGAGGAGAACGCTTGCAGCCCTTTATTCCAGACTAACTCACTTAATTGCTTCAAGCTGCTTTTCTGTTTGCATTATTTCCTACCTTCTCACACATTTAGAAAGAAACCATTACCCTTCTTGCTGCCAGGCTAACCAGTATCACAACTTCACACTTGCTAAAACTACTAGAATAAAGAAAAAAAAGAGAGAGCTGAGAGCCTAAAACATCCTCACTGCCAAATTACGTATTTTCATTAAGATTTTTCCTTCAGAGGAAAGAATCTCTGAGGCTTACATGAATCAATAAAGAGTACTGGGTTTATAATGACAGAACAATAGATATGTTTAATTTATTAAAGCATATCAATATCCTTCCAGGCACACAGACTCCTCTCACTCCCAGTGCATCGGGCAAACTCTGACACAGAACAAATGGAAACTCAACACAGAGAAGGCAGGGGTTCCTTTACTATTCAGGGGAAACTTTCTGGATGACTTGGGAAGCCATGCATGCAAAAGGACTGAAGTTCAGCATCTCTTCCCATCAAGTTACCAGGATTTATTTTTCAATTTGCTATCATTTCAATGCAGATCTCTTAAAACAACAAAGGAACGGCTGAAAAAAGATAATGAATAAAACAAAATAGAAACTTTTTTTAATTCAGCAGCTGATTTCTGCTCTGAGAGGCATATCCTTCCTCCTGTCCAGATTCTCTGAATCAGACTTGAGGAGTCACGAGGAAAAGGAACATTTTTAATATAGTTCCACCTGAGTGCAAGCATTTGCCGTTAAGGGACCACAAACTCCTCCTCTGAGAACTTCTCTCCCTACTCTCACAAAAAGAGGTTACTTGAGAAGGGACAGGATTTTTTTAAATTTCAAATACTAAAATTCAGCAGAAATGGCCATTTTCAATGCAGCCAGTAGAAAATAAAAAAGCATAAAATACAAAAAACCCCCAAACCTCGTCTTCACAATCCCATTCAATAACTTGGTCTGTCAACTAATTATTACAGCAACAAATTTGACAAACCTTCCCTACTTGTTCCCCTCAGCCATCCTTTGAGAGAGTTAGAAGAAAGGCACTCTACACACCATCAAGTTTAAAAAAACATACAATTTAGAATCAAGTGTATCTTTTGGACAAATCACTAACAAATATCCCATTTTATCGAAAGCAATTAATTATGTTCATTTATCTCATGTGCAGGAGTACTGGACTGAGAGACGGAGCTCTGTGGGTATGCAGCACACCCCCAGCCAGCACAGACACCAACAAAACGCAGCTCAAAACTTTGCAGTGTTCATTTAACATTGATTTACCATGAGATTCCACATGTGAAATGCAGAGGTGTTCACAGAACCAGCTAGAGTTGGTTTACTGGTGGGATATCTGTCCGTGCCTAGGACTTTGCCTCTCTTTTAGGATAAAACTCAAAATGAGCAAAAGGCCCCAGACATGAGGAACTTGTCCCTCCTCAGGATTATTTGCACAATGAATCGTGCCAGTCCTTACACTGGGAGCAGCAGCAAAGCAGCCAACATGTGTGACACAGGACACACTTTCCAAGGGATTGGTTTTAGGATGCATTACTCAAAGAAACAGATAGCTTCACTGTGCTTGAAATACCTGGAAAGATCATGTTGGCAAGCAACGTGTGACTTCTGATCATAAAAATCACAAAAGGGAAGTAACTCCAGTACGTGAACCATTGGTTTTTAAGATGCACTTCTCATTTGGAAAGAATAAAAGGATTAACAATTATAAAGGCGCTCTAACCTCTTTTCCCTCCTATGGTAACGTTTTTAACTTTAGGCCTGTGTTATCTGTGAGGGGGGATTCCATTATGAGAGCATAAAGATGTGCAGCTTTTACAAAACAGAGGCACTTCTAAGGGCAGTTTCCAAGCCGTGGCCTTTTGCACCTGCCCAGATTGGCTGTAAAAGCTCCCTGTCAGCTGCACTGACATCAACATCACTGCACAGAAACTGAGAGGCTCCACAGGAGCGACTCTCCCTGCACTGTTAACTGCTATGGGCCTGCTCTGGGCCCTGCAGAAACAGCAGTTTAAAAGCAGTAAAACAGCATTTGTTCCTTTTTCAAGTGGAAGTAAGCAACATTCAGAAGTGACATTAAAGGGACTCTCAAAGTTCACAGTACTGGAAGCTGTGACTGACAGTTCCATCTTTTATTTATTACAAATGAAAGCTAAAAAGCTGGGGCAATCTTAGTGGATACTTTTCTACTGGCCTTCAGTTTGGGTTAACCAGAATTGCGGTCCGGAGAACTGAGGATCAGCTCTGCTCCCAGAACAAAGTTATCTGTCAGTTTTTAGTACAAAGTATGACGTAAATCACAGCCTGAGCCCTTGGTGTAAATAGCTTAACTAGAATCATAGAACAGGACAAAAAAGGGACCCACATATGGATCACTGTGTCCAAGTCCCTGCTCCTTGCAGATCTTCCTAAAACAAAATCCTATGACTGAGAGCATCATCCAGATGCTCCTTGAACTCTGATAGGCTTTGTGCTGGTGCCTTGGCACTGGAACAACAGGAAACAAAACAGGAATAATTCTTTTCCAAAAAAAAAAGCAGAAATCCTCAAGTCCCATTATGGTTTCTGTTGTTTAATATCTGTAGGGCTGGATACACAAGAAAATCAGTTCAGTGCAGCTCCACTGTTTTCTTCAAGGTGTTTTTTTAACTATTAACTGAATGCCAACCCCTGACATCTACACGAGTGCATCTCATGGAAGTGTTGTGTTTAGGGACAACCACAGCCACAAAGGTTGCACCAATATTATTCAATACCATTTATTTTTACTTTGGGGCCAGTAAAAAGGTGTCTCAGCAAACCCAGGCAGCCAAGACCTCAGTAGGAACTTCAGGAGCTCAGGCTTAAGATCTGTGCTTGCCTAATCCAGAAATAGCTGTTCTGGATTTCTTCCTGGTGGCTTCTTACATCCTGCCCGTTCTGCAAAGCCAGCCCGTGCAGCTGCATGGTGCAATTACACCTTGGGGCTGTAACACCCCCTTCTCCTGGTCTGTTAATCCAAGGACAGCCCAGCTCTCAGAGCTGCACTTCCATCCTCCTTATTCTGCTGACAGACAATGCAGACCTTCACCAGCTACTCACAGCTCTGACAAGACGCCTACAAAATGGAATTAGTTTTTGATCTTTTCCACTTCTGCTGTTCTGAATCTAGTTTGCTGTTGTGAAACTATTGAGCAGCAGATGAACTGCACCTTTCTGATCCCAGACAAAACTGGAGACACCAGGAACCAGAAATGAATGATTCTTGAGGCAAAACCAGCAACCTATTCCCAAAATTAAGGGAAGAGTCAAATACTGAGGACCTCTGAATACTTTAATCAGCTACAGATGCCTCAGAGGTATTATTTTCCACTTATGAAAAACAGAAACAAACAAACCCACACAAAAACCCCAAGCAAATAAACAGAACCAACAAATTCTAAGTATAAACTAAGAAAATATAAAAGATAGTTATTAATTCTTCAGTGGTGGATTTTCAGGCAATGCCTGAACAGAAATACAACTGTGGCTCAAAAATGCCCCTCTGGACCATTGCCTCCTTCTGGCTTGTACGTGTGGAATTTGGTCAGTAAATAAACTAAAAGCCAAGGTGGACAAATATTTACTAAACAAGATGAGACCAGCACCTTGCAAAGAGACTTCTGACTCTGCCTTGCAAATTCTTTGCAGAAACTCCCCCCTTTTGTATGCACATGGAGATGCCTGCAGGCTCAGGGCCTCACCTGACCCAGCTGCACTGGAACTGTGACAAACACACCCAGAATCCTGCAAGGGACTCCAGAACAAGAACCTCAGCACACAAAATGTCATTTCTTTTTAATTTCCACATCGTGTATTTACAATGTGAGGACAGATACTGGTTTGCCAGCAAATGATGGCACTGTCACTTTTTAATTTCTGCCCTGGCAGGAGCTGCTGCTGTGCCCTGGGTGTGCACAGGCCTGGGCACACACACACACAAATGCAGTGTGCACGCACAGATTTCCACCAACACCCCCAAATAGATTTGTAAGTGCAGACATTTAGACAGAGCTACATCTACGTGAAGAAACTGCTGCAACACCTTTCACAATAACCTCATTGATCATTCTTTAGATGAAAACCCTTCAGTACCAGGACAGGATTTACTAGGGATTATTAATTATTCTGCAAGCAATTTCTTCACATCAAACAAACAAACAAACAAAACCCAAAACCAAGAAAAATGAAGAAGAAACAAAAACAAGTGTGTGTTAAATATATATATATATATCCTAAAAGTGATGTTACACAAACAGTAACTAGATCAAACATAAGAACATGTGCAGGTACATCCCTTGATTGAAGTGTTCATTTAATATAATTTAGGTATCTGAAATATACTGCTTACTTGATTAGAGTAGATTGTTTGCATTTTGATTTATTGCTTCACGATCAGTATTCATTAAGTCACTTAATATAAAGGCACCCTTACAGCTGCTACCCTATTAAAGGTAATCATTTTTTCCAAGTCCTGTTTATAGCACAGTCACTGTTACAATAAAACAGTCTGGAGCCCTCTATTAATCAAAACTACCGTTTCCATGTGTATCTTCAGAAAAAATTCCTGATGGCTAGGCCTTGTGGTATACACAGGAATTACAAATTATATTTTGTCTCAAATTCAGTTTGTAGTCTCATGTACTATCAGGGTATGTCCAGGTATGCCCTGGGGTAGCTCTGCAAGACAGTTGTTCCTATTTAAAATATCGCCCAGAAGTTTCAAAATGTCATTCCCAGCAGTGTTTTAAGCCTGTATTTTTTTGTCCTAAGTAAGAGTCTCAGTTTTCACTCAAACCAATTTACTGAAATCAATGCAATTCCTCTGTAACTTCAATAAACTTTTAAAACTGGAATTGTAAACATAGCACTTTATCTTTCAGCACCACTGGCCAAAGACTACAGACCTGGTTCAATGGTTCTGGCTGATACATTTTACATTTATTCTTTGCCTGCTATCAAAAGGGACAGAATAATCCTGTGATAGTGACACGTAATTAACTGAGCCACTGGCCAAAAGAGATCATCATTCCAGAAAAGCCACGGTATGTGCTTATCCCCTTTGTTTTAACATCTCTGGAAGGTCAGTGAGAAAACACCCCAACACACAAAACACACAACACACACAGCAAACTGCTGTGAAACCCTGGGTTTGTGGCATGAGGTTACATCATGTTAGCAACACTGATTTCAATTCATCAAAACACTGTAAATCACACTGGAAAACTGCAGGAGACAGCTCTCAGTAGCTGTTAGTTCAGTGGGACTGATTAGCAATTCTTCTAGGATTAGTCCACACCCAGGCTAATAGTGCCCACTTTCTGATGTAGAGAACCAAACTAAAATTTATCTTCAAGCCATCTTAAGATATTTATTTTATTTTCGTAATTATGCAAGTTATTCATAGATGAGGAAAAAGTTTTTTGTCTATTCCGTAATTGTATCAACCAATCAGTAATGCAAAAATACTCAATGAAATTTGTCAAAGACCAAATACAAAAGCATTACCTGAAAAATCCAGTATTATTTCCTCATAAGAAGCATTTTTTCCTGTTGCTGGATAATGCCAATTAATAAACTGATGCTTCTAGGAATAAAAAAAGAAAAAGTTTTGCTATACCTCTTCCCTGGTACAAAGCAACACTATTTCAAAGGGCTTTCATCAACACAAATTTTATAGGATCTGTTTGTAATAATATTCTGAAAAGCAGCACTTCCACTCTGAGACTGCACCGTGCTGTTTGCCAAGGGATCAGGCATCCTATCGCAGCCCCTTTGCTCCTGAGAAAAAGAATTTCTCACAGAACTCCTACTAGTATCCCTTTATGCATCCAATTATACATATTGTTACACTTATTTCTTCTCTTTCTGTGGTTTCTATCCAAAATCATCACAATTAATGGAGAAAGTTCCATGGCCTCCAAGGGATTTCATCTATTCATCTTTCCATTCTGTCAAGAAATGCTGATGTTTAAAGGAATCATGGTCCCTGATCTGTGTAGCTTCATTAAAACTGCTGTGGCAGAAGTAGTTCAAAGGCACAAGGTTTTTAAAGCTCTGAAGAAGCTTGAAAAGTTTGCCTGGTAATATATTAAAAATAAATATTTTTAGTATAATAACGCTTCAGTGAGGTACTGATAAGGTAGAGAAGATAATAAGAGAATGTGGTAAGAGAAGAAGAGCTACAGAAAAATATCAGCCAAGGCATCTGAGGAGTCAAAGGAAGAAGCCTCAGTTCCAATCCTGCACTTTAAGAGTATCCAAGCAGACAGTGCAGTGTTAAATTAACAACTGATTTCAAGTGGACCAAAATTATGATTGAAACAATAATAAATGCTCAGGTTTGGGTCACTGAAAAGAGAGATCACAGGTGAAGTCACATGCAGATAAGTCACCTTACAGCTCACTTTTTAACTCCAACTGGAGAGGGGGGAAGAAAGAAAATAAATTAAAGTCACGTAATAAAACCAGAAAACATGGTAATTTCTTCTGCAACCTCTTGAATTTAGTAGAGTTACTAAGAGCTATGAAATAACCTTGTATTATTTTGTAAACAAATCCATTTTATTTAAACAACTACACAGGCACCAGAAGCAAAGTGCACCTGGGGTAAATAATGGAAAGTAAGATTTTTTTTTTCCCCTTACACAGTTCCCATACTACTAAAACACTGCAAGCAATCCGTAAAGCCAAAGGTTCATTATTGACTGTAACCCTTTGGTCATTTTACTTTTATTTTGCTTAAAATTAACTCCCTCAGAGACCTCATTTAAGTTATCTTTATGTACAGCCAGAATATTTGTATGAGAAACATCCCCAGTTATGCAAACCTCACAAGCTTCCACTCTGCACGTTCTGCAAGGTATAAAAAAAAAACTGAATTTCATTTGGATTTTCTTCCAGCAAAGATGCAGCAGATGATACCACTGAGCCTCAGAGGGATTTAGGGGCACAGCACAATCCTCTCTTCCCCAATACCAGAATCCTGGCATTTTTGGGATGGATGCTGCTCCATCATCACAACCTCCTGTCACATCTTGCAGAGATTCTCCCAGTGGAGCAGCAGTGCAGGGTCTCCCTTTATCCTTTCTGTGTTTATCATCAAGGAGAGCAAATGATCTGACTGGAGGATTTGGGGCCACGGAGAGAAAGGCTCCTCACGTGTTTCTGTCCCCCTGAGAGAGAGTTAATGCAATGGATGGGTGCTGATCAGCCCAAGCACAGAACGCCCACCAAAGGGCCCAGGAATGGGTTTCAATAATTTTCCTCAACTGCTGAAAAAGCAAGAATGGAGTAGATCAGGATAGAGCAAGTCATTTGGTGGAGTTGGACAAGAGAGAAACGAAAGCACTGGGAAGCTGTTGCAAAGGGAAATGCTGCAGCCTGTTAGAATACAGCATTCTGAAATTCCATCACTTAGCAGCTTATGCATGGAAACAGAGGGCTTGATGTAAAAAGACAAACCACATCCCCCCCCATGGTATATTTTGCTCAGAATTTCCTACCGTGCAGAAGTAAACTGGTGGTTTATGTATCCACTACAACACTGCCCAAACTTGTAATTACAGTCTTAGAATATGTAATTGATACACAGATCCCACCCAAACATATGTGTGTGAATGGAACTGACACCAGGGTATGAAGAACTGAAATCCCATGTTAAACACCTCCACTTCTGCACGTCTAAAAGCTTTTAATGTAGCAATTTTCAAACATCCCGTGTGTTTGGGATGACAGAGCATGGAAATGTAAGTCACACTGGTTTACTGCTGCAGAAAAGAGAATTCTTGGCACTAAGCATTATCAAAAATAAAGTACATAATATTTCATTTTTCTCTCTTTATGCTATTTCCCCCTCACACTCAATTAATAATCTGCAATTTTCTTTTTTTATTTACAAAAAAAAGATTCATGCCCTTCCCCTTAGGGATACTGCTCGTTCCCAAAACCAGCAAAACTGGCCCTCCCTGCTGCCAAGGACCATCAATAACCACCTGGACCTCACCCACAGGTATCACAGAAATGCTTCAGAGGGGCTGCTGGAAACACACACACACAGACGTGCATCATTCCTCCCTCTCCTTCTCCCACTTGATATTTCCAGAGATAATGCCAAGCACGAAGGCTCCTCCATCCCACGAGAGCCATCACCTGAGAACAACAGGCTGGAACACTCCACTCGCATTTGGAGCCATTATTCAAAGGAAACAAGAAATTTCTTTTGTAACCCTGAATAGGCACCAATTCTTCACTGAGCCATTTTTCATATCTCAGCTCTAATTCCACAAATAAGCCTTTTAAATCCAGCAAGTGCCTTCACGGTCTGTCCCAAGGCCCCCCCTGGGCAGTGCTGGAAACAATCCACATGGCAGTTCCAGCTCCTGAAGAAATGAGCAAAAAATTGCGTGCAATTTTTCTTCTTAGTGTTTGAAATTATTCTGCTGTCCATGTGAAATGACCACTTTGTTCCTCAGTAAATTCTTTAATGAAAAAAAGAATACAAAAGAACAGCTTTATTAGCCTAGGATATGGGAACACGGTGCTGAAATGGCACTGATGATATGAACTGCATTTCCAGTCTCAATCTAGTGTGAATGGAATGAGAGATTTTCTGGACATTTTTTGTAGTTGCTTGCTCACTCTGTAAGCTCTGAATTTTAGCACTCACTTCAGAACACATTGCAGTTCTGCCTTCTTTTGCTTAAGCTTTGAATTCCCACTCCAGTTACAGACTGGCGTCTTTCCCTGGTGATCAGGGATGGACTTAATTTCCATATTCAGTACTTAGCTGTTTCTTTTATCCATCTCTTTCTGAAAGATGATTTCCACATATTATATTTGACCACCATCTAGAATTTCTCTTTGAAATTATTTGGGAATTAACAAAGCCATTGGAGCCCTGGATAAAGCATGGCACAATTAGGGGACTACAGTCTATCTGTGTCAAATTGAAAAAGCAATCAGGGCCTGGGTTCTTCTTTGAATACAAAAAGACAGAAGAGTAATGAGAATAGCTTATTTTTGTTTCAGTAAAATCTATATTTAAAGTCTTCTACCACCTTCTCAAGCCTTTATCTAAACTAGAAATTTTCCTATTCTTGCTACATGAATCAGAACATTTTCAGAGACAGCTCCCAAATGAGGCTCTGGATTTAAAATCTCATCCCAACACTTTTAACTATGAATTTTGGCTACTTCACATTTCTTCTCAGATCCCTACCAGGTACCAAGCATGAATACCTACTGCTCTTACTGCCACGTCAGCAACCTCTGGAGCTCAGAACTTCTCAGTTTCCTATCCCAGCACCCATGGAAAGCCAGCTATTCCTGCCATCAGCCCTCTTCTTGGCTTCCTGCTTTTCTACAAACTCAAGTTTCTCTGTTTCAGTCTCTAAAGGCCTGAAAACTACTCTTCTGGAAAAAAAAAAATTCTTTAATGTATCTGGCATTAAACAACTATATGACAAATATGGTTATTTTACACAGCTATTGGGAAATATGTTCTTGTTGGTTTGATAATCATGACTGAGCAACATATGAAAAGAAAACAAAACCCCAGAACTTTGAAGCTTATTACAAAACCAACATTGTTTGTATCATATGGATTTTGTTTATAGATCTTAGAGAACTCACAGGAATATGAAAGCATTCTCCAGCACTTTACCACTAGTCACAAAAATCATGTGTGCATCCCCTCCCCAGCACAGCAGGCAGGCCAAATGCACAGTTCCACTTTTAATACTTATAAATTGTTAAACATGCTCTTTATCCTCTTAAGCCATAATTAAAATCAGCTTCCAGACAAGCCATTCCCGTCAAACATGCCACTATTACAGAGCCTCTGAAATACAGGGGAAAGGAAAAGCCCACTCGGAACTATCAGACAAACAAGGAGTACGGAAATATCCAGGGGAAAAAAAATTATATTAAGGGAATTATTTTGAGAAATAGTTTGTACTTCATCCTTTTGCACGAGCTGTGTATGACTTTAGGCAGGTAGCAACTTCCCTGTGCTGCTGTGCCCTTTCTATTCGCCATTCCTGCCCTGTGAGCACTTCAGGGTAGGAAGGGAACTGACATTCTTAAGAGCCTTTACCTGAAAGCCTGAACCTGATTTTGAACAGTGCTTTGAAAGAGAACTCAAAAGTGAGTATGATTTAAAGCAAAAAACCCAAGATTAGGTCCAGCAGTTTAGTGTCGGGACACTCATTACACTGTCAAGAAACCTTGGGCTCATCACTTCGTATCTGTGTGCTTTTCTTTCCATGCATGATAGGAACAACAGATCCTCCCTCACAAGTTGGGAAGCTCAGCTCATTAAAGGCTGTAAAGTGCCCAACATTCCCGAGCTGGAGAAGCCTCGTGAAATGCAAACACAGAATAAGCCCCCCAAGAGATGCAAAAACAAGGATTATGCTCCACTTCAGCCCTCCAGAGGGCTCCCTGCTAGGTTACCTTAAAATGACAAATAAAAAGAGCATCCAGAGGCCTGAATCAAACAATTACTGTGAGAAATCACCACAACACGAATTAGCCTCTAATCCAACCTGCCCAAAACTCACCGAGTTGATGAGCCCAAGAGCACTGCTGGCAAAGGAGCAGAGACTCAGAGAGAGAAAAGGTCTGAGGCCGCACGGCGGGGGAATTGTCACTGGAAGGTCCATTGAAAAAAGAAACCCCTCACATGTCAGGTCTGGTTAAAAAAACAACAAAGTCTGAAAAGTCTTTATGATTTCCACCCCCAAGAGTACAGAGGCTAATCAGAAAGGGTGTGTGCTTCCCACTGCCAGCCCCACACAATCCTATCCTTTTTAAACCAAGACAAGGATATTTTTTTTGTGTGTGTGCTTATCACAATTTTTGTTATTCTGTGAGCATGACCATAGCTCTAAGAGGAGCCTCCTTAATTCCCACAGCCAGGATTAATTTATCATGGCAACAGGGGAAGAAAGAGCAGGGAACAAACATTTTCCCAAAAGAAAAATCAGACTGGCAGCCTGCACATGGAAATGCTGAAGACTCAGATTTTTTTTCCCGCCTGCATTCCAAAATTCTCAGTTTTCTCTTCTCCAGATTCTCTCTCTGTCACTACATCAAACAACCACACTGCCCAGGACTAGGCTGGCCCATTTCCTTCAGGCAAAGCATCAGTGGAACTCCAGGGCCACTGCACAGTGAGAATGAACTGGCAGCAGAGATCTTTCTGTTTGCCAAGGGCAAGGCAAGAATATTCCTAGAAAAATGTCATATTTAAAAAAAAAAAAATTGCATTTTAACTCATGTCTGACCCACAGACAATTCAGCTCTTGGATGGATCAATTATGTACAGCCAACATGGCTGAAAGGCAAATCCTTCCAAAAATTGCATGAGAAAGGGAAACAGGATAAGGAGCAAAACATATTTGCCAATGATCCTTTAGCACTTACCAGAAAAATTAAAACATAGTAGAAAACATTTTTTAAATAATTATTATTAATTTTCATCTTATTGTCTTTCAACTTTTTCTTCAGAGACATAAAGATGATTTTGGATAAGACTGTGAACAGCACCAGAAACTTGCATCCTGACGTCTCGGAAGAAAACACATTCCCCCACTTCAACCATTAAACTCTTCAAAGACTCACCAGCAGTTCTGAGTACTCAGAAATCACCACTGTGCTCACTGTTCAGCCACCGAGCACATTTCATAACATCTGCATATTTATTCCATAAAAATTAGGTGCTTCTGGTTTTAGTCTTCAAGTGAAGCTACACTGCTTTTCCTAAAATCCAGATTTGACCAATTATCTGTATATTTTAATTCTGGCAGACCACATATATATCTTTTGACATTTTTTGTTTGTTAATTTTGTTGAATAAAACTGTCTATAGTTTTAGAGGTGCTGCTCAGCAACAGCAGCTCTATTAGCAACTCGGTGCTACATTTAGATGTCCACTCACGCAAGCCTACAGACATAAAAGTTTCATCAATAAATACATTTTCAAGGTGACTTTCTTTAAAACAGCTCAATTCAAAGATAACAATTTTTGCCTTCTGGCACTTACTCTAAAAAATATTCATTTTGCATGAGTAAGTCTGTGTAAAAGGCAAAGAGACGCCACTACTGCTTTTAAAAATAGTTGGGGAATAAAAAAGAAAGGAAGTTACATATTTTCTAAATTATGCTATAGCTAATGTCACGGGGAATTTGCTCTGTAACTTCAACTAGACAAAACGTTAAGGTCAGCCTTGGGCTCAGCTCAGCAAAGCCCCGAGTCACTCATGCAGAGGCAGAGAATTTTTCGGGTTCTCTCTGCTCACTGCCTTGGTCAGGCCATCGATGTTTGCCGGAGAGCTCAGAGCCTGCAGGGGTGAGCACACAGCTGCCAGCTCCCCTGGGCCTGAGGGTGCCAGAAGCTCTTCAGACACAGTTTGTGGGAGCAAAGAATATAAACCTGGGGAGCAAACCCAGCTCTGCTGCTGCACCACCACAACGGGATCTTTCCGTTCTGAGAGCAAGGTTAACTCAGGGCTCACTCCTGGGTAACCCAGGGAGACTGCAGCTCTGCCTTCTTCAATGCCTACAAATTCACAGGGGGAAAAACACAGGCAAAATTCAAACACACCCAAAGATGGTTTCAGAACAGGAGGAAAGACAAAGTCATGTTGGATTGCATTCCCTCTGTTCCTTCGAACAAGCCCAGCACACAGAACACAACACGGATCCAGTGACATAACACTTACATTAATGGAGCTAATGCTAAAAATGGCACAGTGCAGCTCGACTGACAAGCTGGCATTCAATTAATTCATTGGATTATACACCTACTGCACTACTTGCTTTCCTGGTATTTTTGTTTGAATTAAGATGCTACAAAAGGGAGAAAAAAAAAAAAAAGTACTTGTTTTCTTGCAGGGAGTGAACTTATTCTCAGCCTTTATGAATGTTGTTTGGGAGCTCCTGGTGTCTCTGTTGCTGCCTGGCACCTTCCAGGAGGTGTTTCATACACCCAATAAGTGATGTGCAGGTGCATTTATAGCACCCCTATACAGATGTGCAAGTATATGTGCACATGTCCATTGATTGCATTTATACTGCAGGATGTGGTAGTATTCGTTCCATGGTGAAATATGTGTGGGTGGCACATTGTGGTTGTCAGACAAAGTGCAGAATTACAGAGACAGACTGGGAATTGTCAAATCTAACATTCATGGTAAGCCTTATTCTCTCTTTTTGTACCACAGAGGTCACTGGAAGCCATTACCTCAAAGGAAATGATGCCACAGAAAAGTTTACAAAAATGATGCAGGGACTTGGTTTGGAAAGAAGGAAAATATAAATTTGTACTGTAAGACAGCATTCTTATATATGTGAGAAGCACATTTTAGAGATGTCTCTAGATCCAACAACTGCTTTCCCTTTCTGGTGTTATCCAGTTATCCGTGTTGTTAAACATAGATTTGAATCCCCACACATTACTGGAAACCAGCTCCACTCCAGAAAAAGCATTGGTGTAAGATTTTATATTTGAATTATGTCAACACTGTGAAGACACAAGTTTTTCTAGCAGTTCCCTTTCTTTCAGTTCCCTCTAGGCAATGTTAGAGCAAATTTCCCTCTTCTCATCTACTGAAGTTCCATTTTCCTTATTTAAAAGGCAAGGGAGACAACAGACTTTCAAGAAGTTTTTCTCTGAGCTAGAATTGTTTGCTTCTATTGTTGGCATCATCCTTGCATTAAATATACATTCCACATGCAGTTGTCCCTGTCTGAATTAAACTTTAGAGGAAAAGTCCTTATGATCACTGTTCTGTGTGCCTCAAAAAAAAAAAAAAAAAAAAAATT